>VWZO01001166.1:687594-700403 GCA_013396975.1 Bucco capensis | reverse complement strand
TCTCCCTGCCCATGTCTCTAGCCTGTCCAGGTCACTCTGGATGGCAGCACAGCTCCTGGTGTGCCAGCCACTCCTCCTAGCTTGGGATCATCTGCAAACTTGCTGAGGGAACACTCTACCCTTTCATCCTCTCAAAGCCTGGCCAGTTGTGACTCTTCCAGGCAGAATGAAGCAAGAAGTGAGTGTAAATAAACTGTTAGCATAGCCAGAAAGTCTTTTCTCAGCTACATTCTTTTGGTAATCTAAATGGAGTTTATTAGTATTTGTATAGACTTCAGCTGTCTGTCACACAAACCATGCCAGGCCTGGAAATGTCATATCACATTGTGCAAAAAAAAAAAAAGTAATAAATTACATTTTTATAGTGATTTTCTAACTTTCTGTATCAACCTGAGCATGGGTTAGGATCCAGCTGTGCCAAGTTACACATCTCAATGATCACAAGCTTCAGCTTCTGACTGGCTTGTAGAATACCAATTTGTAAGGAAATGTTTCCAAAGTTAAGCTTAATTTCAACTGCTTGGAGCATAACAGAAATGCATCCTTAAAAACTCCCTAAAATCCAAATCACTTGGACTCTTGTGATTGATTGCAAACTGTGGAGATGTGAGTTGCACTAGCACATTGCTGGAGGAGCAAGAGCATGAATTATGTTCAAGGTACGATGACTTCTCATCAATACCGTGACAATACTGTCTTGTTTAATATGGCTGATGGCAGTATTAAACATCAAATCAAGCTGTTGCTTCTGTCCAAAGAGTGTGATCTATGGCAGAAATAAACCCCACCTGAGGCTGGTTTGTTTGTTGTCTCTATTTCCTGCCTTTGACAGGCCATCATGATTGGAGATGATATCGTGAATGATGTCGGAGGTGCGCAGCGGTGCGGGATGAGAGCTCTGCAAGTGAGGACAGGAAAGTACAGGTCAGTGCACAACCAACACCCCCTGCTTCATTCCCCATCATGGCAAGAGGAAAAATAACCAGAAGGGGTGAGGTTTGTATTTAACTTTCTTGCCAAACACCACTGCACTCTCATTTCCTTAACAACACATGACTTTCTGAGAGAGAAGAGGTTGCCGTTTGGTGCCTGCTACACAATCAAAGAGCAGTTTTTTCTCCATGCCTTTTCCAGATCTTTTTGTGTTAGTGGCACAGGTTTGCTGTCAATGTACACTTGCACTTGTTGTCTGAGCAAACACCTCCTTGTGCAGCAGTTAGGCTAGGGTGAAAGATGGCATTTGCAAATGGCCATTTGGGAAAACACTGTGTATAAAGTGGCAAGAAGGGGAAGACAGTGTTGTCTTTTCTCTTTTAAAGGCATATTTTCTGTTAAATTACTGCTGTAACTTTTTCAGCACAGTGCACAGAACTGGTGTGTTTCTTGGGCTTTGCTTGTTTTACTTCTGTTGCTGCTGTGTGAAAGTGCTGCACTCTTGATAAAAGACATGTCTGAAGCTTCTAGCAGGGTGAGGAGGATAAAATTAGACTGTCAACTCAGTGATAGCTGTGGGTCATATCTCACAGCTTTCTGAAGGACTCTGTATGTCTGCTAGTTGCTCTATATGTGTATTCAGCACTGAGATGTGTGAAAAGTGAGAGCTGTTTCTCTACTTCTCATCTCACCAGAGTGCAGACTTCTGCAGGCTCACTCACCTGACTCCCCCTCAAGTCCTTCTCCATGCAGGTGTCTCCATGATGCTGTGCATTCACTGAGCCAAGAGCTACCTCCTTGCAGCTGCTGCTTGGAGATCTGAGTGCAGTTAGGCATGATCCAGGGCCAATTTCTCTGCAGAGAAGGAGCTGGGAGTGCTGGTGGACAAGTTCACCAGGAGCCAGCAATGTGCTCTTAGGGCTGAGGACAGTGGTCTCCTGGGGTGCATGAAGAAGAATGTGGCCAACAGGTTGATGGATGTTCTCCAGTCCCTCTACTCTGCCCTACTGAGGCCACAGCTGGAGTATTGGGTCCAGTTCTGGGCTCCCCAGTTCAGGAGAGACAAGGAGAGAGTCCAGCAGAGGCTAGGAAGATGCTGAGGGCACTGGAGCATCTCTGGCAGGAGGAAAGGCTGCTTAGCCTGGAGAAGAGCAGAGCCAGAGGGGAGCTGCTCAATGCTTAGACCTTTGCTCCTGAACAAATATCTCCTGGGACATACTTTGCCCATCATAAAACATGCCAGAGGTGATGCTGCACCTAAACAGTTCAGGCAATTGACATAAAATGTATATATACACTGGAAAAACATTTTCTTATATCAAGTTTGAGTCATGATTTCACAGCTGAAAGGGAGTCCTCAGCTCTTGTAGATGAGGAAAAAAGATTGTTCTCCACTGTTATGTTCCCTGTTTCAGTGTGTGGCTGCTGTTGTATGGCAGTGAAATACAGATGAGTGTCTCTCTAAACATAGCATGTGGTGTTTTTAGCAATTGTGAGTAAAATGAAATGGCTCTTGTTTGCCAAAAGGGATCAGAAGTATATGTATTTTTAACAGTGGCTGATTTAGTATACATGGAAAATCACAACACACAGTGATTTATTGACCGAGGTGGAAAAAAACCCAAGTGAATGAAAACTGATGGGCAAGATCAATTAGAAAGAACAGAAAGTGTCATTATTTTATGGCAAGTTCAGTTTAAAGTCTGATATTTAAGATTATGCCTAGGTCCTTCCTCCCTCTCTCTCAGTTGTGTGGTAGTGCTTGCTGACACAGAGCTGTGTGCTACACTCAGGAACCTCTGGATGGCACCATTAGTACATTCACTTCACTATCAGCCACAGCTTCAGCTCCTGCCCTGAAAGCTAAGGCTGCTTTTGCTGAAGAAGCACAAAGGCATCAAGGTTTTGGTGCAGATGCTGAAGTGTTGGTGCAGTGAGGTTTCTACAGACCATAGAATAATAGAATTGTCAGGGTTGGAAGGGACCTTAAAGCTCCTCTAGCCCCAAGCCCCCTGCCATGGGCAGGGACACCTGGCACTAGAGCAGCTTGCTCCCAGCCCCAACACTGCCAGGGCTGGGGCTGCCACCACCTCTCTGGGCAACCTGGCACAGTGGCTCAGCACCCTCCTGGGGAACAACTTCTGCCTAACAGCCAACCTAAATCTCCCCTCCTCAAGCTTGTGTCCATTCCCCCTAGTCCTATCACTCCCTGACGTCCTAACAAGTCCTTTCCCACCCCTCTTGTAGCTCCTGCAGATCCTGGAAGGCCACAAGAAGGTCTGCTCAGAGCCTTCTCTTCTCCAGACTGAACAATCCCGACTTGCTCAGCCTGTCCTCAGAGGAGAGGTGCTCCAGCCTCTGATCATCCTCATGGCCCTTCTCTGGACACCTTCCTGAGAAGCTGCTGTTAGGTTTTCCATCAGTGGGAAAGGGGATGCAGGTTACTAAGTTTCTGTGCACACCTCTGTGAGGTTCTTTGTAGCTCAAAACTTTCCCTTCTAGGGAAGAGAGAGCATGGACTTATCTTCACACACAGGCTATGTGCAAATTCCACTTGCAGCTAATTGGCCTGGACATCAAACCAATCGTTTCCACCACAACAACTATTGATTCTGCAATGCTGTGTAATATCCTTGTTCCTCTGTGTAGCCTGCAAGTTAGAGCAAGGAAAAATGACCTTGAGGCTTTTCCAACTCTCTTCTGGGAAACAGCTTCTGAGGCGCGTCGGTGCGTCAGAGTGCAGGTGGCTCTTGGCAGGGTGGCTGGAACAATTACTGAGCCCTTTCTCCTCCTTGTTATTTACAGGTCTTGATTTGTAAGGGAAGAACTTCTCATCAGGAGTGTGTGGTGTTGGTAGGCAGGAATAGTCATAGCCACTGCCCTGGCTCACCTGTAGGAATGGTTCATCTCCTCTCAATGCCCATCGGAGGTTTTCTTTGTTTGATTCGTGGCTATGACTGCAACTGCAGCATCCCTGAGCTGCCTCATTATGGACATAAAGGATACCCTAGGGATGGAGAATAAAAGGATTGAGGCCCATGAGAGTTATCATCTCTCTCCAGCCACTGTTCTCCAGGAGAACTGGGTCAAGTCACTTCTTGTTGCTGTTCTTCAGTTTCCTCACTTGATAATTACTCTGAGAATAATTATCTTGACTTTCTTAAGCAAGTGGCTTGGGATCCTGTTGCTCTTATCTGATTGAAGAAAACATACAGAATTTGTACAAATTTAGAGGAAGTGAGCTTGCCAGAAGAAGAATCCAGACATGATCAAGCCAGAAGTTGTGACAGAGAAGAAGTCTTTTAGTCTGCCATCATCAACTGGTTAAGGATTGAGAAAAACAGAGTGAGTCATTAGAATAAACCTCCTCAATGAAGTTTTAAGATTATTCTTAAAAGCTTTTCCCCCCACAGATAAAGTCACAGCTGACACTGGATTAGTAAGTGAAAGCTCAGCACACCTCTTGCAAAGAAATAGTCCCAACTTAGTGCTCTGCAGGGAAGCAGCATCCCTCCATCCTCACTTTCTTGTTCACTCTGTTACTAACCACAGCCAAGATGAACAGGTTTATGAGTTTGTTCACATCTCCTGGGTCTGGATGGAACATAGCAGCAGTGTGTAATGAGAAGGAACAGGCAGGATCACTCCCTTTGTGCTGAAACAAAACCAGAGGCATTTTGATGGCCTCACACTCCTGATAATTAAGCTTATTTCAAGTGTCAAATGAAAAGATTTCCAGCCCATATTTACACTGTTACAAGCTGTGTTATAATTCATGTTAGTTAAGGTCTTAGGCAATGCTTATTAAAACCCAGTGTCAGCAAGTTGGGGTTCATTATTTAGCACCAGAGCTGATTGCAGTCAGTCCTAAGGCAATCCTCATTTGTTGCACATTCAAATCATGGTTTGCTCTGTCCATGTGAGGATCTTCCCATCTGTTTATCAATCTCTTGACCACAATTTGATTACTGTAATCTTTAAATCAGCTTTGTAGAGGAAGTTCAGAGTAAATACTGCAGTGCCTTTAGCATACACATAGTCAGCTGATGACAGCCTTACATTTTCCCACTGCATTCAAGTGCCTAATCCAGAAAGGACACTTTTAGTATCTGGTGCTTTAGGAATTAGCAATAAATGAGAAGGTTTAAGTTCTTGCTGCTGTAGTGTGGTGTTAGAATCCAACCATCCACTTCTCAGCATAGAGTATAGCCAATTGCAATGCCAAATAACTACTTGCCCTGGTAATAGATGATTGATGAACTACAAGTGGTGAACCTGGGAAGCAGAAGCTCTTACTCTCTGGCTCCAAACAGTCATCTTTTGTGTGTCTTGAGGATTTCTGTTTCCTTAACTGAACTTAGCCAAATGTTTACTTTCCAGGAAAGTTACTGTTTGATATTAGAAATGCCAGATGGACTAGATGATCATTGTAGCTCCCTCATAACTGAACTATCTGCTCTAGTCTAGTCTAGTCTGGTCTAAATACCTAAGCTAAAACACACATGAAAGGAGCAACAGAGAGTTCTGCTACGTAATGGCTAATGTGTAGTTGAATTATCTGCAGTTTCATAGAGAAATGGGAGTTTGGGGGTTTATTTTTGTTAGCAGGTTAATTCATTCCTTGATGCCATAATACACCTGGAGGAAGCAGAGTGAGCTGAAAGTGTAGCAGTGCTTGGTGCTCTATGTGCTGCTCTGAATATCAGAGAAGAGATCAGTCTGTGAGGAGAGCAGGGGCAAGGATAAATAAGGGAGGAGTGTCTCAGGTCAGTGAGGAGAAGCAGTGTTCCTCATCAGTCTCAACAACTCTGCTCTCTACCTAATGACCAACTTCTCCTCAGCAGTCCTACTCTAATCAGCTCTCACATCTCCAACACTTAGGAAAGGAAGCAATTTGCATTTTGCAGATCAAGGTGGCAGTGACTGCAGCAGCCTGGGCTGCAGTTTTGCTTCCCCTCTTGCTTCACATCCACACAAAGCATGCAGCAGCAGGCACAGCTGTCTTAAAGGTTTCCACTTCTCCTCTTGTGAAGTTGATAAATAAAGGGGCTGAAAGAAGAGGAGGTGGTATCAGGATCTGCTACCAGAATCACAGTATGTTAGGGGTTGGAAGGGACCTAGAAAGATCATCTAGTGCAACCCCCCTGCCAGAGCAGGATCACCTAGACCAGCTCACACAGCAATGTGTCCAGGCAGCTCTGCAATGGCTCCAGACAAGGAGACTCCACAGCCTCCTGGGCAGCCTGGGCCAGTGCTCTGGCACCTGAACTGCAAACAAGTTTCTCCTCGGGTTAATACTAAACCTCCTGTGATCCAACTTGCTCCCATTCCCTNTTACACTTCCCCTTGTTAAATTGCATTAAGAAGCAAAAGGCAGTGGGACCTGGGAAGGCAGGGGTTCAAGTGGCTTTGTTCTATGGAATTAAGCCACTTCCAGACCATCTCTGAAAAGCATCCAAAGCTGATGGCTATTTTGCTGTCGTTCTCTTCTGCTCTGTGCTTTGATATCTTGGTAGGCCATGCTCTTTCAGCCTGGGCTGGCAGCTGTCTTCCACCCAACGTGGCCAGGTACGCTCATGCATCTATGTGAGTAACAGCAGAGCCTTAGCAGCTGCTTGTCCAACGTGGTTGTGTTTCCCTCCTCCTTGCAGAGATGTGATTTATGAGCTGAGGTGCCTGAAAGGAGGCAGCTCAGGGCCTTTCAAGCTTTCCACAGCATGTGTTCATCTCCTGCACAGTACCCACTGTCACAGCAAGCTGCCTCTCCAAGGGGACCCACATGCTCTTAGTAGGACAAGCTCCTGTCAGATGCCTCATCCTCCCTCTTTGGTTTAATCCCAAGCTGTACAGTCTACAAGATGGAACAGGGAGCAGCTCCTTGCTTATTTTTAACTTCAGGGGCCTTTTCCCAGTGCCAGCATAAGGCTGCAGTAGATAAATTCCACACAGCAGTTCCCAGCCATGGGAGCTGGCTGAGCACAGCAGTGTTACTCAACACTTGTCCCTTGCAGAATGCTGAGCTGTATTAGCTTGTTCAGCCTTTGACAGCAGTGATGAATACCATACCCATCTCCAACTACTTGATTTCTCTAAAAAATGCTCAGGAGCATGTTGAAATGGCAGAGCTGGGACAGGTCTTTTAAAACACAGATCCCTCTTTTCTCTGCGTGTCTTCCCCCCCGCCCCAGTTAAATACCATCCCAGCTCACTTGGCTTGTGGAGATCTCTCAGCAAGCAGCACAGGGAGGGTGGCAGAAGGGGAGAGTTCTCTGATGGATCAAACCAAAGCAGAGTGTTGTTTACAAAGACAGAAGCAAACAAGAGAGACAGGCCAAGTCAGCTGCTGATGTAACTCCCTCAGAGCAAGTGGTTCATTATCTGAAATGTAATCTTCTGCCTCGAGCTCTTGCTCACACTGTAAATGTGCTGAGGAGCAGTACCTTGTGCTGGCACCCTGCAAGCACAAAACTAGCAAAGATTTGTGTTTTAATGCTGTGCTGTGTGGCATATGGAGGCTGGAGTGTCACCTGCAGGCTTAGCCAGGCACACTCAGGGTTTTTTCAGGGAGTAATAGCATATTCTGGGTAGGAAGGGACCTTTCAAGGTCATCTAGTCCAAGCTCCCTACAGTAAGCAGGGACATCTGCAACTAGAGCAGGTTGCTCACAGCCCCAAACAACCTGAGCTGGAATGCTTCCAGGGATGGGACATCTCCCACCTCTCTGGGCAACCTGGGCCAGTGTTTCACCACCCTCAGTATAAAATATGTCTTCTTTCTATCTAGTCTAAATCTCCCTCTTTTAGTTTCAAACCATCACCCCTTGTCCTGTCACAGCAGGCCCTGCTGAAAATTCTGTCCTCACCTTTCTTATTGTGCCCAATAAGTGCTGAAAGGCTGCAAGAAGATCTCCTTGGAGCCTTCTCTTGTCCAGGCTGAACAACCCCAACTCTCTCAGCCTGTGCTCACAGCAGAGAGCTTCCAGCCCTCAGGTCATTTCTGTAGCCTCCTCTGGACCTGCTCCAACAGATCCATATCTTACTTGAGCTGAGGACTCCAGAGCTAGACCCAGCACTGCAGATAGGTCTCAAAGAGTGGATTAAACCAACAAACTCAGTGGCTGGTAGTCCCCATCATGTTTTTTGCTCTTGAGCTGCAGAGGAGGGCCTTGTGTTTGAGTGACTGTTAGCTCAGGCACACAGCCATGGGGTTGTAGGGGCAGCTGGATGCTCTTAGAAGGCCACCAGCCACCACAGCTGGTCCCAGAGCCATGCTGGGGGTCCTGCTGCAGGCACATGGCTTTTCTCTCAACCACACAAGTTCAACAGATGGGTGTTTCTTGAGGTTCATGGGAGCTGCCAGCCTGCCCAGGCCAAGAGAGCAGCCACAAGACATTGGGGACTGGTGCCTCTCCAGCTGCTTCTGCTGGCCTTAAGCTGATGGCTGGTTTTCATCCCCTCAGGAGGCATGATGTGACTTGCCTGGTGTTAAAAATAAAGCACCCAGCAGTGCCAGCTTTAGAGCTACAAGTGGAGAGGAGTAGATTTAAATTGGACATTAGGAAGAAGTTCCTCACTATGAGGGTGGTGGAACACTGGAGCAGGTTGCCCAGGGAGGTGGTTGAGTTTCCATCCCTGGAGGCATTCAAGGCGAGGCTTGCCAGGGCTCTGGGCAAGCTGCTCTAGTTGGGGATGTTCCTGCCCACTGCAGGGGGGTTGGACTAGATGAGCTCCAGAGGTCCCTTCCAACCCAAACCATTCTATGATTCTATGATAAGTGCTGGGGAACTCTGATGGCTCCATAGATGAGTGCTCCTGTGCTGCACTGGGCAGTGCTCTTCACTGGGGATGAGGAGAGCTTGCAGCTGACACTGGGCCATGACTCATGTTCACACCTTGCCCTGAAATGATTACAATCCTTCCTTGTCTGTGGTTTTTAGTCATTGTCAACAGTGTCTACAGTTACACCTCAGCCCTGTGTGCTCACAGGTTGCTGAAAGATGAGCTTGGGGCTGATACTTGGTGTCTGTGTCCTGTGTTGAGGCTTTAAACTCAAGCCATCAGCCTCTCTAAAACTGGTGATGGGCCTCAAGGCTATGGGGAGCAGGGCCAGCGTATTGTTCAGCCTGGAGAAGAGAAGGCTTCTGGGGGACCTACTAGTGACTTTCCAGTACCTAAAGGGAACTTCCAAGCAGGCTGCAGAGGGCCTGTTTGCAAAGGCCTGCAGTCAAAGGACAAGGGGCAATGGTTTGAAATTGGAGAAGAGTATATTTAGGTTGGATATTAGAAAGGAGTTCCTGACCACGAGGGTGGTGGAACACTGGCACAGGTTGCCCAGGGAGGTGGTTGAGTTCCCATCCCTGGAGGCATTGCAGGTGAGGCTTGCCAGGGCTCTGGGCAAGCTGCTCTAGTTGGGGATGTCCCTGCCCACTGCAGGGGGATTGGACTAGATGAGCTCCAGAGCTCCCTTCCAACACAAACCAGTCTAGGATTCTAGGATCCTTCCCTTTCACATCTCCAGTTCTCTTTCCATTCCCAGTCATGCTCTGAGTGTCCCCTGAGGTGTATGGGGTGGAGAGGGTGGCAGGTTTGCCCTTGCAGCTTCTACTCACTCCCAACTCCTTGTAAGTGCTGTCAGCCTACACATAAGCAGAGTGACATTGTCCATCCCTCTGTGGGAGTCTCGGCTGTGCAATGCATGTTGCATGATCCTTGGTGGAGGCAACTTGTGATCTCTCCTGACTGTGCAGAGCTCCTACACACCTTAGTCATGTCCACCTGGCCAAACTCTTCTCCCTCCTGTCCCTGTTTCTGTCCCAGAACATGGAGGAGAGGAAGAGGAGCAAGTTTCCCGCAGGGAAGCTGTTTGGGATAAGGTAGCCCCAAGAGAAGGACTTCTTGTCCTACCAGTCAAGGGAGACCAGCTGTTGTGGAGTGACTCATGCAGTCAAAGCTACAGAGATTCTGAGGGCACTGGAACATCTCTGTGAGGAGAAAAAACTCAGAGCTCTGGGGCTGGGTAGCCTGGAGCAGAGCAGAGCCAGAGGGGAGCTGCTCAATGCAGAGCAAGAGCTAAAAGTGAGGGCAAGAGGCTGGGGCCAAACTCTGCTTCGTGGTGCCCAGCAACAGGCCAAGGGGCAATGGGCACACACTGGAAGCCAGCAGGTTCCAGCTGAGCAGGAGGAGAAACATCTTTGCTGTGAGGATGCCAGAGCCCTGGCCCAGGCTGCCCAGAGAACTTGGGGAGTCTCTTTCTCTAGAGACATTCCAAACCCAGCTGGAGGTGATCCTGGGCAACGTGCTCTGGGTGACCCTGCTTTAGCAGTGGGGTTGGACTAGATGATCTCCAGAGGTCCATTCCAACCCCTACCCTTCTGGGATTCCATGAGCTAATCCCAATGGATTGCCTCTGCAGAGAGAGCTGGGCACCTGCAGCTGCAAGTCCTGGCTCTTCTTCCCCATCTCCCTCCCTATCCCCTGGGATGCTGCCAGTTCCCAGTTTGTACTGGAAGGGATGTGTTTCCCTTCCAGAGGGCTATGCAGGGCAGGATGCAGCCAGCAGTGCTCTGCTAGTGCCAGGTCAGATCCAGACCCTGGGTTTGGATTTACAGTTGCAGTTTGTAGAGGGTGGGCTGGAGCTTGAAGTGATTTTTCATCTTGGCATGAGCTCCCAGAGCACTGTGCTGAGCAAAGCAGCTGCCACTTGCCTTTGGAAGGGTCTCCTGTGCTGCAGAGCTCCTTCACCTGCCACAAAGCCAAGCTTTGTTCAGACCTCAGCAGGCATTTGCTGTTGAATAACATGAATGTTCAGCTTGGCTGCATGACACTGAAATCATCAGGCCTAAAAATAAGAGCATGTCTGACCCTGAAGTGAAGGATCTTCACTCATAACCCAGCCTGGCAGCCATCCAGGGTGACATCATCTGGAGGGAAAGTTGGAGAAGCTTCCAAATGTGTTATTTTCTGCACAGGAGCATTCAGATGTGAGTGTGAACAGATAATCAGGTGGCACAAGGGAGGAGGGAATGGGGAAGAGAAGACTTAAAGATGGAGGAGAAGGGTTTGGGGAGCATTGTCTGTGTTTAACTTGAGGGAAAATGGTAGGAACAAAAAGAGCCTATAAATAGGACAGTTTGGTTTCTTTGTAGATGTGCTAAAAGGTGTTGAGCTACAGCTGAGGTTGTGACCATCAGCCCATCTAGTGATACCTGGTGATGTTAGTCATGGTTGTGGTTTTGAGTCTGCATGATTTAGTGCATGGATACTGCTCAGAGTGATCATGGAAGCATCTGAGATGGCCAGGTACTGAATTGGTTTCAGCTCTCTGATACTTGCAAGCAGCTTTGCTTAGGTTAAACTTCAAGGATTTGATGCAAATGTGTGCTCCAGTAGCATGGATGACTTTGCTCTTGTTCCAAGTCCAAATTGCTTGAACCCAGTTCCCCATATATCTGTGCTAAGCTGCTTTGTCTTCTTTAAAAATGGTACTGTGTTAAAAAAATATGCAGTAGGCAGTTTTCCTCTGAAACTTGCCATCTTTTCCCTTCTGGATGCTGCCAGGAGGCTCCTGTGCTCATCCTCTAATGAGAACACCTTGGACTTGGTGTTGATGAGTGCATGTTGGAATCCATAGCTCTTTTCAGATGGTGAGAGCTGAGTGTGCTATTTAGGCAGGGTGTCTCCATTGTCTGTTTTCCTTCTGCTTTTGAAACTCTCATTACATATTTATAATGCTGTTATAGCAAAGATGCCTAAAGCACAACCCTGGGCACTCTTTGGTCTCTGAGTCCCAAATGAAGCTGAAAAAAATCTGCTGTTGCTATGTAAACACTATGTCAAGAGCTGAGTTCATGTGTCCTGCTGGGCATTTTTAACCAACAAGGATAATGAAAACAGGGCAAGAGTTTTACCATTTCAATGTCTACTCTGATAGGAAACCAAGGAATTTAGTTGGAGACTGAGCAGAGTGTTCAGGCAACTCCTCCTTGGGGTTTTCATGCTCTTAGAGCATCACAGCAGTGAGACTTCTACAGCCAAGCTGCTTTATAGACATCTGCCCCAGCAACAGGCAAAGATGAGCTGCTTTTCACCTCCTCAGCCTTTGGGGAGGATTGGTCTGACTAAGCAAGAGGAAATTCCTGGGTCTCTGCTGGGAAATGAGCAGGCTATGGTTGCAAAGGTGTTTCATTGGCATTGACTGAGCCTGTGCAAGGCAGATGATAACCCAGAAAGGGTCAGGGATTGACTTTCCATACTAGGGCGAAGTATTCTTCCATTCCACTAGGGTTAAGTATTCCAGCTTCCCATACTAAGGGCTAGTTTTTCCATGTTTTACCTACTTTCTGTGAAAGCTTGAAGCCTCACTGACTGAGAAGATGACTTTCTATTTGCAACTAGACCTTGAATCTTCTTAGCTTTTGATCCCTGATGCTTTTTATTCAGTACAGCCTAAGTGGCAGGAATGGTGTGAAGGGCAGGGACCTAAACCAAGCCAGCTGGAATAAAGCTGGTGCAGGCTGGTGGTGAAGGCCAGTCCCTCTGTAGGCCAGCTGCTCCATTAGACATCCATCCTTTTCCCACAGCATTTCCTCAGGGAAAGCAAGGCACACACTAGAATCACAGAATCACAGAATGTTAGGGGTTGGAATGGACCTAGAAAGATCATCTAGTGCAACCCCCCTGCCAGAGCAGGATCACCTAGACCAGCTCACACAGCAATGTGTCCAGGCAGCTCTGGAATATCTCCAGAGAAGGAGACTCCACAGGCTCCTGGGCAGCCTGGGCCAGTGCTCTGGCACCTGAACTGCAAACAAGTTTCTCCTCAGGTTAATACTAAACCTCCTGTGGCCCAACTTGCTCCCATTCCCTCTTGTCCTACCT
>VWZO01001166.1:664276-677340 GCA_013396975.1 Bucco capensis | reverse complement strand
TGGAGGGGTTTAAGAGCCAGGTAGCTGTTGCATTGGGAGGCATCATTTAGCAGGTTGCTAGGGCTAGGCCAAAGGCTGCACTGATGAGCTTCAAGGTCTCTTCCAGCTCTAACTGTTCTAGGATTCTATGATTTTCTTTTGCTTCAGTGTTAAGTGACATGACCCATGGCATATGGCAATGTGGGATCCCTTTCCCACCCAGCAATGGGGCTGCTGCTCCCTGTCTTTTGCTCATGTTTGGCCTTTCAGCTGAGGCTACTGGTGCTGAGCTCTTGCCTCTTGGGCATTGCCAGTTAGGGCTGGGCCTGAGCTGGAAAGACAGTGGGGAAGGAACTGGGATGACTCCTTAGATTTGCAAGGGTCCTGGAGACTTCTACTTGGAGAAAATAGCAAAAAAGCTCTCCATGGATTGTCATCCCTTTTCATTTTGAACAGGCCATAGGTGCTGGTGGAGTTTCTCACCCTGGGAAGATAACAAGGCAATCCAGGACAGAAAGAGATATCCTTGAGAAGGTCTGATGGCTTTGGAGGAGAGGAGGCAGCAGCAGCAGCTTGTAGTGTCTCCTGCACTCTTCAGTGCTTGGAGGACATGGTCATGTGGCTGAAGAGAAGCAGAAAATGTTATTTTTTGGTGTGTTTCCCAGGGTGATTGCCAAGCCTACGTGCAGGCATGCTAGAGCACAGAGGCCTTGTCTGTCCCAGGCAATTTTTTGCCAGGATTTGTGCTTAGAGCAAGGCCACTGCAAAAATCTTGTCTATGAGAGAAAGAGAGAGAGAGAGAGTTGACACTGAGCTTTGCTGGAGCTCAGAATTAAAGTAAATCTGCATAAGGATAATGTATTTGTTTAATGGATTAGATCTGAAAACAGGATTAAGCCTTCCTGAGGGCTTTGAGATGGCAAACAGAAAGCTCAGCCAGGCCAGTGGATGCTCCTGTGATGTGATCACTCTGCATGGTTAGAGATGCTCTTGGCACTGGCAGCACCTTTCAGTGGATGCTGATGCCTTGGGATACCTTCAAGGCTGCAAAGGGCTGGCAGGCTGATGGCCACCAGGGCTAGGACCACCTGGGAGCCTCCAGATGTGCCCCAACCTCTGTCTCAGGTAGCAATCACACAGCTTTCTCCAGGATGAGCAGTCCAACAATGTTCCTCTTGACACATCCAGGCTTCACAGGGGCAAAGGAGAGAACCATTATGAATTTACACATGGCTTTTAAGGCAGATTTAGCTTCAAGATGTAAGTAGGTGCAAATCCTTCAACACCAGCAAGTAAACACCTTTCCCAAGGACAAAGCTGGGCCAGGTGTGCTGGTACCCAGTGTCAGGGAGGAATTTCCTTCCCAGGGAACAATGCTGAAAGGTGCCAGTCACTTCATTCCTGGTTATGCTGCTCCCTGGGAATGAGGTGAGCAGTGCTGGAGCATCAAGCTTTATGGAAAGAAGGGGGAATAGAGGCATGAAGTTGAAAGAAAGCTAAGCTGCTGCTTTCCAAGAAGGCTTGGGACCACTCAGGTGTTCTGCTTGGTGACAGGAGCTGAAAAACTGAGAAGAGTGCTTGCATCTGGACCTCTCCAGATGACCTCTTTTAACATGCTACATAAAGATGTGGCAGGCACCTGAAGTCTCCCCATTAGTGTGTTTTGTTGGGAAGGGCCAGGTGAGGATGCTGTCAGGACTTGAGCCCAGTGAGCAGGCTGCATGCAGCCCCAGGAGGCAGGCAGCATTTGGCTTTGCATGCACTGAGGAATGAACAAATCAAGAAAGAATCCTGGGCAATTCACCATTTATAGGCATGCAACAAAATCCTGCATTCTGCTTTTCCAAGAGCTGGGAGCAGAGAGAGGGAGATCCTTCTCCATCACTGTGGGAGAAGCCTTGTCCCAGGCACAGGGCAAAGTGTGTCTGGTGGGAAAAGCTAAAAGGAGCCTGTCCTCTGCAAAAGCCACAGGGAAGCCATCCAACAGCAGCTCCAGTTTGGGTTATCCCTGTCTGATTTCCACATCATGGAATCATAGAATGGTTAAGAGTTGGAAGGAGCCTTTAGAGAGGTCATCTAGTGCAATCCTCCTTCTGCAAGTAGGGACACCTATAACTAGAGCAGGTTGCTCAGAGCCCCAAACAACCTGAGCTGGAATGTTTCCAAGGATGAGGCATCTGCCACCTCTCTGGGCAACCTAGGCCAGTGTTTCACCATCCTCACTGTGAAAAATTCCCTCCTTACATCCAATCTAAATCTCCCCTCCTTTAGTTTAAAGCCATTACCCCTTGTGCTCATGCAATAGGTCTTGTTGTGTGTATGAGCAGAAAGGCCAGAAAGCCTTGGGTTTGTGCTGAGGCTGTGTAAGGGCAGCAAGGGAATCTGTTATTTGGTTGTTTGCTTCATAGGCTTAGCCATTGGATTTGGGGAAGTCTGGAAAATTGAATTGCTTGTTGGAGCAAAGGCAGCTCCTGGCTGGAGCACTGAATCCTGAGAGCCTACTGCTTTATAACCCAACTTGAGTTGCATTTCAGCTTTGGCAGAGATTTACACCAAAATTTCCTGTGTGGTTGTGCCAGGGAAGTGCAATGAGGGGCAGGTGATGGTTCCCAGCCAGATGTTTCATGATGGGACATTAAAGAGCACAAGGACACGTGAGGAGAGGATGATGCCAGAGCTGTGCTCAGCGAGCTTACACCTCCTCCCTTTTTCCTTTTCCTTGCATTATAAAATGTCAGAGTTTTGTTGTAAGGGGCTGGGATTACCCTACTGGCTTAGCTTTTTATAAACTTCTCAGAAAGAACATTTAATTTCATCATTTTAATAAAATAAACATCAACTCCCATTCCCATTTCACAGATACTTGACACTCTTGGGAAAGAGGAGCTGCTTTCAGCCTCTGTAAGGTCTGTAGTTGCTTTTGGGGTATATACATGTGCCCAGGCTCAGTTTATCTCAGCTAAAGGGCATTTCCTTTTCTTCATTTTCTTTTTCTGTTATTTTTAGGGTGTTGGTTTTTTTAGTATCCAATTGATGTGGCTGTGAAAACAGCCATCCATGGCTGGAGTTATCCCTATTGCTGCAGTTCTGTTAAACACTTTAAGCTATTTTTCAGCTCATCTGCTTCCATTGAAGCTCTTAAACATGTGCTCAGCTTTAGCAAAGCTTTAATCTCCTCCCTTAAGATAAGGACAAGTTCAAGTATCTTGTTGGAAAAAAGAAAGATTTGCTCAGTCTGTGCAAGGTTCAGTGTTCACCATAACTCCCTGAGACAGCTATAATACAGAATAAATTTGTCTGCTCTTGCTTGGTTCTCAGCATAATCCACCAAGAGTACAAAATGCAATTAGCAAGTAAGGGACTTCACTCAAAATCATTTTATCCTATCATTTGCTGGAACTGAGGAAGGTCTCAGGGCAGAGATGGAAGAGAGGTGTTTTATCAGCCTAGGTTGAATAACTTCATCTGTATTGCACAATGAGTTTTTAGGGTGTTTGGTTGGTTGGATATGGCTACTTCTGCCTGTGGACTCTCTCCTTTTTGGGCTGCAAGCATGAGTGATGTTATCTCCTGCTAATGTGTTCACCTTACAGCATCCTCTGTCCCTCCAGCTCTTGGTAACCTAATAGGAACATAATTAGGTTTCCTCCTTGCAGTATTCCCCTCAGTGCTATCTCCTCAGTCAGTTTAGCATCTCTCTTCTCAGAGGCAGCCCTCACTGAGCTCAACCCCCCTCTGCCTTGCTTATAAACTCATACCATGGACTTGTTGTCTATCAGGCAAGCAGGATGGTCAAATCAACTTCCAAATTCTAGTGTCAAGTCTCCTTGCTCTGTTAATGCAGCACACACCCAGGGCTGCACAGTTGAGGCCTTGCTATGTTGGCTAAACAGCAGTTGCTTAACTGGGTTAACAAGACCAGTTAAGGCTCTCTAAAATGAGATTATCCTGCAAGTGGCAAACTCAGAAGTGCTGTGACACTGCCATGGCAGAGCTCAGCAGTGCTAGAGTGGTGGCAGGGGAGATGGAAAAGGTCTTGTGCTGATTCCAGACCTGATTTGGGTTGAGAGAGGTGACCAGAGCAGTCATAAAAATACTAGTAAGCTGCTGTAGCACAATTTGGGAGGAGATGGATGGGCATGGGTGTGGGTGTAGTGGTCTAAGTGCTGTGGCACCAAGACCAGAATGGTTTGCACCATCAGGCTTGTTGCAGCAAGTCACTCATCTCCCTTGTGTCTTGGGGTTGAGCTGTTGCTGCCTGGTTGTGCTGAGCACAGTTTTGCTTCAAGTGTGACCCACATGAGATATTTTGATGGCAGGAAGCCTGTAGTTCAAACTGGTCTGAGTGTCACCCTACATGCTGCTTTGTGACACCTTGACTCATAACCACAAGCTCTTCCTGAGCTCACACATTTTCCTCCCAAGCCCTGTCTTTGAGCAACTGCTGCTCTTGCAGAGCTTCTCACAGCCAAGAGACTAGGAGAGAGCTGCATGATTCCAGTTCTCCCTTCAGCTCTGTCTGTCTGTCTGGGGGAAGCCAAGTTGGAGAGGAGATTCCACTCCAGTCCAGCTTGCTTCTCCTGGAGTGAGTGACTGGATGTCCAGCATGATGTTGGTCCTGATGATGTTGAGGACACCTGGAGCAATGACACCACCTGGGCTGTTCCTCAAAAAGCAAGTCCTGCCACCAAATTTAACTAAATTATAGACCAGTCTGTTAGTGCTTTAACTGTCCAGGTCTGTCCTGTGGTTTTGGGACCTTGCTCTCCTTAAGAAGTAAGTTTACAATTCCCCTGTGCCTTTCCAAGCATCTCCATGTGGTTTAAAATCATAGAATATTTTGAGTTGAAAGGGAATCTCTAAGGATCATCAAGTCCAACTCTTTGCTTAGAAACAAAGCTCTTGCAGGAAGGGTTGCTGAAGGCAGGAGAGGGTCACAGCTGGGAGAAAAGGGAGCACAGTTACTTTGGAATATTTGATGGTGGTTGGAGAGGCCTCAGAAGTGGTGACTTCTTGACTTTGCAAATGTGTTACTTCTGGTAAGAGCTGGATGGAGCAAGCAAAGGGCTTTCTCCTGCCTTGAACAGCCTCCAGAAGAAAAGAAAGGGCTGTGTGTTCTGTCTTAAAGAAGGGCAGAAACAGGTGCTGCCAAAGGAGTGGAAGAAATTAAGTCCAGTGCTTTCCAGGGAGAGTGTCCTGTTTCCAATCTCCTCTTCGTTTGGCATTAAGAAGTTGGATTAAAGTAGGTCAGTCCCTCCTAGGTCTGCACAGGCAAGAGGTGGAGCTGTAGCATGACACAAACAAGAGCTGCAAGCCCTTCCCATCCTAGCCCTGACCTAAACATCTTGTCCTCATGGCTGCTGGTAGCAAGAGATGTTTTTTTACTCTCTATCAATCTATTGCAAGGTAATGATGGATCTCCTTGCTCTACACTTGGTGTCCAAAAGCAGGGTAGCAAATGATGCAGCTCGAACTGCAGTGATGTGCCAAATGTATTTGCATTAAGTGCTTCAGAAGAATGAGCTTTCCTCACCTCTTCCCTGAGCTGCTGGAGCAGAGGTGACTGAGGAACTCAGGATTTCTAACTGGAGGGCAGAGAGGAAGGGTAAGATGGATCCAGCTCTATATTGCTGCTAGTTCTGAGCACACAAGCAAATCTTCTCTGGGTGCATGGTTTGAAGTAGCATGAATTCCACTTGGATGAAGCAGCTAATTAAGTGCTGCAGGCTTGAGACAGCACATTAATATTTTCAGCCATTTGACCCCAAACAGCCATTCAAACTCTTTCTGATGGCTACTGTCTGCTACAGGTTTTTGTTTTAATTAGAACAAGATTGTAATCCATACCTCAGTTAAGTTCATTACAGGCACAAACTTAATACAATCAAAAGATCAATTGGTCATTAGCTAAGTAAGTCCACTGTAATTAACATTTACAGAAAACTTTTAATTGCATGCTTGTCCTTCACAGCAGGTGATGAGGGAAGTGAGGCCTTTCTCCCTTAAGCTGCTGATGTTTAAATCAGGTTACAAGCTCTATGTTGTGTGTTTCTACCTCATTTGTAGAGGTTGGTTAGGAAAAGCAGCAGCTGGCCCAAAACCTGAAAGTCTTCATGGTGTGGCCCATCCTCTCCCCAAAGAGCTAGCTGAGCTGGATGAGGCTGTAGAGCATGGTGGTGGGCTGATCCAGACCATGATGGCATAGTCAGCACTGGCTAGATGTGCACAGTGGGTTTTTTGGTGGAAAAATGGAGCTGTAGGGCCAGGTCTCCTTCCCCCTACATCTGCTGACAGCTTGCTGTGGCCTTCTGTTATGCTTGGGCTCTTGTGATATCCTTTGCCTTCATCATTACCTCAAGCTGGGTGGGATTTCTATTCCCCTCTTTGGTGCAGCATCCTGGTGTAGCACAGCCACAGCTCACAGGGCCAGGCCATGGCTGGACACTGAGCCATGGAGAAGCTGGAGCAGTGGATGATATCCTAGTGAAGCTGGAGTGGTGCACACAAGAGGAAAGAGCCTCAAGTTGCACCAGGGGAGGTTTAGGTTGGAAAAATTTCTTTCCTGAAAAGATTGTCAAGCCCTGTCCCAGGCTGCCCAGGGCAGTGGTGGAATCACCATCTCTGGAGGGATTGAAAAGCCATGCAGGTGTGGTGCTGAGGGACATGGGTTAACAGTGACTTGGCACTGCTGAGATAACAGTTGGACAAGACTTTACTCTGCTCTGGNTTCCAACCCAAACCATTCTATGATTCTATGATTCTAAGACAATCTTAGAGGTCTCTTCCAACTCAAACAATTCAATAACTCTCTCCTCCCTGCCCATTAGTGCCATTTCCCAATGAATCTGAACTCAATTAGAGCCCTCAGCCAAGCAGGATCATTGCAGAGATATTCACAGAGAGGGAGCTCATCCAGTAATGCACCAAAATGTTTCATCACCTTGGGACTGACCAGAGAGGGAAGGAATCAGTGGAGGGAGATAGAACATCATGAGTATTGCTGTATGGAGGTCACTGCAGCAGTGTCCTGAGCTTGGTGACCTTGTTGGGTGGCCAGGTACAGGCACCCACACTGAGTAATGCAGTGGAAGCTCTGCTGTTGGCCGAGCCATGGCAGCAAGCTGTGCCTTTTTGCACTGGCAGCCCCTAGATCTTCTCCCAGATTGCTTGTCTGCAGATAATAATGAATAGTCCCTTTATGCTTAGTAACTGGGGAGTGCTGGTTTGGCCTCCCTGAGTGAAAAAAAAAAATATCAGCCATCCCTCCTTGAAGGGACAGAATTAGGCTCCTTTTTCCATATGCAGGCAGCATAATTCACTCTAATTTTATTATCTCTGTGCACTCAGAAATACACCACATGGCTCTTCTGTAAGTGGAGGAGATAAGAGGCTATCCCAGCATGAATTTTCTTTAATAAGATTACAGCATGATAATAGGCTACTAGAATAATTTAGCTCCTAATGATTTTGTTCTTCCTTGCTTCCACATGATCAAGGGCAAGAGGCATTAAAGTTGCAGAGGCTTTTTTTTTTTTTAATTAGGTAGCAGTAAGTATATATTTTATAGAACAGCTTTAATAGTCAAAGGGAATCTTTGTTTTTGTGGGAAGCACTTGTTTGGTGTCACTATTCTCAAGGCTCTGTGTGCCTCAGCACGTGGAGGAGTGCACTTGAATTTCAGCAATATGCTGGTGGTGTTTTTTGTGGGAAAAATCCAAGTATTGGAACATAATGCAGCCAACCAAGCTGCCTGGAAAAGGATCAACGCTGCACTACTTTAATCTGAAAGAAAAAAGGAAAGGTAGAAATTGTAAATGACTTTTTCATGCCGTTGAGTTGCCTCACGTCAGGCATTCCCATTAGGAAACATTGGCTCGGCTCCCTTGGGGCCTCAGTTTCCCTTTCAGTGAAACAAATGAAAGAGTGGCTGGGGCTTTGAAGGCTGCCTCAGTGGATATCCCACACCCTGGCAGTGCCAAGGGATTTAGTTCCCTAATGTTTGGAAAACTCTCAGATCTTGAAAAAAAGAGTGGAAAGGCTGCTTTTAACATTCCCAGAGGCAGTGCTGGGTAACGGCTGTCACCTGGATCGAAGCCACTCTTGGGAGAGAGTCATTTTATCCAGGGTCCCACCTGGCACTGAAAGCTTTCAGCCCTCCATGGTGGCATTGCTTTGGCCTTCAGTGCTATCTGAACCTACACAGAATACAGAATCACAAAGGGTGGAAGAGACCTCTAAGATCATCAAGTCCAACCATACCTATCACTCCCATGCCACTAAACCATGGCCCTAAGGAGAGCATCTAAATGTTTCTTAAACCCCTCCAGGGATGGTGACTCCAGCACCTCCTTGGGCAGCCTGGGCCAAGACTTAACAACCCTTTCAGTAAAGAGATTTCTCCTTGTATCTAATCTAAACCTCCCCTGCTGCAATTTGAAGCTACTTCCTCTCATCTTCTCACTGTTAAGCCAGGAGAAGACACCTACCCCCATCTTACTCCAACCTCCTTCCAGGTAGTTGTAGAGAGTGAGGTCTCCCTTGAGCCTTCTCTTCTCTAGACTAAACAACCTCAGTTCCCTCAGCCACTCCTCAAACCTCCCCTGCTACATGGCAACCTCCCTTCAATCACTACACTCCTGGCCTAAATAGGACTTAATCTGGTCCAATCTGAACAATAGCTCCTCAGTTTAGTTTACATCAGCATAGTTCCTGACACAAGTGGTTGGGTGGAGGCCCAGTGCCACATGTCTGTTAGAGCTAGATGTCACTTTGTGATTCATGGATGGTTTGTGCAGAGTGGAGTAGAAGGAAGCAGAGCTCTGCAATGAAAGACTTTTGAGGTTTCCTCTGAGCAGACTTGTCACTGAGCATGTCATGCTTCTCCACTCTATGGCCATGTCTTCGTGGCTTGCGTAGTGAGAGGACAAGAGAAAATGGTCTCAGGTGGCACCAGGGGGGGTTTAGATTGGATATTAGGAAACATTTCTTCACAAAAAGAATGGTTAAGTCTTGGCCCAGGCTGCCCAGGGCAGTGGTGGAGTCACCATCCCTGGAGGTGTTCAGAAAACACATAGATGTACTTAGGGCATGGTTTAGTGGCATGGGTGGTGATAGGTTGACAGTTGGACTTGATCTTAGAGATCTCTTCCAACCTTAATGATTCTGTGTAATATAACCAAGAGGACAGACATCACACCAGCTGCTGAGCCATGGTCAAAACTTTTCCCTTCCTCAAGAACTTCTCTGGGTCCACAGGGAGAAGGGAGAGAGGGAGATGTCCATGCATCTCACAAAGCTTTGGAGCTACATAAAGGATGAGGATGTTTTCAACAGATAGTGTTTGCACTAGGGTCATTTGGTCTCTAAAGCTGCAGACCATTGCCACCTGGCCATGATGGTGGATGTGGTGGTTTTCACCAGGGCATGGTGGTGGGAAACTTAATCCAGGTGGGACTTCAGGTTCAGGGCTGGATGGAGGGCACCAGCATTTCAAACATTGCCTTAGTCTGCTGGCCAGAGGAAGGGTTGTATAACCCAGCACTGGGAAACTCATCAGCTGCCTGAGCTCTGCCTGCACCAGGTCTCTTACTCCTTTTCCAGCAGATGGGAAATAGCAGCAGAAATTTGCCAGCTAGATGAGGCAGTGGAGTTGAGGGATCTGGGGAATGGGATAGTTTGCCTTTATGGTGGCAAAGTCCTTTCCCTGCTACCGTTAACTGGGAGGGTTTAACTAGCAAGTTCTTCAGCAGCTCCTCTTCTGTTGACCTCAAGCTGAACCCTTGGGTTAGGAGCTGACTTTTCATTTAGGACTTAGGAGGCCTTATTCTGCAAGATAAATCAGAGCCCAGATGGCTTAGAAAAACCCAGAGAGCTCCAACCTGAGAGCAGCTCTTGCCACGCACGTTCCCATGCTCGTTCAAAAGGCTGAGGCTGCCTCTGCCAAGTGTGATTTCAGAGGAAGCTTGGAAAGAAAGTCCAGCCCTGTCTGTCATCCTTCAGAGAACTTCTGGTGCCTTTGCAACGGGCACAACAGCCACAAGAAAGGCCTTTTACAAAGCTCAGAGCTGGGCTTCTGTGTGTCCTCCTTCCCTTCTTCCTAGGACGTGTCCTCTTCCTCCATGACTCACTCCATGGATGAGAATAAGAGACTTTTTAAGACAAAACAGCAGAAGCTGGCTCTTCAGAGCTGTTGTGCTGTGGTGGTTTGTTTGTGGAGCTGCAAGCATCTGTCATCTCTAGCCTGGGGAGTTCAATCCCAAAGAGCTTCCCAAAGTAGTCCAGACGGAATGACTTCAGCGTGTTTGTATGCGCAGCCGCGTGCCGTGCCGCTGGCTGCCTGCCACCCCTCGCCCAAGGTGGATGTGTTTCAGAAGTGAAGCACTTTGCACATATATAAATATTCAGAGACACAAATTGTGCCAGCCAACATGGTCAAATGTTTCCTGAAACTTGCTTGGGAAGGGTGGATGCCCAAGGGCTGGAGGATTGCTCTCGTTAGCAGCGTGCCAGAGGAGTCAAACCTCTCCTGCCGTGGTGACACCTCTTTGTCTGGCAGTGTTCCTGCAGACCAGGGAGGTGGTTTTGCTCTGGGGCACTGCCTTGACATCTGGGGGGATGAAGGGATTGAGAGCAGTCCTGTGGAGAAGAACTTGTGGGTACTGGTGGATGAAAAGCTGGACATGAGCCAACAGTGTTGGCCCAGAAGCCAACTGTATTTACTGGTGCATCCAAAGCAGCATGGCCAGCAGGTTGAGGGTGGGAATTCTGTCCCTCTGCTCTGCTCTGCTCTGCTCTGCTCTGGGGAGATCTCATCTGCAGTGCTGGGTCCAGCTCTGGAGTCCTCAGCACAGGAGAGACATGGAACTGTTGGAGTGGATCCAGAGGAGACCACAAAAATGATCAGAGGTGTGGAATACCTCTGCTATGAGAATGGGCTGAGAGAATCTCTCAGGGTTGTTCAGCCAGGAGAGAAGGCTCCAGGGAGAAATTATTGCAGCCTTTCAGTACTTAATGGGGACAATAAGAAAGATGAGGACAGACTTTTTAGCAGGGCCTGCTGTGACAGGACAAGGGGTGGTGGTTTGAAACTAAAAGAGGGAGGTTTAGACTAGATCTAAGGAAGAAATTTTTTACACTGAGGGTGGTGAAACAGTGTCACATATTGGCCAGAGAGAAGGTAGGTGCCCCATCACTGGAACCAGTCCAGGTTAGGTTGTTTGGGGCTCTGAGCAACCTGCTCTAGTTGCAGATGTCCCTGCTGACTCTAGATGACCTTTAAAGGTCCTTTCCAATCCAAACCAATCTGCAATTGTATGATGTTGGCCTTGGAGCTCCCATGAGCTGGGAAGGGGCCTTGGGGACCTGGTTGCTGCTCCTTGCTCCCACACAGTGCTATGTTGGCATGCCTGAAGACTTCAGAGGTGGTTTTTCAGGTGTCCATCCAGCCTTTGTCTCAACATCCAGCTCTGTGCACCAGGCCAGCATGCCTTGTCTCTGAGCAAACACCCCTGCTTCATCCTTGTGCTGCGAGCTGCTGACTGGAAAACTTCTAATGAAAGCCAGATTATTGGTCTTGGCCCTTCTTGTTAATGTTTTGGTTTGGGGTTTTCTTCCTTTTTTAAGTGCCTTTAAAATGTCTGGCTAGCTTCTATTGAGATCACTTTGTTTGTGATGGAGGGAACGTTTTCACACGGTGGCTGAAGTGTTGTTGAAAGAGAGCAAAATTAATAGCTGCTCACTTAATCCTGATTAAACTGGCAGCTGGGAGATATTGATCAGCATGTTCACAGCAAAGTATCCCTCTCCAATGTGAAGGGTAAACAAGCCTCTGACTGTGATTCTCTTAACCCTTCCCACGTCCATAGCCTCCTGCCCTGGGCAGGCATGTCAACCAGAGCGTGGCTTTGCCTGCTCCCCAGCAGAAAGGCTTTCCATAGGGTCAGCTCCCCAGGAATGGAGTATAGCCAGGCAGGCTTTACCCCAAAATCTGGTGGAGGGGTCACCCAAGTCTGGTTATCCCTGAGCAGGGCACTGGGAGCCTTTTCCTCTGGGAACCCTCCCAGCCACTGCTGCAACCATCCCATGGGATGCTTGAAGGGGATCAGAGGGTTTCACATAATCCTCAAAAGCTTCCCTGAGAGGATGCCCAGGGCTTAGCAGGGACTGATTTGAAGAGTTTAAACAAAACCAGGGCTCAGCCAGAGTGGGCACCAGCTTGGAGCTGCTCCCAGCTTTGCTGATGTCTCTGAATCCTGCCACTTCCATCACTGTTGGTCATTTTCCTACTCATCCTTTTTATGTCTGCCACGTGTTTTCTGGGGACAGATGGCAGGATAAAACCCCCACAGCTCCCAACCCACCTGTTGGATCATGCTCTCACCCTCAAAGTCATAAACCAGAAAGCAATTTGGAGGCTGCTGAGAGAGGGAAAGAGGCTCCATGGCCCCAAGCTTCCTGCTCAGGTGCTTTGTTATTCTCCCCAGACACATGGTCCACATTAGAGGCCATGCATTCTTAATGCACCCACTGCCAGCCTGTCTCCAAACAAACCAGACTGCTCTGGCTTGGGCCTGCCTTCAATATTCTCAAGGTCACTGCATTTTTGGACCTCTGGCTGCTCTGCTGTGATTGACTCCAGTGCTCAAGTTAACTCAGACCAGGTCTGGAAATACCTAGAACTGCCTTCAACCTCCCAGGGAAGGAGTGGATGGGCAGTAATACAACAAACAGCTTTCTGCAGAGCACCCAGAAATGAGCTTGCCCCAAGGAGACCAGTACTGCAGGGGCTTAGTTTTATCCTGGGCAAAGATTTCATTTAGAAGAGCCCAACTGCTGCTGCTGGAGCTATCATAACCAATATCAGGTCCTGCACAGAATTCATTCTCTGTGGTAGATGTCAGGACTGATCTGATCCACCACTCAGTAGGTCTGCAAAAAAAAATCAGTCTTTATTTCTTGGATGTCAGATAACAAAGAGTTATTCCATGGGGTGAGTGGGAAACACAGAAGGGAAGTGACATCCACAAGGAAGTGTGGATTGGGAGACTGTGAAGTGAGATGGATTGGGAACTGGCTGAAGGACAGAG
>VWZO01001166.1:645731-664164 GCA_013396975.1 Bucco capensis | reverse complement strand
AGAGGAGACCTCAGCAATGCTTAGAAATATGTTAAGGGTGAGTGTGAGGAGGAGAGAGCCAGGCTTTGCTCAATGGCATCCAATGGTAGGACAAGAGGCAATGGGAGCAAGTTGCACCACAGGAGATTTAGCATTAACCTGAGGAGAAACTTGTTTGCAGTTCAGGTGCCAGAGCACTGGCCCAGGCTGCCCAGGAGGCTGTGGAGTCTCCTTGTCTGGAGCCATTGCAGAGCTGCCTGGACACATTGCTGTGTGAGCTGGTCTAGGTGCTCCTGCTCTGGCAGGGGGGTTGCACTAGATGATCTTTCTAGGTGCCTTCCAACCCCTAACATTCTGTGATTCTGTGATACTGTAATACCTTAAGCAACACCACTGCCAAAACCAGCAGCTGGCTGTCCCCAATCCCTCCCATCCTCACCCTTGCTCTGCTTCTCCATCCTGGTGCTCTATTCACCTCACATTTGATGGGATGAGGATTCCTTGCTCTCCAAGGCATCCAAAGAAAGACATTTCTCCAGATGGTTTCTTCTCCCAGGTAAATAAATGGTGATAGGACAAGAAGAAATGGCTTCAAGTTGCACAAGAAGAGGGTCAGATTGCATATTAGGAAGAGTTTCTCCACTGAGAGGCTTATCCAGCGCTGGCACAGGCTACCCAGGGAGGTAGTGGAATCACCATCCCTGGAAGTGTTCAAAAAACATGTAGTTATGGTGCTTGGAGATGTGGTTTAGTGGTGAGCATGGTTGTGCTGGGTGGATGGTTGGACTGGATGGTCTCAGAGGTCTTTTCCAACCATAATGCTTCTGTGTTCCTCCTCATGGCACAGGACAGTCTGGCAGGAATGTCCACTGTATGCTATAAGGATAGACACTATTGTGATCACTGTCCTTGGGCAAACAGGCTGAGGCTTCCTGTTTACCTCCTTACCCTTAGGAGGTGGTGCATCCACACAATAGCTGACTTTCAGCCTTCACTTGTATCCCCTGATCCTCTGCTCTCCTCTCTGGATGATGGATTGCTGTTGGATGCTGTCTCACCAGGATGCTGATCATCCTTTACAGAGTGTGCTGGCACTGACCACAGGGCCAGCTCATCCTCCTTGCATCCAGGTTGAGGAGATACAAAGCTGTGGCACATGAAAACTATCTGCCACAGGTGAGTGGAGGGATTACAGCTGAGGGAGCAGAAATCAGAATGGAAAAACTGATGGAGTTGCAGGGTGCTGCTTTTTCCATGGTAGAGAAGCTTTGTCATCTCTGAGCTTGCAGTTCACTTGTACATTCAGGCTTTGGTGGTGCCCTTCCTGTGCTCCCTGGGGGGGTTATTCCCTTCTCCATTAGCCACATGCTTAACTCCCAGAACCCACCATGCTGGCAAACATCCCTTCTGCCTCTCCCCAGGGGACTTGACTTCTGCAAGCAATCCTTCAGCATGTTTGCATTTGGATGTTCTTCATTCCAGCCTGGGCACGTATGGGTTTTTCTTTGCTAGCTATTCAGTCCTTGAACCCACTCAGAACTGACTGCAGCATTTTTGGGGTTGGTTGGTTGTTTTTTTTTTTGCTTTGTAGAGTTCTTTCAAGTCCTGAGGAGATGGCAGGGTGAATAGTGGGAGTGTTTGCAGGCATCCAGAATGCTTTCACACTTCGTGCTCATCTTTATGTCTGAGTGATGAACAAGAGTCTGCATTTTTTCCATAACCCTTGCCAGATCTTGGCCCTTTCTTCCATCCTCCATACACTGCCTAAACAGTCATCTCTTCTTAGTTTGTCTTAGGAGAACCACTAGGCAGCAAAACACTCTCAGTTAACCTTATCAAGTTATGCCTAAGAGCAAAACTACTGAGCTGCCACTACTCTTGTGTCAGCAGCTGTTCCCATTTGTGAGAGGAGAGAAGACACAGGTGGTGGTTGCTCCTCAGAAGTTGAGTGTTGATGTGCCCCTTTGTCTGACACCCAAGCTGCTGAAGGAGGCTGAGGATCTCCCATCCCTTTTTTATCCTTTGATTGGCAAAAGCTTTGCAGTTACTCATTGTATCTCCTTCTCACTCAGTTAAAGCCTGAGCCAGGTAAAGCTGCAGGCAGAAAGTGCTGAAGGCAAAATTGTTTTCCTGCTCAGAAGCAAAATGTGTCACAGAATCACAGAAAGGTAGGGTTTGGAAGGGATCACTTGGGGATCATCTAGTCCAGCATTTAGGGTCACCTAAAGCAGGTTGCCTAGCATCATGCCCAGGTGGGTTTGGAATCTCTCCAGAGAAGGAGACTCCACAACCTGCTTGGGCCAGTGCTCCATCACTCTCACAGGAAGAGTTTTTCCTCATGTTCAGATGGAACTTCCTCTGTGCCAGTTGGTGCCTATTTCCCCTTGTCCTGTCACTGGGCACCACTGACAAGAGCCTAACTTCCACTCTCCTGATTCCCACCCTCTTGGACTCCACCCTTGTGGGTCCCACCCTTTAAATACTGATCAGCATGGAGCAGCTCCCCTCTGGCTCTGCTCTTCTCCAGGCTACCCAGCCCCAGGGCTCCCAGCTTTTCCTCCTCACAAAGATGTTCCAGTGCCCTCAGCACCTTTGTAGCTTTGACTGCATGAGTTACTCCACAACAGCTGGTCTCCCTTGACTGGTAGGACAAGAAGTCCTTCTCTTGGGGCTACCTTATCCCAAACAGCTTCCCTGCGGGAAACTTGCTCCTCTTCCTCTCCTCCATGTTCTGGGACAGAAACAGGGACAGGAGGGAGGAGGGTTTGGCCAGGTGGACATGACTGGGATATGTAGAAGCTTTATAGAGTCAGAAAGAAATCATGAGTTGTCTCCATCCTTTCCTCTTGTTCTCTACTGATTGAGGAGAGAGGTTGACCATGAAAGATCTGATTCCTTCTCATTGTAAACATGTTTGGTGACATTTGTTTTCTCCATGTGGTTTGTGTTTTGGACAAATAAATGAATAGATAGGTCAGTGATAGATACTTCAACATCTGGGACAAAGAGGGGTGCTTCCATCTCTTACTATTATTCCTAGAGACATGGAGCAGAAGGCTCCTCATTGTTTAGTTATATATCCATGCAACTTTAAGGGTAGATCCTGATTCCAACTTTTGTCTGGAAAAAATCTGGTGGAGTCACTTCATTCACAGTAAACAAGACCTAAGACAGGGTTGGGTGAATTATCTGTCAGGCAGGGTAGTGGTTTGGGGGGAAAACAAAGAGGCTCCTGCAATTCCTGAAGGCAAGGAGTTACTTCTGTTTGCATTACTCCCTTGCACCAGAACTGATGCCACTCATCTCTCCTCTGCCTCGAGCAGCACATGTTTTGTGGTCATTAAGAGAAAGAGCTCAGTCTTTCATGTTCTGTAGTGGGCTTGCACTTCCCCTTCTTTGTCTCACAGCCTTGCTATCGCTGCTACGATGACAGAACGTGCTCAGCTCCCAGAGCTCTTCCAAATGTAGCTCAGATGGTGCTGATGGGAGGATGACATCTCCTGAATAATTTATTTGAACTTGCAAAGATTTGTTACACTTAAGTGTTAGCAGAACTCTTCCTTTTAACTCTGTAGGAGGTGGCTGCTTGTTGGGGATTCACTTGTTTGGACAAGAAGAGGCATGGCTTGGTTGAGTGTGGGTTGCCCATCTCTTGTCAGCCAAAGCCACCACCTCCCTCAGGGGCTGTCACACTGTTATCATTGTCCTTTAGAGGCTGGGCCTGCAGAAAGACCTCAAGGGGAAGCTGGAGGTATTGGAAGAAGCAGTCAGTAGCAGCTTGATTGCTTTCAGAGTAGCAAGTTTTTTCCAGGGTGGAGGAATGAAATAGGCTGTAATTACTGGCTGCAAAACGTTTGCAGGAAGGAAGGAACAGCCAGCTACCTTTAATTCCTGGCAGCAGCTCCATTCTTTGGGGGCAATGACTGGAAGGACTTGCTCTTAAGAGTAGCTGCTCCCATCCTCCTGTCCAGGAGGAACTAACTGGTTCAGGGCTTTGCAGAGGAGTGGGTGAACCAGAAGGAAGGAGAGCACGTTTGGGGCTCATAATCCTAATGCTTCAGGCATCTCTAAAGCATGTTGGAGCCTTGGGAGTTCATACAAATGGTGTCTAGGTGGGAAGAGGGCACTTGGAGTATGCTTAGATGGTAAGAGTGTGCTTTCATCAGCACACTGCTTTGCATGGCTAGATCTCTGGTGGTTGAAGGCTGGGTGGTTTTGTTCTGCTTTATACATATTGAAATTGCAGTATAGACTAATTGGTTTGTGCAAGGTCACAAAGATACCATTAAATGTGGGGGCCAAATACACTCTTTGAGTTTTCATAGAGTCATAGAATCATTTTGGTTGAAAGAGATCTGTAAGATCATCAAGTCCAACTATTAAGCACAGCACTGCCAAGTTCACCACTTTTTTTATTGCAGGGGACATCCTTGCACACAAGCAAACAACTCCAAGTTCTATATTTAGGCTGGCCAAAATCCAATCATCAGGCAGAGATCAACTCAAGGGGTTTTTAATCAGTTATTTTTTTGGCAGTGGTATTAGAAAGTCCAGGATCATTTCTGTGATAAATATCTATGAGGTCTCTTCCTCCCTTTTTTTGTGTATGTACAAGACATCATGCTTAGAGAGACAAATGCTGCTCTTAGCTGTGTGGGACCAATTCCCACTAAGTCAAAGGAAGCTGCTGCTAAGTGGCAAAGAGCAGAATTTGACCATTACTTTCTCACTGAAATGGCTATACCTGCATTATGTGTCCCATGGATGACTTCTCCAGCCCAGAAGAGCTCAGTGCTAATTCACAAACTACTTCTTCCTCTTGCTCTCTCACTCTTCTTCCTCTTCTTCCTCGCCTTGTTGCTTGTAGGATTATTGCATTGTTCTTCTAGGTTCCTACCAGAAAGGTAGGTAAGACACAGTCTGTGCTTGAAGCACACAAAGTCTGTATTGAGGAGAGGGGATGGAAAGACAGAAATGCCATTATTTCTGGTTTACAGATGGAAAGAAGATCTGATTGTTCTTGAAGTCAATGCCAAAACTGATTTATGTGTCCCAGCTGGCCAGGGCATTGTCCCAAACTATGACTGATCCATCCTCTGGCCCCTGCTTTAGGGTTGGGCCACAAATTCATTCATCACTCTTAATCTTGAAGAGAGTGGAACACCTCACTCTTTCATCCATGGCTTTTTCATGGTTCAGCTTGGGCTGCCAATACACAGAAAGGCAAAATGACATGCCAGAAGTCATACAGCAGGCCAGTGTCAGAGGCAAGAGCAGCTTCTCCATGTCCTCTGTTCCTTCCTAGCCTCTGTTATAAACCCAAATAGCAATAAAATGAAGCTCAGGTTCATACTGGCAAAAATGGGATTTGGAGCTGCATCCAACCCAGGATCAACCATGGAGTCACTGTGGCTCAGTGGAAACCCTGAAGTTAATGACCTCTGCAACATGGATATATTTTTGCATAACTACCTTCCAAGAAATAATTAAATCCCTCTTAATTACTGAGATAGGAGAGTAAGGGAGAAGAGACAAAGTCTTTAGGTCAGATTCCTCTTAATTCATCAGCAGGCCCAGCAAAAATTAGTTTTAGGATTAAATGCACCCTATAAATTAGTCCAATAGTTGTCTTCCATTAGAGAGAAAGATAATTAAATATGAATTTTCTTCATCTAGACACTCAAAATGAGTAACATAAATGCTAATGCATGTATGTGTCTGGGTGTATCTATGTTTTGGGGATGGTGCTGACATCTGTGCAGAGCATGTTAAACTGAGACTGACTTTCCAATAGCTGTTGGAGTGGAGACTGATGCTGCTCTCCAACCTGGGGAAAATTCTCCTCAAGTCCAGTTCCTTTGTGCATGAGCAATTGCTTTCCAATGTTTAAAGCTTAACAGCACTTGCCAAAGCTCTGTGTTGCCTCCCAAGGAAATGCTCTTAATTTCCTTGGGTTTAGAGGCCAACTATGTGGCTAAAATAAGCTTGATGATAGCTAAGGTTTTTTTGGGTTTAGACAGATTGGGAGTCCATGCACAAAGTTAGTGCCTGGAATATGCACACAGCTGTGACCATGCTGGGGCTGTGGAAATGTAAAAATATTAGTCTTAAAAGACATGGATCTTTTCCACACTTCCTGCTCTGGTTGGAGGTGATTTTCATATTGTTTTGTTCTTGGCTGTATCAGTACTTTGAGTTCTTCTGCCTGGGAATCTTTCCTTGCAGAGAGTTTATGTGCACATGAAAAATGGAGTAAGATGTTTCTTGGTTTCAACCAAAAGAGGAATATATAGTCACTAGAAAGTGGCTTTTAAGAAGAAAGGCTCCTCTAGACCATAAAAGCAACCAGAAGGGTCTCTGAAGGAGATATAAAGGAGCTTGCTGTGAGCAGAAGTAAACTGAAACTGAGTCTTGCTCTTTTGATTTTAAGACTTCATGTTTTAATACCCATGAAATACAAGTGCCCATGTATACCTCACTGGCTCTTCAAGCTTTCCACTCCCTTGTTTTACAACATGATGTGCTGTCTCAGAACGTTGTCAGATGCAGGAGCTTGTTTCTTGCAGCCCTGTCCTTGCAGCAGAGCTAGAGCATTGCTTAGGCTGGAAAGCAAAGGAGAGTATTGCACTGCTTCAGAACTGTGAGGAGAAGGTTATAAAATCATCATCTCTGGGAATTCCAGATGTGAGGCAGACAGCTGCAGAATCATTAAGGTAGGAAGAGACCTCTAAGATCATCAAGTCCAACCATCTCCCTATCACTACCATGACCCCAAATCATGTCCCTCAGTAGCACATCTAAGTAGCAAAGCTCTTCTCTCTGTCCTTGGGTAAATTAAGCATTAAGACATATCTCTGGCCATTGTTCTGTGTCATAGGGGCCATGTATTTGCTCTCTTCTAAAGAAGGATGTTCAGGTGGTTTGAGTGGCTTTTGTCCTGTTCTCTGGGCACAGAAGAAAAAGGAATACTGGGCTTTCAAAGCTTAGACACTCACAGAATCATTAAGGTTGGATGAGACCTCTAAGCTCATCAAATCCAACCATCTACCTATCCCCTCCATGCCACTAAACCATCTCCTTAAGTATCACATTTGTACATTTCTTGAACACCTCCAGGGATGGTGACTCCACCACTTAAGATGGAAAGTTAGGCTAAATATATCAGTATTTCTTGGACCTGAACATAGCAGGATATACTGTTCCAGCATCACTTCCAGCACAAATGGAAGGCAAGCCTGAGTGTAAGCACTTGGTGGAGATTTGGTTTGGAACAGGGAGATGTATCCAGGCAGTGGCTTTGGGAAAGCAGGAATGCAGGGATGTGTCCTCTTCCCAGGAATGATCAAGTGACATGCCTCAAGCTTTGCCATAGTAGCAGAGGAAAGAAGAGTCTAAAGGTTATGGGCAACAAAACATTCATTTTCTTGGCCAGCTGTGTTAGAAGCAAAGTGCAGCTGATTTATACCCCAGCACACCATTCCTACATCAGGTCTGCTCTCCAGCAATGCATTTCATGACAACTATGAAGTGGTTTGATGATGTACTCATCATTACCATCTGATAACAAGCAGCTCTTGCTCCAAGGACCTGGACTTTTCAAGTGGCTTCCAAAGACAAGAAACCTGTAAGACCCTGAAGCCAGGACCCAGGCAGGTGCCTTTCAGAGTCAGGGTTTGCACATTGCCTCTAGCAATTATCTGTGGTGTTATTTTGCCATTTTAATTCTGCAGAACATCCTACATTTTAACTCCAGTTAAATCCAGGGGCACAACAGAGGGAGCTGCTCTCCCAAGCCACGTTGTTTGGGTTTTTAGTTGCTTGTTTGTTGTGTAAGATGTTAAGGTTTACTCATGCTAGTCTGGCTGTCATCCACCCAACTTTTTTCTCCTGTAAATAACCTCTCTCCACCTGGAGGGTGTTATTTCCCATGGGTCCCATCAGGTGGGAAACAGCAGGCTCCTGTCCCAGTGTCCTTGCCCATGCTGCCTCAGGAGCTTGTCTGATCTTACTTAATGACTAATCAATTCCAGGTAACTCCCAACCAAATCATATCAGAGTCCATATCGAAAGCACCTTATCTAGATATCCAGGGCTCTGAGTACAGGCATGTGGCAAATAACACACCCATGGAGCACCTAGGAACAGCAACCCAGTACTGCCTGAGGGAGAAATGTCATTTCCACACTGAAAGCAGTGTATTTGTGAAAGCCTCAAGTTCATATCAGCCTAGATTTAGGTTTAGTGATGTTAAATTGAGCAAAAAGGGAGTTGGTAGCAAAAGGATGAAAGCAGATGCAGAGCACAGGAAGATATTCCTACACTAGAATAGCCAAATAACTGAGAGACCTCCTAAATGTAGGAGAAAGCTCAGTTTCTCCTCCTGGTGACTTCAGAAAGCTATTTTGAGATGGGTTTTTACTATGCTTTGACCTCAGTGTTGTATATTAACATAAATATGTTAAGGGTGAGTGTCAGGAGGAGAGAGCCAGGTTCTTCTCAATGGCATCCAATGGTAGGACAAGAGGGAATGGGAGCAAGTTGGATCACAGGAGGTTTAGTATTAACCTGAGGAGAAACTTGTTTGCAGTTCAGGTGCCAGAGCACTGGCCCAGGCTGCCCAGGAGCCTCTGGAGTCTCCTTGTCTGGAGCCATTGCAGAGCTGCCTGGACACATTGCTGTGTGAGCTGGTCTAGGTGATCCTGCTCTGGCAGGGGGGTTGCACTAGATGATCTTTCTAGGGCCCTTCCAACCCCTGACACACTGTGATTCTGTGATAAGGGGATGTTGGAAAACAACTTCTGAGAAGCATAACCACAATGAAGGGTCATGTGGGAGGCAGCTGCCAGGCCCAGTGGCATTTAGGATTGGCACAGCCTGAGGGTTTTAGCCTCCTCCTTGGAATCTGGATCAATATTTTGTTTAGGTTTTGCAGCTGAAGGATGCCTAGGCAGTGGCTTTTCAGTGCTTTTTCTTTNGCCAGGGCTCTGGGCAAGCTGCTCTAGTTGGGGATGTCCCTGCCCACTGCAGGGGGGTTGGACTGGATGAGCTCCAGAGGTCCCTTCCAACCCATATGATTCTGTGAAGTTGAGCCCAGCACACAGACCTTACCTTTGTTGCATAGCTGATGGGCTGCAACATCTTGAGCTGGAAGCAAGCATCCTGAATGCTTTGCTGCCCAAACCAGAATATTCATCAGTCAGTGGTTTCAAATTGGGGGTTATTAATTGTTAGAGCAAAATCCCTGTTGACTTGCCTGGGGACAAGAGTTGAGGGAGGTCAGGGGTTTGTGCTGAGTCTGCTCTAGGCCTGTGCTGTAGCACACAGCAAGTTGGACACAGCAGCAGCCTTCATCTGAGGAGCTGTAACTCAAAGCTGGAAGGAAGTGGGTATAAACCTTGGGCTATTCTCCTGGTCCCTGCAGAGGGCTGAGTGCCAGGAGCACTGGGGATTTAATCCTTACACTAACAGTGTGAGCTTAGCATCCTTTCCATAATCCATTCTTAAGCACAAAAGTAGATGTGGTTTGAAAGATGGGCTAGGTAGCTTTCTTCCTGATGTGAGGACCACATGGAAGAGAGCCAGGAGGAGAAGGAAGATGCTTCAGCCATCCCTGCAGGCCTGCAGTATGCTCGTTTCCAGGGAACTATTGCTGCCCATTTCCTGCTACACCTCCAAAGAGCTTGAGATACTTGGACAAAACATAGCCCATAAAAGCAGCATGTCATCATTCCTTGAACAGCTTCCCATCTTTGTGCATGTAATCAACAGAGGACATCCTGCATTTCTCTGGAAGGAGGTAGCCTAGCCTAAGATCTTCCTATTCCTGCTGTATACAGGATAGTATTGTTTTCTGCTGCATTTTAGGAGCAAGCTCCTAAACAGCTCCATATAGTAGGCCAGAGGCTGCAGGCACACAGCACAAGGCTTGCTTTTCATTAGCTGCCTGGTTTTCTCATCACTGAAACAAAGCAAAAGGCAAAGCTGCTGATCAGCTCCATCATTTGGGAGCAGCTGATGCAGGCTTGGAAAAATAAAGAGCCCTGTGGACTGCCACTGTTGGGGACTTCTATGTCAGAAGGAGCAACTTCCCTTGCTCATGCAATCCTTGATTTTATAGCAGCCACTAGGAGAGGCTGGAAAGAGTTCAGAATAACCCATGGAAATGTGTTGTTGAAAAGAAGGAAATGATACTGAAGTTGAACATCACTAAGGGAAAGTTACATTGCTCTAGGCCCCATGCAGATAGAAAGGGATACTCCTTTTGCCTTGCCTTTAGTGCAAAATGATGCTGTATGAATCCATCTCTAGGTGTGGAAGCATTGGTAAAAATATTTGCTAGGCAAATGAAATTCCATCTCCTTGGCACTGTGGTTGTGGAAGTGAAGGTAGGCAAAGAATCACAGCATGCCAGATGAAGCCACTCTCATTTCTAGAGTGGCTTAAGCAAATGAGCTGTAATTTGGAATAACTGTAGCAAAGTTTCTGCTTTAGAAGGGGCAGAGGTTTCTAAGGAGCACACCTGAATTATTTGGGTGGGCTCTGGGTGCTCAGGTGACTCTGAGCCCTTCCAGAAGACATAAATAATGCACTCAACTCCTGCCAGTTAATCCAAGTATATATTCCCTTTTGTAATATCAGTTAATAGCATGAGTGTGTTTAGAAACAGGTGGGTTCCTGACATCCTTGAGCATAGTGAGGTTGCATGTAAAATTCCTCTCTGGTCTGGGATGGGGGAGAAGTCAGACAGAGACCCTATGGAGAGGTCTTGCTGCTGTCAGGGTTGCTATGTGACTATGCCATTGCCTTGCCCAGGCTGAGCAACTTTGCAGCCAAAGGTTCAGAACCTTGATTTTCCAATGTAGGTGCTTTTTTTTGGCTTCTCAGCTGCACAAAAGGGTTTGGAGCAGGGAGGTACTGGGTCCCAACATGTGCATGACTTGGCTTTTCCTTCCCTTTGGAAGGAGAGCTGGCTGCATGTGTGTCTAGCTGCTGGGATTTGCTGGGAGTGGCACAGATACCTCAGAGTTTCATTCTCGTTTCACATTAAGACTGATGTAGTGAGCAGCATCCAAGGGCAAATATTATTCTCCTTAGGGTGGCTCAAATTCTTGCTTGGTGAGAAACAGTCTTTCAATGCTTATTTGTGAGTGTCCTGTTCAGAGAGTAGCCTTATCAGTACAAATTTGGCCTAATACTTTTTAAACTAAACTTCTCCCAACAGCATTTGGAATCATAAAGTAAAGCCTTCTTCCTTTTATAATCTGCAAAGCTCCTTTCTTGCTGATATTTGGATGTGACTTGAATCTCCGTGCAATGCTTAACAAATGCAGAAGCCAGCAATCGTCTTACACATTTCACATGGATTTTGAGAGCAATGTATTAAAGAAAAGCAATGAAATACTCTTAGGTTAAGTTCTTTAAATGTGCCTAACAGAGCAAAGATGCCTGAGCACTACTGAGCTTTAAATTCCCCCCTTTTGAAGTTAGTCTTTCCCACTCTTGTGTAATATTAAGTCCCATGAATGCATCAGTTGCATTTAAGATGTGCATCTGTTTGTATATGAGCACAAAGGAAATATTGAGGTCCACATTCTTTCTCAGGGGTGTTTAAAATTACTTTCTACTGAATGGAGCTAAGGTTATTTGGCAGAGCAAGGCAGGTCATCAATAATTAAGGCAGGCAGGCAGAGCTGAGTCCCACAGTGCTTGCAAACACCCTGTCAGAGTCTGGCAAAGCAGGGGCAGTGCTTAGCTTTTCTCAGCAAGCAGTGAGTGTGCATTTAACTTCTGAAGGGGAGAGGGAGACTTGCTATGATTGAAACCATCTGTGCTCTACTTGCATTACCAACTAGGTGCATCCATATGTAAAGTGCAGAGCTTCTGATCCCCCCCAGGCCACCCCTGTCCAACCTGGGGGCTGTTGTACTTCAACATATGTGCTTCATTTCCACCATGTGCTCACAGCCTGCACTAGTGCAAGAGGTTGGATTTAGCTCTGTTCACTTTAGATAAACTTTAGTTAAAAGTTAGATCAGATTCTTTACACCTAACTCTGGCTGTCAATGAACTGCTTTTGGGGTGTGAGCTTGTCATCTCTTTTAAATAATGCCAGGAGGAAAAAAAAAAAGATCTCTTCCTGAGGATATCTCCTATCCAAACTTATTATCTAAGAAGCTGGGATGAACATGGGATGAATGTGTGCTTGTGCTAGGTGAAGAGTTGGCCTCAATGATCTCAAAGGTCTTTTCCAACCTAAATGATGCTATAATTCTACAAATAGTCTTTCCTTTCTCCTCAGAAGGAGCCTGCTGAAGAGCTTCAGGTGACCAACTTGGGCATAGCATCTTTCTTTTGGACAGACAGCATTAGGTGAAATGAGTCTGGGGTAATGTGACAAGGGACCAAGAGGTGAATGTGCAGAAGCATTTTGCATTCTTAGAAGTTTATCTGTTTCCTATAGCTGTATGGATTGGCTTAACTAAGTATGTTACACAAGTATTACCAATACATGCCCTCACTGCATGAGATGAGTTAAAATGGTTTCTATAAGGCTGAGAACAGCAATCACCAATGCAGTAACCCCCTTCCACCCAAACCTTCTCTGAGGAGAATGAATGGAGCCAGACTGCCTTTTGAGCCATAATGGATTCAGGATTGGATTGGACCACAGTAAATCTCAGCTTAGAGCTCACAGGATGCCTTCAGCTTGGGCAGAGAAGAAGGGACCAGAGCCTGGTGTGGCAGAAGGGGCTGCTTGAGTGTCCCACCATCCTGATGGGCAGCAGGCTCCAGTTCTCCCTGCAACATCAGCTGTGCCCAAGTAGTGTGTGTTCAGGGCCAAGCAGTCTGGCAACCAGTACAAGACCAAAAGCAGCATGTGTGCTGCTCCCTCCTCTTCCACCATAATGCTGGTAAACACACTTTTAATGCCTGGCCCCTGCTGAACTGCTTTTGCTTTAGAAGTTGCACCAGGGAAGGTTTAGATTGGATGTCAGGAGGAATTTCTTCCCTGAAAGGATTGTTAAGCATTGGCCCAGGCTGCCCAAGGAGGTGCTGGTGTCACCATCCCTGGAGGGGTTTAAGAAACATATAGATGCTCTTCTTAGGGCCATGGTTTAGTGATATAGTGGTGATAGCTATGATTGGACTTGATGATCTTAGAGGTCTCTTCCAACCTTAATGATTCTGTGATGAGTGAGCTCTGCAATTCTGAGAAGGCAAATTGCTGCCCAGATGCCTGAACATCAGTGCTCTGCTTGTTTAAATATTTGTTCAACCCAGCTTGACTTCCCAGTGCATTTTTTTGCATGAGGGGGTTTTGGAGGTGATGGAAAGAAGTCACTTCTAATAAAAATCTCCTGCTCTAATGTAATCACTTGAGAGTCTTTAGCCAGCTGCCTCTGTCCTGCCAGCAGCTCTTCCCTTCACCTCTCCCCATCCTTGTCCTGCATTTCTTCAAGGCTGCTTCTCAAGATGAATCTGTATATGTCCTAGCCACAGCCTGTAGAAAGACTTGCAGCACTTTTCATCTCCAAAGCTCTTAATCTGGTGTGTTCAGATGTGTTTCCTGAGAGAGAAAATAAATAGGGCTGGGCAGAGGAAAGCAGCTGCCCTGCGGCATCCGCTTCCTCAGCGTTGGGTGTCTGATGGCTGCTCGTGTTCTGTATCCTGCAGACATGGCAGGAGTTGGGATTATTTAAGGGATAATTTATAACCAGCACGAGGAAAGGTCATACCTGTGAAGTACTGAAAATATTTGTGGGTGATCCTCTCCTAAGCTTTACATATCATATCCACAAAAGTTTGCCACTGCCAACCTCCAGCTTGTGATCTGTCTTGGTCAGCTCAGCTCTTTTTACTCCTTGAGTTTGACAAAGCTCCATTTGTTCTCCATGAAGCACTTTATATCTACAGTCAGGATCACCATTTCCAACCTTCTTGCTCCCTAGTGAGAGTACAAGTGCAAGAACTGATGGAAAACCTGGGAGAGGAAACCCCAGCAGGGACACCAAACCCATGCTCCCTGTTTTAGCCCTGCCAGTGTTTCCAGCATCTTCTTCTAAGGAGTTATTTCTGGCCTCCTGTTTCTGAGCTCATTACTTAGAGCAGCACCATGCAGCCAACTGATGAGAAGCAAACACATTACCACCACACTCCAGCACATGTACATTTGAAGTTCACCCCAGGAAGTGTCTTGAAAATCAAGAAAAACAAAGACCTGGGGAATGTTTGCTAGCATTTGCCAAGCTTTTTTTCCTTGTTGTTGTTGGTTTTTTTAGCTAATTTATGCAGAACAATAACTCCCTATCCCCTCAATTTTAGTATTTTCCTGTATGTTGAGATATATATTGCCTGAAGAAGTGTTATGCCTAAGCTGGTTTATTCTACACAGTTGAAGCCATAGCAGTTTAACATAAATAGCAAGGATGGAGAGGGAAGCCCACAGGCTTCCTTCAGCTGGTAGCAAACAACTTGGCTGTTAATTTCTACCTGTTTGTGGATGCTTGAATTTTAATGAGTTGCAATTAAACACAGTTAGCTGTGTGCACAGTTCTGGGAGGCAAGAGAAGAGCACTGGAGGTTGCTGAAGGGCTCAAACCTGGCTTTGATATCCTGGAGCTCTTGCAGGTCTGTTGGCCAGAAGGAGATGGCATGGCAAAGTTGTCTCTAGAGGCCACCAGCTTGTGCAGCAATGTAGAAGGTGTCCTTGGCTGCCTGGCTTGTGCTTAGGAGCTTCTGTTGATGATGTCCACCTCTCTGAGCAGAAGCATCTTCCCAAATGATGGCAGCAAAGTAGAGGAAGGTGCTAGCTGCTTCATGAGGACAAAAGCCTCTCTTTCTATTGCAGGGAACTGGGACCTGCTCCAACATTGGGTGTCTTTAGTGGCTTTGGTGCAGGTTTGTCTCTCATCTTCACTTCAAGAAACATGCTCCACAGCCATCCCTCAACTGCCCACCAGTGTGCTGTCAGTCCCTGGGATTTATTTGGGTTTCCTGGTGCCCAACTGATTAAATTGCACATTTCACAGAAGTGAGAGTTTCACTTGTGGCACCAAGTGAAATGATTGCATCTGTCCAAAGCAACTAGGGAAGGTTACAGTGTCTGTTTACATTCCTCTGAAAGAAAATCTTGTTAAACTCTCTCTCACATATTTTACAGCCATGGTAAGAGCCCCTGAAGAATAAGCTGTCAGGAGAAATGGTTTCAAGCATTTTTCTCTCTTTTTATGGAGCAGGAGCATGTGGTGACCCAGAGAGATCCCTCCTAGGAACAGAAGAGAGTTGTTGGGCTGAGGTTTGCTGTGTCCCAGAAAGCTGTGCTCTGCTGGGCAGGGCAGAGAGCATGGGACACATGGCAGTTACAGATCAGCTTTGCCAAAGGCCTACAGCTCCCTACACTGGAATGTGAGATCATTTGTCTTTCTCAAATGAACTTGGGTGCTTTGCTTTGGCCTTGCCTAGTGGTTTTTCCCTACCCACCTCTGTTTTTCAAGAGCTATGCCAAAAGCTAATTTTAACCTGTGCTGCTAATCGTGTGTTGATCAATCTCCATCTGTTCTGCTTCTCTGAAGTCAAGCCTTGGCAGGTCTCAGATGGAGCTGGATGCTGGGGCTGTTCCCATCCCTGTGGCCATGACTCTCCATGTCAGCTACCTCCACTTAGCCTTTTATCTGATGAATATTTTGGCCATGCAGTAATCCAGCTGTTTCCTTTTTGTTCTCCATATGTTTTGTTGGAAATGAGCACAAGTAAGGTGTTGAGAAAGTCCTTCCAACCAGTATGTGAAGTTTCCTAGGGCAGCATGATGTGAGGGATTGCTCCTCAGACATATCATAGAATCCTAGACTGGTTTGGGTTGGAAGGGACCTCTGGAGCTCATCTAGTCCAACCCCCCTGCACTGGGCAGGGACATCCCCAACTAGAGCAGCTTGCCCAGAGCCCTGGCAAGCCTCACCTGCAATGCCTCCAGGGATGGGAACTCAACCACCTCCCTGGGCAACCTGTTCCAGTGTTCCACCACCCTCATGGGGAGGAACTTCTTTCTAATATCCAGTTTAAATCTACTCCTCTCCAATTTCAAACCATTGCCCCTTGTCCTTTCACTGCAGGCCTTTGCAAACAAGCCCTCTGCAGCCTACTTGTAAGTTCCCTTTAGGTACTGGAAAGAACACACCAATCCAAGTGGAAATCTGACCTGGGCAGTAAGGGAACCTTCTTACTCTTACCCCTTATGATTTAGAGTTTTGCAGAAGTTGATTTGTCCCTGCCCCTTATGGTCTAGGGGTTGGGTTTAGGCTTCACCAGGTAGAAGTCATCTCTTTCTGCCAGTCATTAGCCCTGAGCTTCTGTTAGCAAGTGAAGAGTTCAAACTGCAGAGCCACTTTGCTGCTGCTTCCTTGATGTCTCAGGCTGAAGCCTGGAGCTGAACTAAGCAGTTCAGTATGGGCAGAGTCTGGCTCAGAGCACATGAGGCTATAGATAGCTGCTCAGCTTCTGCAGCACTGACACTGATAAATGGTCCCTGGGTGAGGAGGATGGTTAGTCATCTCCTGAGGAGGATTTGATAGACATGAGTAACTCCTGAGGCTCAAGACCTCTGCCTGTGTTGCATCATGCTAAAGAGACTTCAGATCTTTGATGTGATGTACAGATTGGTTTGGGTGGCTTTTTCTTTGGAAGAACATATTGTCTTAACATCACCCTGTGCACAGTGGGGCAGGAACAGATCATGTAGAGACCAAGAAGGACCACCTCAGATTTCAGAGAGTCCTTGTGCTAAGCTACTTCTTCCCTTGATTGCTTCATATACCAGCAAGGTGATCACCAAGAGGCAATGCAAAACTGAAGTGCCATGTTTCACAGGTGTAGATGATGTTCCCTGTGTATGCATCCAGCCTGTGGTGCTCAGCTGCTCCAGGGAGTCCTGCTTTACTCAAGAGAGTGTTTCCCAAGGCTGTAGTTGAGTTTGTACACTGGCCAAGACTGCTGACAGCTCAATATTCAGCTACAGGATATCATTCTCTGTCAGTTTGATTTATGTTCTTCTCTGCAACCAGAGGAATCCCATGGGAATAAAAAAACAACATTGGAAGGAGTTTGTCTTAAAGTTAGCTCAATGCAAGTTTAGTCTTCAACTGACCTAGCAAACTAAAGATGTTTTTAGGTTTTATTTCTGGACTATGAAAAGTAAGCTCTGCTGTCAGTTTTGGGACCTGCTCTTTGTGATGTCTGCCACTGTGTAATGCAAAAAGAGTCACTGTCACCAAAAGAGAAGCCAAGCTGAAACCATGAGAGCAACATCTGCTCTTGGCTGGAGTTTCCACCTGCACCCAATTGTCCTGTCCAGGGAGGCACTGATGCACTGAAGCAAGGCTCAGGATTGAAAAATATCTTCAAATTCTCAATAATTAGGGATTTCTCCTGGGAAACAGCCTGAATCCCCTTGGGGAGAGGTTAGTAGAGAGCCACAGTCTCTGCTCCCTTTGGTCAACAGAAGAAGAGCTCATCCTTTAGCATCTTGGGTTTGCCTAGAGGCTTTATGGCACAGCTCTCTTCTGCCTCACTTCTGGCACCCAGGCTTGGGCTCCTGAATTGTTTTGCTACATTTGGAGTGTTGGTTCTTGGCATTAGTGTTTGAGGGTTATTGCTTGCAGTTGCCTTTCAACAGCTGCTTAAAAGAGCAATGCTGAGCTGAGGGGGTGGAAAAAGCATCTTGTGGCTATTTGTGTGCAGTTGGTTGGGTTACAAAGGGTTCTCAGAGACAAAGGAAGAGGCCACATGAAACAGCTCAGAAGAAAAGCTCCACATCACAGCCCTGGGAGATGGCAAGAGAGCAGGGAAGTGTGTTTTATGCCAGTTGCCTGCTTTCCTACAGAGTTCATTTCCCCCACTTAGCACCAGTGAGCATATGGGTCATCCAAGGCATGTCTCAAACATATAGCTCCAAACTCTGCCATGGGCTGAGATGAAGTAGACTTGCCAGCCCAAAGGTAGGGATGGCCAGGGTGGAGACACTGTGGTGTCACAGGGCTGGTCCCCACCACAGGAGAGAAGTAGTGTCCTGGCTGGAGCCAGGTTAGGCAAGGGAGGCACCTGGGCTCTGCTGCACCCTGTCTGCTTGCAGGGGAAAGATCTGCTGCAGAAGGGCTCTTTGTGCCTCTTTCTTTACTGGTGTTTCCCAGAAGAAAACATTATTAATATATTCATTAATGATTTGGATGAAGGGGTAGAGTGTTCCCTCAGCAAGTTTGTGGATGATCCCAAGCTTGGAGCAGTAGCTGGCACACCAGGAGCTGTGCTGCCATCCAGAGTGACCTGGACAGGCTAGAGACATGGGCAGGGAGAGACTTAATGAAACTTAACAAGGGTAAGTGTAAATTAATCCATCTGGGAAAGAACAACCCCATGGATCAGTACAGACTGGGAACTGATTTGTTGGAAAACAGCCCTGGGG
>VWZO01001166.1:629723-645677 GCA_013396975.1 Bucco capensis | reverse complement strand
CTAGATGAGCTCCAGAGGTCCCTTCCAACCCAAACCAGTCTAGGATTCTAGGATTGCATGGGCTTGTTGTGCCCCAAGTGCAGAACGCAGCATTTGGCCTTGTTGAACCTCATCCCATTGTCCTCAGCCCATCAATCCAGTCTGTCTAGATCCCTCTGTAAAACCTCCCTACCCTCAAGCACATCAACACTTCCACCCAACTTGGTGTCATCTACAAACTTAACTGAGGAGGAGAAATCTCATACATCTGAGGGAACTACCACATAGTCATTAAGGTTGGAAGAGAGAGACCTCTAAGATCATCAAGTCCTTCCTCTCATACCATGCCTTGGCTTTGGAGCAAGGCTGGCTGGCTGCAGTATGGGAAGCAGAAAGCTATTTTAGGCTTCCCTGCTGTAACCCTGTAGGGTGTCAAACTACAAAGCAGTACCTTGAGCAACATGTGAGGGTAACCTGGTAGCTTCCCTAGCTCTAAACCAAACCAGGCCATGGGGGTTTGAACATGAACCTCACTGGAGGCACAAGCTGGTGGTTGGTCAGTCTCTGTGTTGTCATCACATGCTATTTGAGTAAATGGGTAAAAATAGCATCTCCTAATTTGCTTTCCTGCACTATATATATATGTTCACACACATAAATGTATATATAGAGCTTTTCCTCAATGGTTGGCATTCAGCAGCTGAGTTACAGGTGGATTTCTGCAGAGTCAGCATAGATACCAAGCAGAAAATCCTTTTAATAGCTCAAAGAGTGCTATGGAATTGAAAATGTCTTGGAGAAGTGTTCATTTGAAGTAGTTCTTAACATGTTCTCCTAATGTATAAGCTAGGAGAAGAAAAAAAACCACAGCATTTTTCAGAGTGTTGGAAATGGAAAGAAGTTATGTTCATGACTTTTGTTTTTTTAGTTCTCTACTCAAATTAAGGATGATTGCCAAGAAATGAGTATTCTATCACACCCCTTTCAAAGATACTTCATTATTCATAAATTATTACTTGGTGAGCAGTAATCAGCACCTAAGAGATGGCTACATACTGGATTTTTACTGGCTTTGTGTTGGAAGGTTTGTCTCCATTGGAGATGATAACTTGCTTTACCTTCAGCAATCTCAGTTCTTCTTCAGTTGAGGCACACCTAAAAACCATCCCAATTCCCATTCTTACTGCACCCTAGCCCTGTAACAAGATTAATTAAAGAAAGACCCATGGACTAACTTCCCACCTTTTAAATAAGATGCTTTTCTGACAGCCAGGCTCAAAGAGCCCTCTCCCCTGTGCCAGACACAGCTCTGCAGGTGACACAAGGACAGCTGAGTGTCAATGTCTGTTATTTTTCCTACTTCCATACTCTAATTTTGCAGCAGGTAAAGTCTTGAGCAGCACTAGGCTCCTGAAAAAAAGCTGTGCCTTTGCCAGGATCTCATCTCTTCAGATATGAAGAGCTCAGCTGAACAGTGACCAGAAAGGAAATAACCCTGAGGAGCATCAGTGCTGGAACTGAAGAAGTAATTTGGTGCTCCATACAGACAAGTGCTCACCAAATGCTGCACATTGTGAATAATAATTATTATTATTATAATAATATCATCTCTCTGCCTCCCATGCATCCAATGGGAAATGCATCTTCCCCACTGAGAAAATGGCCCATGCTAAATAAAGGTTTGCCTTTTACAGGGAGTAAGGGAGATGGGATGTGGATGTGAGGGCTCTTATCTCTTTCCCAAAGGAAGGCCATTAAGCATATAAAATACATATGTTTCCTCTTAAGCAGCTGTTGGGTTTCTCAGCCCAAGAGCTATAACAGGAGCAAAAGGATTGGCAAATTTCTGCCTCCCACATCTGCCCCATGTCCCCAGCTGGATCAGTAAAATAGGATTGTTCCTCTGTGCCTCATTAGGCTAGTAGCTCTAATTAAATCATGGGTAACAGAATGGCTTCAAGGAGCTCTGCTTTGAGGTGGTGACTGGCAGTGGAGGGTGAGACTGACCCTTTTTTCATGGCAGCATCTGAAGCCACTGCTGTTAGAGGAACAAGAAAACCCATGAAAGAACAATTATTTGCTGCTGTGTAGGATCCTGGGCTTGCAGTGCAGTGTCCTGTCAGCAACCCCTGCCTGATACTGCTCTTGTCTGGGTGACAAAGTGCCATGGGAAATGCAGTGAATTGGGATTAGTTAGTTAGTGATGTAGATTGTCTTCATGTAAGCTGGAACTGGATTAGTGGTTGGCCCAGCCCTAAACCACCAAGGTCATGAAAGGAGTGGAGCATGTGCCCTCTGAGGACAGGCTGAGAGAGCTGGGTCTCTGCAGCCTGGACAAGAGGAGACTGAGAGGAGACCTCAGCAATGCTTAGAAATATGTTAAGGGTGAGTGTGAGGAGGAGAGAGCCAGGCTCTGCTCCATGGCATCCAATGGTAGGACAAGAGGGAATGGGAGCAAGTTGGACCACAGGAGGTTTAGTATTAAGCTGAGGAGGAACTTGTTTGCAGTTCAGGTGCCAGAGCACTGGCCCAGGCTGCCCAGGAGCCTGTGGAGTCTCCTTGTCTGGAGACATTGCAGAGCTGCCTGGACACATTGCTGTGTGAGCTGGTCTAGGTGATCCTGCTCTGGCAGGGGGGTTGCACTAGATGATCTTTCTAGGGCCCTGCCAACCCCTGACATACTGGGATACTGTGTAAAAGAGACAGAAGGGCATGGCTGAGCAAGGATGGACTCCCAACCAGGTCCCATGTGCCTGGCTGTCCTGGCCCTGTGCTGGACTCTCTCCAGCAGCTCCCTATCCTTCTGGAAGCTGAGGGGCCCAGAACTGGACACAGTATTCCACGTGANTACTTGGTGAGCAGTAATCAGCACCTAAGAGATGGCTACATACTGGATTTTTACTGGCTTTGTGTTGGAAGGTTTGTCTCCATTGGAGATGATAACTTGCTTTACCTTCAGCAATCTCAGTTCTTCTTCAGTTGAGGCACACCTAAAAACCATCCCAATTCCCATTCTTACTGCACCCTAGCCCTGTAACAAGATTAATTAAAGAAAGACCCATAGACTAACTTCCCACCTTTTAAATAAGATGCTTTTCTGACAGCCAGGCTCAAAGAGCCCTCTCCCTTGTGCCAGACACAGCTCTGCAGGTGACACAAGGACAGCTGAGTGTCAATGTCTGTTATTTTTCCTACTTCCATACTCTAATTTTGCAGCAGGTAAAGTCTTGAGCAGCACTAGGCTCCTGAAAAAAAGCTGTGCCTTTGCCAGGATCTCATCTCTTCAGATATGAAGAGCTCAGCTGAACAGTGACCAGAAAGGAAATAACCCTGAGGAGCATCAGTGCTGGAACTGAAGAAGTAATTTGGTGCTCCATACAGACAAGTGCTCACCAAATTCTGCACATTGTGAATAATAATTATTATTATTATAATAATATCATCTCTCTGCCTCCCATGCATCCAATGGGAAATGCATCTTCCCCACTGAGAAAATGGCCCATGCTAAATAAAGGTTTGCCTTTTACAGGGAGTAAGGGAGATGGGATGTGGATGTGAGGGCTCTTATCTCTTTCCCAAAGGAAGGCCATTAAGCATATAAAATACATATGTTTCCTCTTAAGCAGCTGTTGGGTTTCTCAGCCCAAGAGCTATAACAGGAGCAAAAGGATTGGCAAATTTCTGCCTCCCACATCTGCCCCATCTCCCCAGCTGGATCAGTAAAATAGGATTGTTCCTCTGTGCCTCATTAGGCTAGTAGCTCTAATTAAATCATGGGTAACAGAATGGCTTCAAGGAGCTCTGCTTTGAGGTGGTGACTGGCAGTGGAGGGTGAGACTGACCCTTTTTTCATGGCAGCATCTGAAGCCACTGCTGTTAGAGGAACAAGAAAACCCATGAAAGAACAATTATTTGCTGCTGTGTAGGATCCTGGGCTTGCAGTGCAGTGTCCTGTCAGCAACCCCTGCCTGATACTGCTCTTGTCTGGGTGACAAAGTGCCATGGGAAATGCAGTGAATTGGGATTAGTTAGTTAGTGATGTAGATTGTCTTCATGTAAGCTGGAACTGGATTAGTGGTTGGCCCAGCCCTAAACCACCAAGGTCATGAAAGGAGTGGAGCATGTGCCCTCTGAGGACAGGCTGAGAGAGCTGGGTCTCTGCAGCCTGGACAAGAGGAGACTGAGAGGAGACCTCAGCAATGCTTAGAAATATGTTAAGGGTGAGTGTGAGGAGGAGAGAGCCAGGCTCTGCTCCATGGCATCCAATGGTAGGACAAGAGGGAATGGGAGCAAGTTGGACCACAGGAGGTTTAGTATTAAGCTGAGGAGGAACTTGTTTGCAGTTCAGGTGCCAGAGCACTGGCCCAGGCTGCCCAGGAGCCTGTGGAGTCTCCTTGTCTGGAGCCATTGCAGAGCTGCCTGGACACATTGCTGTGTGAGCTGGTCTAGGTGATCCTGCTCTGGCAGGGGGGTTGCACTAGATGATCTTTCTAGGGCCCTGCCAACCCCTGACATACTGGGATACTGTGTAAAAGAGACAGAAGGGCATGGCTGAGCAAGGATGGACTCCCAACCAGGTCCCATGTGCCTGGCTGTCCTGGCCCTGTGCTGGACTCTCTCCAGCAGCTCCCTATCCTTCTGGAAGCTGAGGGGCCCAGAACTGGACACAGTATTCCACGTGAGGCCTCCCCAGGGCAGAGGAGAGGGGAGAAGAACCTCTCTGGCTCTGTACTGATCCATGGGGTTGTTCTTTCCCAGATGCAGTACTTTACACTTACCCTTGTTAAATTGCATTAAGTCTCTCCCTGCCCATGTCTCTAGCCTGTCCAGGTCACTCTGGATGGCAGCACAGCTCCTGGTGTGCCAGCCACTGCTCCAAGCTTGGTATCCTTTTGCAGGCCTTGTGATGAGAAGCACCCCGAGGTGAAGCCTGATGCGTACGTGAACAACCTCGCTGAAGCGGTGGACATCATCCTGCAGCAGCTGTAAAGCCAACAGCACCACGGGCAATCACAAGGGAAGAGGAGAGGAAGCCTCACAGGTAGCCCCTCCACGAGGCCACTTCATCCTCTCCCACTTCCATCAGATGTTAACAGCCCAGCCCCAGCCTTGTCCTGGGTGGTGAATGCCTTATGTTGTTAAATGTTCCATGTAATAGTACTAATGGAGTCATCAGGTAACTCATCAAAAGCAACATCAACCCTGCTGTTCTCCACCATGTCTTGAACAGCATCCCCTTGGTGCCAGGACCCTGCCAGCACAGGCAAAATCAGCTTTCCTAATCAGCCCCAGCTGGGGCTTCATGAACAGGCTTTTCTGTTTAACTTGGCCTTTCTGTGCCTTTTGGGGTGTTTGAGATGGGATAAAGGAATGTCCTTGAGGGGTGATGGAGGCCACCAAGCCCTGGGGTGTACTAGCCCAGCCCCACTCTGCAGGGTCCTCTGTGTGCCTCTTGCTGTGGGTGGCATGAGAAAACCCTGGGGAGGGAACAGTCCCTGTGCCCTTGCCCACATTTATCCCTTGTCTGGCACTGCCCTGGGTTAGGGCAGGGGTATCCAGTAACCATGCCATCCTGTTGGGAATAAACCTTGTCCTGAGGATCTGGCCTGTTTGTCATTGTGTTCAGTCACATCAGTGCTGCTATGGATGTTTAGAGGATCTGAAAATGCTTTTTCCTGGCTGCAATAAGGTGGTGAGGGCTGTGGGACTGATGGCCTTTTCCTTCTCTCTGTGGAGGGTGTTAGAGGCACTCATGGCTGTGGTGAGGAATGGAGGTTTCCTGCCCCTTCCCTTTAAAATCCTAGCTGTGAGCCAGGGGCTCACTTCTTGGTGGGTGCTCTAGTGGGAAGCATCATGGTGCAGCTGGACATGCCTGGTTCTGCCATGAAGGACAGCAGGAGCAGCTCAGATCCAGCCAAGTCTGCTGCTTCTGGAACCAGTCTCAGTAAAGCACCAGCTCCAGCAGTCCTCCTGCCACAACTAGGTGAACAGTTGGATTTGATGATCTTAAAGTTCTTTTCCAACCTTAATAATGATTCTATATGTGTTATATACATTCAAATATACATACCCTCAGGCAGAGTGTTCTGGCCACTGTCTTCATTCAGCTACTGCTTTCTCCATTTGCAAGCAGAAGGTAAATAATTCCAGGTACCTTTCCAGCAGTCCCAACAGCTGGAGGTGACCTCAGTCACTAAAGGACACCAAAGTGATGCTCCATGTTCTTGGAGCAAGCATTGGAAACCCTTGACAAAGCTCCCAGCTGAGCTTCTCAGCACCCCTTAGGGAAAAGTGGGCTAGGAATTCAATTATAATAAAATAAACCACATCTGGGAAAATGACCTTAGTGCAGGGGGTGTTTTTTTGGTCTGTTTTTGTATCCTTTTCTCCTTTGGCTTGTGGTTCAGCCAAAGTCTACAGCACTGTGTGCATCCAACGCGCACGCGAAGGCTGCCACAAACCCTGGTTGAACATCAGGGCTGTGAGGGATCACTGAGAATTTCTTTTTTATCCTGTAATTCTTCCTTTTTTGTTCTAGCATGCTAAGCCTATCACTTCAATCTGATTAAGTTTAGGCAGATAAACATCCTGCCATCTGTCATGAAACTCTGTAAAAGTGTTTGCTCGCTCAAGGAAACGCAGGCGTTTTCCTTTCTGGCTTACAAAGGCTGTAAGGAGAGAGCTCCCTGGTTCCCCAACAATTTATTTAACACCCTCCTTAGGTGCCCTCGCCCTGCTGTGGGCTCCTGCCTTACTCAGGTTTAGATTTTAAGGGGTGAGACATGATCTCTGGCCTTAAACACAATGCATAAGGTGCTACCAAGCAGTGTCAGGCTGGAGGAGGCCATGGGATATGTCTCCTCACCACAGGAATATCCTATCCATCATATCTGTCTGAACATGAACAAAAGGCCAATTCCTGTGGTGCAGCCCAAGGCCAGGACACCTTATTTCTGAGATGGACACCTTAAAGAAGGGCCACACCTTTCCCAACCCACCCTCATTTTTGGGTCTTTCTACCATCCACGGAGATAGGAGAAGAGGAAATGGCTTCAAGTTGTGCCAGGGGAGGTACAGATTAGATATCAGAAATTTTTTTTCACCCAGAGGGTTATCAGGCACTGGAATAGGCTGCCCAGGGGGTGGTGGAATCACCATCCCTGGAAGAGTTCTAAAAAGGGCTTAGAACATAAGCCTGAGGAGGAAAGACTGAGGGATCTGGGCCTGTTTAGCCTGGAAAAGAGAAGGTTGAGGGGAGACCTCCTGGCTCTCTCTAACTCCCTGAAGGGAGGTTGTAGAGAGGCAGGGACTGCTCTGTTCTCCCTAGTGGAGAGTGATAGGACAAGGGGAAATGGATGGAAATTGCACCAGGGGAGGTTCAGGCTAGACATGAGGAGGAATTTCTTTGCTGCAAGGGTTGTGAGCCATTGGAACAGGCTGCCCAGGGAAGTGCTTGAGTCCCCATCCCTGGAGGTGTTTAAGAGACAGGTAGATGTGAGGACATGGTTTAGTGGTGAGCATGCTGGTGCTAAGTTTATGGTTGGACTCAATGATCTCAGAGGCCTTTTCCAGCTGTAACAATCCTATGATTTTAGAGATGTGATGTATCTAGGAGAGGAGAGGCACATGGGGCTCATGCCCCCTACACCCACCTCTGTCCCATTGAGCTCCAACCAGTGCCACATCCTCACATGGCAGGGATGTCCCCAACATCCCTGACCCCCCACAGCATCGCACAGACAGAGGCGAGACATTGGCCAGGGCTTACTGAACCAGGAAGCTTTATTTACACAGTAAAAGTAACAAGCAATTTCCTGAGACTGAGCTGCTCTAGTGCAATCAAGTCATGGAGGGGGTGGACGAGGGGGTAGCCTCCTCGCCCGCCCGGGGAAAGGGCAACCGGCACCGGTGGGGCCACCTCGGGCAGCCCTTCCCCGGGGACACGCTGAGCTTGTGCAATTGCCAGCGAGACTTGGCTACTACAGGTCATAGCTTCAGAAGTTTCAGAAGGCTTTTTTATTTATTTATTTATTTCTTCTTCTTTTTGTTGGTTTTTTTTTTCTGGTTTGGGTGGTTGGTTTTTTTTTGGCCATTCCTCTTCTTTTGATTTTGTGACCCATCAAACCCATGGACGCTGTAAAGCACTGCTACAATCCTATGACATCCTACGTACGTCTGTTAGCCTGTTCAGCCAGGAGCTTTGAAACAATGCACTTGAAACACAACTTTTATCAGCCAAAGAGGCTATGCTATAACATGGAAAAAAAAAAAAAGAAATTACAATCTATTTTACAAAGACTTCTTTTTGCTTCGTTTGAATGCAATTTTTTCCCTAGAAGAGGCTCAAAGAGCTGCGTCTGCAAACACACAGCAAGCTCCCTCTGTGTGTGTGCTGAGACTTCTCCTATTAAAATCCTTTTTTAATTAAGGATGATGAACCCTTATTAATGCAGCCACAGCTCCCTGTCAGCCAGAAATGGCTGCTGGCCACATACACTGGGTCACACCTCAGACAAACCACCAAGTCTCTTCACAACAATGAGCCTGTTTTAACTACCTAGCAAGGAAAAACATCCCTTGTCTGCATATTTAATATCACATTCTGGCAGCTGGCAGGAATTTGCCAGGAGGAGTTACCAAAGCATCTGTGTAATAGGTGAAGTCCTTTCCAAGCCCAAGAGCTGGACCCCCACCTCCGTGGCAGGGGGGATGCTCAGCTCTCCTCCTGCAGGTGCAGGGTACAGATCTCCTGATGCCAGGGAGCAAATGTCACTTCTGACTTTACAATCAACAGGATGTCCCCTGAATCTGAGGCACATACTATATTATATTTCATACTTTTTAATTACTTTATTTATATATATATTTATATATATATAAATCCACAAATGTTTTACCTCTACAGAGAGAGAGAGAAAGAGAAAGAAAAAAGAAACTAAAAAGTAAGGCTTTCTTAAACTGAGAAGAAGTACATGAACTCATACAAAGCCAACAACAGAACACCCAAGAGAACACCACTGTGGCCTCCCACCTGTCGCTAAGTGTAGTCTGTGCCTACGCTAACGTGCCCAGTGTAAGGCCAGGACTCATTGGAGAAGCATCTTTAGTAAGGCAAACGGGTTGTGCTGTATGTAAACTGAATGCTACGGCGAGGGCAGCTGGGGAGTGGTCCACTGGTCACCTTCCTACCACGGAGGGGGTTAGCATGGCACCGGTAGCAGCCCTTGGAAAGAAAAAGAGAAGCCCTTAGGAATTACAGCCCCAGTGATGCATGTGCAAGAGCCCTCCTGGAGCTCTGCCACATGGATTTGGGGTGAATTTGCCCTTTTTCGGTCAGTCGGGAGGTGAGGAGGTGCCGGTGGCCAGCAGGAGTTGTGTGCCCCAAGGCCAGGGACATGTCAGTGGTGGGGAGTATTAAGCATGAGGAAGACTCCAAGCTGTGGCTGTGCTGCTGGAGGGGGTGGCAGCAGCCTGGGGAAACGCTGGTGTGGCTGGACCCTCCCAAAACATCTGAGATGGGCAGCACCTTCCACTACAGGAGAGCTAAAAAATGAAGCCAAGATGGACTTTCCTTTTCATCAAGCGACACTTTAAAAAAGCTGGAGGGTTCCCCACAAATGAAACAAGACATCCCCTGTCATCCCTTCCCCAAATATTTGGGGCTGGCCTTGCCTGCATCCAGCCTGGAAGGAGCAGACGTGGCCACTGCTGCGAGCAAAAAGCTCTGCGGTGCCAGGATAAAGCTATATAACAGCTGATGGATTCCACTGTGATGGGAGATGCCGCGCGCATCCCGAACCACCGCAGCCAAAAAGTGCACTAACAGAACCAGAAATGATGAATAAAACCTCTACCAGCAGCTCTCAGCCCTTTCTGAGCTACAGACTCTGAAAGCTTTGCCAATGAGGGTGCTGAACCCTGTTAAAAATGTCCTGTCTTCAGTTGCTGTTGATATCAATGATTTTATTTACAGAGCTCAGGAAATAAAACCTTGAGGGAACCTGCTGAAGATGCTGCAAGCCACTTGTATAGCTTTCCTAGAGCTTTAAACAAATAAAAACAAAAAAGAGGGAGAAAAAAAAAATATATGTGTCCTTCTAAACCTGTTAGCAAGTGGACAGCTTCTTTTTTACTGAAGAGAATTCATATCATACAAACATCATGGTCACCACTTGATCTGTGCTTAAAAAAGGCACAGGAAGAGGAAAAGCTTTCAGTGCTGCTACCTGGATTTTCAGCCTTTCACCAGCTGACTTTGTCAAGTAACCCCTTCACAGTAAGACAGAGCCAGAAAAAAAAGAGGGTGGCAGCCATGCCTCGGGTAGCAAAGAGGGCATGGCTGCTGGTAAATGGGTATCCAGCCCAGCCCTGCTCCAAACTGGGTATTGGGAACCCAAGTGAGGGTGGCACTGAGCCTGATCAGGGCTTTTTCCCTCAGTGGGTTTGAGACAGGGCACTGGGAAGAAGAAAACAATAGGGATGAAAAGCACTGGAGCATCCTTGGGCAGTGCCCGCTGATGCTGCTGTGGATGCCACCCCAGACTGGAGTGGTGTGGGCCAGGGAGTCCCTTTAATTCCTTGTCAGGAAAAGGAAAATTAAGGAAAAAAAACCCACCTAAGTAGTAAAAATCCAGCTCTTACCATTGCTAAATTTAAGCAAGACACTTCACTTGTGATTTCCTTCTCACAGCACTGCCAGGGATGTGGGGAGAGAGGGGGATGCCAGGGCCACAGGGGATGCGGCAGGAGAGGAGCTACTTTTTCCAGTCCCACGGGTGCTGGTTTCTCCTGTCTGAAGAAGCACAGGTGGGACCCAAAGGACAGTGTGGCCAGCCCCCTCAGCTCCAACCCTATGGTGGCAAAAGCCACTTGACTCACTACATGCCAGTTTTTGGCAATCCCTGTGCCAGGTTTCCCCAGCAGGGCAGGCAGTTCTCCTCTGACTCACTGATCTCTGGCTACAGTAGTCACAAAGAGTTTCAAGATTTACACACGCACGCACACAAATTGCTCTAAATACCTGATGAAATTTTGGCAAAGCTGCTTCATCCCCTCCAGCTGGCAGGAGTGCAGTGGCAGGACCCCACACACCCAGTGCTAGCATGGGTGAGAGCCCTCCAGGGCTCTGCTGGCAGCTCCCCACCTCAACCCTGGGGCGAGAGGACCCACTCCCTCAGTTGTTTTCTATCTGCTCGATATCTATCTCGCCATCCAGCTGGAAGAGGTTCTCAGCTCCTGTCCCACTGCTCTGCCACGCTGCCCTCTCCTCCTCCTTGCCTCCACCCTCTTCTTCCTCCTCACAGGAGAGGTCATCCCTGCTGGTCCGGCGGTCATCGGCCTGTGAAGGCGGTGGCTCCGGTACCGGGGTGCAGGCAGGGGTCCTGCCCGGCATCACCTCCGGGGAGCTGGGGGTCCATGGCTGGGAGCTGGGGAGCCGCTGGGAGCCATCCTCAGCCGTGGCACTAAGGCAGGTAAGGCTGTTGAAAGTCTGACGGTTCTGCAAAGGCAAAGGGAAAGAGGCAGCTAAGAGAGGTGTGGGGACAGGAAGGGAGGGAATCCTGATGCTGTGCTGGGCAAGAAGTTGTACCAGATGAGCCAATAGGCCCCTCAACCCCTAAACCTGCAAAGCTTCCCATCATGCTAGCAGAAACACAGAATCATAAAGGTGAGAAGAGACCTTTAAGATCATCAAGTCCAACCATATGCCTATCACTGCCATGCCACTAAACCCCGGCCCTAAGTACCACATCTATATGTTTCTTACCTCCAAGGACAGTGACTCCACCACCTCCCTGAGCAGTCTGTGCCAATGCCTAACAACCCTTTCAGTAAAGAAATATTTCCTAACATCCAATCTAAACCTCCCCTGGTGTAACTTGAGGCCATTTCCTCTTGTCCTCTCACTGTTAACACTGTAGAAGAGACCTAAATCACCCAGCTTGTAGCATCTTGGTCCCTGGGAGCTGGGCAGCTGCTGCAAACTCCCACCTCCCCATCCATGGCAGGTGATGGCATCAACACCACACCCACTCCAGTCTGGATCCGTCACCACCTCCACCCCACACATCTCCTGGTCTTACATTATGGCAGGATAGAGCTGTTCACTAAAAAGAAATGAACATTCCAAACAACTCCATTTATTAAAGTAGCTAAGAGAAACTTCAGCCCTTTCTTGAAGCATCTGGAGCTCAAGTGCTGCTAAAGCCTCCTCTGTGATAGCTCATGGGCATCCTTCCTTATTAAAGACCATGCGAGGTCAGTTCTCTGTCCCTCAGCTCTCTAATGAAGAGACTCCACGGCTGGATGCCTTGGCCAGAAATCTGATTTAGTTTATGTCCAGTTGGCTTTGAACTCCAGCAATGATGAGGCATTCAAAACCCTTTGCAGCAGAGCAGCCACAACCTTTCGGAGATGCTGTCTGACCATAAGCGTGCTTACCTGACAGGGCATGTCTTCTACCCAGGTTGCTTTTTGAAGAGCAAACTAAATCCTAATTAGTGAATGCCAGTGGAAACAATGTGGCTATCCCACTGCCTGCTGGGCAGGAGAAGGCTATGGAGCATCTCAGCAGCTTGTGCAAGCCTCTTGTGAGAGGCAGCGTGCAAAGCAAGTCTGCAATGGGGCCCTCACCTCACAGACATCTGGGCCATGTCCCACCTGAAGGGTTGGAAGGTGACAGGGCAAGAGGTGATGGTTTTAACCTAAAAGAGGGAGATTCAGACTAGATAGAAGGAAGAAATTTTTTTTACATTGAGAGTGGTGAAATACTAGCCCAGGTTGCCCAGAGAGGTGGGAGATGTCCCATCCCTGGAAACATTCCAGCTCAGGTTGGTTGGGGCTCTGAGCAACCTGCTCTAGTTGCAAGATATCCTTGCTTAACGCAAGGGGGTGGGCCTAGATAAACTTTAAAGATCCCTTCCAACTCAACCCATTCTATGAGTCTTTGGATCCAATACAATGAGGCTGGGCTTGGTCTTTTCTCTCAGGTAACAAGCAATAGGATGAGAGGAAACAACCTGAAGTTGTGCCAGGGGAGGTTCAGGTTGGATATTAGGAACAATTTCTTCCCCAAAAGGGTTGCCAAGCCCTGGCACAGGCTGCCCAGGGAAGTAATGGAGTCACCATTCCTAGAGGGATTGAAAAGCCATTTGCGTGTGGTGCTGAGGGACATGGTTTAGTGGTGACTTGGCAGGGTTTGGCTTGGACTTGATGATCTTAAAGGTCTTTTCCAATCTTAATGATTCTATGACTTTTTTTCTTACAAATCCAAGTAAGCTAGGAGTAACTCCACCAAAGTAACTTACCTCAGGCTGCACATGAAGCAAAATCACCCCTTGATGCACTCTGAGGGATGCAGGTCAAAGCCTCACCTACACTCCAATCATTTCTCTAAGCAACCCAAGGTCCCTGTGCTGACTTTGTACCCACTGACCACACATTGCTGAGAGGCTTTGGCTGCTGCACTAAATGACACACCATGGTAAACTGAGTCATGGCAGGAGATGACACACAGGCTGCTGTATGTGGAAGGAAAAGTTCCTGCTGCCCAAGAAGGAGCAGACCACTGTCCAAGCTGGGGGAGGACTTATGGTCATCAGTCTCTAAAACCTTGCACAAACCCAGAAGCCTCAACCTCAAGTGAGAAAACCAGACACTGGTCCTTTAAAAATGGAGCTGCACCCAGGCCCCACATCCTCCTCCTCCTGCCTCTCCATGTGGTTTGTCTTCCAGGTGCTGAATGTGTAACAGCTTCAAGTGGAGATCTGCACCTTGTGGTTAATGGCCAACTTGTAATTACCACTGCACTTGGAGAAGGCCTGAGGACATAGGAGAAATATTTTCTAAGTACTTCAAGTCTGCAAGCATATTTCCAACAGTGATTGTGGCACTTGAAAGCCTACATCTCCTGAAAGTCAACAGCCCTCTCAGAAGTGCAAATCCCTTCTACAAACAAAATTCCAGTGCTTCTGAGAACATTCATTTTTCTCCTTTCTGCTAATGGAGCTCATCTCCTGCCTCCGGTGTTTCCCTGGGTTTGGCAGCCAGGTGTGGGCATGTTGGGCTGCTGCAGGTAGGCTAGAGCATCCTGCAAGGATGGAAGATGCTCTGCAGAGCTTCAGAGAAGGTGATGCCTGTAATGATGAACCACAGAGGATGCCACCTGGAGAGACAAGTCCACAGCACATTCTTCCCAAAAAGTTTGTTTTTCCAAGCTTGGACATGTCTGAGAGAACAGTCATGAAGGTACTTGCCTTAGCAGTGCTGGGTTAATGGCTGGATTTGATGATCTGAAAGGTCTTTTCCAACCCAAATGATTCTATGACTTTCAGGGACATTTTCCATTTTATTGGACTTTGGCAAGATAATCAAGGCAACAGCCTCCTTTCCCCTGCTCAAATCCACACATGCAACCCAATATCTTCCACATACAGCCTCGAGTCATTGCAGGTAATATTTCTACCTCCTCTGCAAGAAGATGGAAAAGCTCTTCCAATGGTCCTGTTGCTTCCAGCACTGCAGCATCTGCTCCTGGAGGAAGGCCACGGGCAGGTCCTGGGCAGAGGCACTCCCTCTGACGCAGGTTTCTCTTGGAAAGCAAGTTTTCACAAGCACTAGCTGCCACAAAATTCCACATCTCACCTTCCTGGTTGCTGGGGTTGGTGTAGCAAAGGTGCAAAGATGAAGATTTTGGGGAAAGGTCTCCCCAAGATGGTGATAACTGAGCCAGCATCACCTGCGCTGGCGGCAGAGCAGAGGTGGATCAGCCACCACCATCAATGCAGAGCCTGTTCTCAACTCATCAGGGGGTTTTCACTCATTTTTTATTTATTGGGTGAATTTAGAGCATGCCAAAGTGCTGAGCTGCCAGAACTGGGCAGTCAAGTCCTCTATTGATATCAGCCAAAGAGCAGTTTTGGTGGCACAAAGCGGTGCTTGTTCCCCATGGCCAGGCAGCCCTGGGCCCCCTCGAAGTGTCTCCACAACCATGTCCTTCAGCACCAGTTCCAAAGGGTTACCAAGCATCTCAAATGCTGTTGGTCTCAAGGAAACAGTGGGAATCCGGGCACCCTCAAGATCTGACCCAGGTGGCTTTTGGGAGATGCTTCTGGCCATCCTGACTCTACTCAGCAAGCTTATGCACCTTCCACTCAACTACAGTAACCCATTTCTGATCATCTGAGGTGCTGGTTTCTCTTTCCCCTGAAGCTGCAGCGAGCCAGCATGTTGGTCATTTCCTCAGGAAGAGGAAGAAAATCAGACATTGCTAAAGCAAGCACCCTTAAAATCATCAGAAAGTACTAATAGGAAAGCTTTGGCCACTTGGAAGGAGCCACAGGACCACCAGCCAACTTCCAGAGCAAAGCCCTTCTTGTGCAGTGCTGACCAAGCCCAGCCTACATCTCCCACAGGGCTCTCAAGATGCTCCACACCATGCAGGGACCAAGACTAAAAGCTGGGAAGGCTGCAGGAGCTCTGACTCACTCCCCACATCCATCCTTTTCCACAGGTTTTTCCTCCTCTTGAGCTGTGTCTCCATGAGGAGAAGGGGTTGGGGACTGGCAGCACTGACAGCAAGCAAGCTGGAGAATCCCTCAGCAACATTTCTTGGTGTAACTCTTAGCCTCATAAAAAAACCAAACCAACAACCCAGTTGTGAGCTTTTCCCTGAAAGGCATCCCTGCAAACAGAGTGGATCTGCTAGAATAAATATTAGCAGGACTGTGATCCCAGCCTTGATCCCAGCTTTTGCCCAAACACTTCTCCTTTCCCCCCCGCTCTTTTCCTACCCCACCAGGTGACTGCTGCAATGTGCCTGGGGAAGGTGGAAAGCTCCAAGCTGTCAGCACCAGCAGCTCTACCTCCCAAGCTGTCAGCACCTCCCCTTAGCACACTGGGCTACAGTTGCTTCATCAAGCTGAAAATAACCTGGCACCAGAAGAAAAGCAAGAAGGGGAAAGGAGAAAAAAAGGGGGA
>VWZO01001166.1:550798-626254 GCA_013396975.1 Bucco capensis | reverse complement strand
AGAGCTTTTCCCCCAGGGCTGTTCTCCAATAGATCAGTTCCCAGTCTGTACTGATCCATGGGCTTGTTCTTTCCCACATGCAGTACTTTACACTTCCCCTTGTTAAATTGTATTAAGTCTCTCCCTGCCCATGTTTCAAGCCTGTCCAGGTCACTCTGGATGGCAGCACAGCCTTCTGGGGTTCCAGCCACTCCAGCATGTTGATTAAAATACACTTGGAAGTTCTTGAGACAAACAGGTGAGTCCCCAGCAGGATGCTATCAATGCAGCAGGACACTGCATCGTCTGGCTCAGGACAGACCACAGCCATGAAGAGCTGGGATGGCTCTAGGTTTAGAGCATCTCAGCAGTGCCATTAAAGGAACTACCAGCAAGTAAAGGGATAAAATCATATTGTGGATGATCAGAAATCCAGAATTTATGGAAAGGCAGGAGGTAGAAGGGTACACCTAATCCCAAATAGCTCCTTGTGCCAGCCTCTCACCTCCTGCAACACACACAGGGGAGGCTTAGCACCCAGTGACTAAGTCAAGGTGATAAGGAAAACTGAACTGCTCTCCAGTTTGATTTAGTATTGTTTTGGGAGAGTTTTACAAGGCAAGAGGCATCCAAGTAACTTCTGATCATCCCTATTAAAATTTTGTAATGAAATAGTATTTTCTACCAAACCCCTTGGCCACAGCCATGCTGCTTCATGCCCAAAGGAGCCTGTTCCCACCACTGCACTGGGCTGAGCTCCAGCTCCAAAATCTGCTCCATGCTCCATATGCCTCCAAAATCCTCTGGCAGAGGAAGATGTGATCAGTGAAGCACCTTCAAGGGGAGAAAAACCCAACCACCAGCTGCAAATCCTGCCACTACTGCATCCACCTGAATCAGGGAGGGAGCAGCAAGCCTGGAAATCTCCTGGATGCTCTTTAAAACCAGGATGAACCAGTTTGGCTGCTGCTTTTCAGCAGGGGGATTCATTTGGGGATTGAATCCCTGTGGTTTATAAAGTCATTCCTTCTTTGGGTCCACACAGTGTAGCAGCCTGGGGACCAAAGGGTTAACCAGCACATGGGGAATCAGATGGGCATCCTTGGGATACAATTGGATTTTGTCTGTGTTTGGGACAGACACTGCCAAGCTTTGTTCATGTTTCCAGCCCTGTCCTCCCACGTGAGAGTGAGCAAGGGTGAAACACCCAACCCTGCATCCCTGGACACTGCGGTGGGATACAGCCAGGAGCAGGCATGGAGACAGGAGTAGGGAACAGAGCTGGGAGCAAGAGGGAGAGAGCCAGGAGCAGGGCATGGAGCTGTGATCAAGGGATGGAGCCAGGAGTAGGGAATGGAGCTGGGAGCAAGGGATAGAGCCAGGAGTAGGGAATGGAGTTAGGAGTAAGGGATAGAGCCAGGAGCAGGGGAGGGAGCTGGAGGCAGGGGGATGGAGCTGGAGGCAGGGGGATGGAGCGGGAGGCAGGGGGATGGAGCTGGAGGCAGGGGGATGGAGCTGGAGGCAGGGGGATGGAGCTGGGAGCAAGGGATGGGGCCGGGAGTAGGGGATAGAGCTAAGAGTAGGGGATGGAGTTGGGAGCAGGGGATGGAGCTCAGAGTAGGAGATGAGGCTGCACACAGGGGATGGAGTTGGGAGCAGGACACAGTCCCTGGGTACCACAAGCCCCTTTGGCACTCAGACCCTCACCCAGGCAAGGGATGCTGCCAGAGGAGCCAATGCTAGAAAAGTGATTCCATGGCAGAACCCCCCATGTCCCCAGGCACAGCCTGTTTCTGCCTCCCTGGCTGAATTTATTTTCAGCCCATTGTGTTTGGTGAGTCACAAATTTGTAAGTGGAGCAGATGGGACTGTTTGGCCTGTGAAGGCAGAACAATGGATGTCACTGCATTACATGTTGCTGCTATTAAAAGCTCTGCTGGGTAACTAAAATAGAGCCTCCTCCAGTAAATCACCTCCTGCAAGCAGCCTCTTGACTACCAAAGTGCCTTGCCTGAAATGGTCACTCCAGAGCTGAGCCAACAAATCAGCCTTTTCTAGGGAGATGGATCTTTTTTGGTGTGCTACTTCTGCTAGTGGTATGACCTGGTACCTAAAAGCCAAGTTCTATAGCTGTGCTGAAGACCTAAATTACATCCCACCCAAGCAGGCACAGCCTCAGGAGCTTAGGGCTGAGGGTAGGAGCAAACATGCAGTGCCTTTATTTTCCCATTTGGGAAAACTGAGGCAGGGAAAGTCTACTTTCCTCATCTGGAATACTGGGTCCAGCTCTGGAGCCCTCAACACAGAAAGGCCATGGAGCTGATGGAGCAGGTGCAGAGGAGGCCACGAGAATGCTCAGGGGCTGGAACACCTCTGCTCTGAGGACAGGCTGAGGGAGCTGGGATTGTTCAGCCTGGGGAAGAGAAGGCTTCAGGGGGACCTACTAGTGACCTTCCAGTACCTAAAGGGAACTTCCAAGCAGGCTGCAGAGGGCCTGTTTGCAAAGGCCTGCAGTGAAAGGACAAGGGGCAATGGTTTTAAATTGGAGAAGAGGAGATTTAAACTGGACATTAGAAAGAAGTTGCTCCCCACGAGGGTGGTGGAACACTGGCCCAGGTTGCCCAGGGAGGTGGTTGAGTTCCCATCCCTGGAGGCATTCCAGGTGAGGCTTGCCAGGGCTCTGGGCAAGCTGCTCTAGTTGGGGATGTCCCTGTCCAGTGCAGGGGGGTTGGACTAGATGAGCTCCAGAGGTCCCTTCCAACCCAAACCAGTCTAGGATTCTATGACACTTGAAGGAGATTTGTAGAGGAGGCAGGAATGGAGCTGATGCAGATGAGGTCCACTCAAAGAAACCCAGCATGGTTGGGGTTGGAAGGGACCTCTGGAGATCATCTAGTCCAACCCCACTGCTGAAGCAGGGTCACCCAGAGCAAGATGCCCAGGATCACCTCCAGGTGCCTTTGGAATCTCTGCACACCAGGAGACTCCCCAAGCTCTCTGGGCAGCTTGGGCCAGGGCTCTGCAACCTCACCCCAAACAAGTTTCTCCTGCTGCTCAGCTGCAAGCTGCTAGCTTCCAGTGTGTGCCCATTGCCCCTTGGCCTGGCCCTGGGCACCACTGACAAGAGCCTGGCCCCAGCCTCTTGCCCTCTCCTCCTTAGATATTGATTAGCCAATGCCACAACTTCAAAAGAATTAATTCCTTTTAACATATTGCTCTCTATACATTAAAAGTATATGCAGCTAGACCTGATAGAACTCTTAGACTAGGCCAATCTATGATGCCCAACAAAAGCTTTCTTTTTCAGTGCAGCATAGGGAAAAAGTGGTGCCAAACATCTCTGAAAGCAATGGAAATATCTCAGGGATGAAGTTCCTCACAGCCTCTGAGAATCCTCCTTGGTGTTACCAGCAGAAGGACACCAGCAACATGGTTTTGTACCAATGAGCAACCTTAATGAATACTACTTGCTCCATCCTGCCATGGAGCTATCAGCCTCAGTGAGCTTTGCTATACTACAACCACTATGGAGAATTGTTTTTCAAGGGAACAGAGAAGGAGAAAAACCAATGAACAGTTCACACTAGGAATAAACATCATTATGAACTTAATTTCCAACACTGACTTGGATTTTTTTCAACTATTTTTGGTTCTGAACAAAAAAAACCAACCAAACAACCCCAACCACCAGGGCAATGAATAACCATTGTGACATGTGTAGTAGTCTGACCAAAGTTAAAACCAGCTGGCCTCTGAGATCCTCTGAACCAAGTCATGCTCTTCAGATCCTGACCCAAAGGCTTTTTTTCCCACTGAGCCAAAACCTGACCTTTGCAGGCTCTCATTTGTGTTTATTTAACAAAACACCAGGGCTTGGAAGCTGGAAACTGTCTCAGAAGTGACATCAAGAGCAAACTATTTCCTGGGATACGTCTGGAATTTTAAACCTCCACTTTTTCTCCTCTCACTACCTTTTGGCAACACTTGCCCCTGGCTCGAGTGGGTGCTGATGGCAGCTGAGGTCACTGCTACCCTTCCTGCCCTTGCCAGAAAGCCTGAAAACTGCCAACACTTCAACAAAAAGTCTTCTCACGTGGAAATGCAGAGAATTCTAGCCCTTGAGGAAAGAGCTGGGTGGTCAGAGAGGAGAGGCCACTTCTCCCAGCCTGCACTTTGAAACTTCTCCCTGCTCAGCACCAAGACCAGCCTGAAACATTTCCAAGCTGGTGGACTGTTTCCTTCAGCTTTGGGAGTGTGTGAGCTCCTTCATGCATGGATCCTCATGGAAACTGTCATTATTCCTTTGGTTGCAAAGGAAAAGAAGGCAGGGGATAAGCTGGCTCCCAGCCATCAGGAAAGGCCCATTACACACTCTACTCCTCTGGATCTGCAGCTCAGGGTGAAGCTCATTTTGATGCTGAAAAACACCAGAAGCACCCATCCACATTTCAGGAGGATGCTCTTGCAATTGCTAGTGCAGATGACTCCATCCTGCAAAGGCACATGCTCCTTGGAGGACAGTGAAGTCACTCCATGAATGGCTCTGTCTACAGCAGCCAGCAAGCAACATGAATAGTCTCATTGTATCCAGCTCCAACATCTCAACACTCTTTCTTCCATAACAGGCATCTTTCAGGCATAAAGTCTTCTCTCTAACTCTTCCTTATCAAGCATACACAGTGCTGCTTCATCCTCACTACCTTCTAAGCTGGTATCCTCTGCTGCCAGGACCACCTCATCCACCCCTCACAGTCCACTCATAGCTATTTATGGTGAATTCATGACCATGGGAAGCTCTCTCCAGAGCCCCAGGGAGATGTTCATTTGTTCTATAGCAACTACTCTCTGTCCCATCTATTATATGACATACTATACACTAAAAGATGTAGAGACATGCTTAGGGACACAGTTTACTGGTGGGCTTGGCAGTGCTGGGTTAACACTTGGACTCAATGATCTTGAAGGTCTTTTCCAACCTAAACAATTCTGTGCTTCTAATCAAGAGGAGAAGTCGTTTGAAAGGTGTGTGGGACTCCTCAGTGTTCATGGGTATAAGCCTTGAAGGAAAGTAAACAGAGGGTAGAGCAAACTCAGGAGGAAAAGAGATCAGTACAGTATTTGTTATAAGAGATGCAGTTCTTCAAGTTGCAAATGATTTGAAGGCTCCCAGAGAAGCCAAACTCTTGGGGAGCCAACCCTGCACTGAAATGAGAGGATGGTTGATGGGTTAAGGGGCACAAGGATGACTGGAGATGCCAGGCAGCTCCCCTGGTCCCCAAGCCCTTATGAAGAACAGAAAGCAGCCTCTTAGCATCTCACCTGCCTCCAGACACAAATCAATGACACCTCACCATCACCCACTTGCCTGAGGACAACCTGCTAAGTTTATACCCAGTTCAAAGGCGAAGGGGCACAAGGAGGAGGATTTAAAAAGAGCAGAAGGGTTTTGGTGGTGCTGTGGCTTTTAAAACCTGTTGCTGATTCAGTGACAACTTCATGGTTTGGGTTCTGCCTGAACTTGAAGGCCGTGTGAGTAAATCAGAAGGGGAGAGACACAGGCTTACCTCTCGTCTCTGAGCTATGGGAACTGCAGAGGGAAGATACAAACCCAGCATTCTGAGGAATTAAAGGCAATGTTTTCCCAAATAGTCTCCCTCCCAGCAGAACTTTAACATTTAAGTCTCTTTTCTTAATTAGCCCAGTTATGTGGCCATGTAATTGCCTCCAGGAGTGGCTCCCTCCCCTCCTGCCTGGCCTAAATATCCCTCCTGGTATGAAGAAAACATTTCTTTCAGGTCAAATTATTTTTATTATGATTATGGTACTGAGTTTCAGGCCTGTAAACACATGTGGTTACCAGCACAAGCAAATCATTAACCAATCTGCTGCCAGAGCAAGATGCTGATCTAGCACCCAGCACTGCATGCTTGGTCCACAGAGTCCCTAGGGATTCATAATGTGCCCTGTGCCTCAGTTTCTTCATCTCTAAAGTGAATGCTTTGAAGTCTACTGGAAATCTAAGTCTGGACACTTGGACCTTCCTTTGGTTTGAATGACAAAGACCACTCCACACAAGCTATTTCTACCCTGGATGAAGGCAGACCAGAAGGCACATGCAGCCACATGAACACCTTCCCATCATTTCAGCTCCTCAGCTGGAATCACCTCATTTTCTATTCTCATTCCTAGAGAGGCATTAAAAAGAGCCTGGGGGAATACCCAGATGTGTGGGCTTTTCTCAAACACGCTTATCCCCTGTTTCCTACTGCTCACAAGGAATGAGAACCATAGAATTACTTAGCTTGGAAAAGACCTTTAAGAGCCTTGAGTCCAACTATGAACCTAGCACAGTTATTTGACTTCTACAGGAGTCCCATGCTGGGGAAGGCTCTGACCATGCCCCACACCCCAAAAGCCAGCCCCACCAAAGGCAAGAATGCTCACCATGACTTGCCTAATCCTGCTGTGTGCCAGTCCTCCCACGCAGAGAGCAGCCTGCCAGCACTGCTTCTCAGAGCTCAAGAGCACAGCTCCAGCCTTTGCTTGCTCTCCACCCTGCTACAGCCCTCTTGCCCCAAAACCCAGACCCTTAGGGATCCACCTGCTGCTGTGGACACCTGGACCTGGCTGGGTTTTCTTCCTTGGAAACCAGGGATGCTCACCAGGACACAACAAGGAGACAGCAAGACCTTGAGGCTTGAAGCAGAGCTCATGGCTGGGCTGATTTTCACAGAATCACAGAATGTTAGGGGTTGGAAGGTCCCTAGAAAGATCATCTAGTCCAACCCCCCTGCCAGAGCAGGATCACCTAGACCAGCTCACACAGCAATGTGTCCAGGCAGCTCTGCAATGTCTCCAGACAAGGAGACTCCACAGCCTCCTGGGCAGTCTGGGCCAGTCCACCTGGTGAAATATTTAGGTCAGATTTGCCACCTGATGGCAAACAGTTGAGTTTGGCAAAGCTTATTGGATAGGCTGAGCCTAACTACTTGTTGGGCTTGCTGGGATTATTAAATTAGTTAACTCTGTGGTTGCAATCCAGCAATTTCAGGCACATCTACTGCAAGGGACATGTGTCTCAAGTCTCTTGAGTGAAGGTGTCCACCTGCAGCCTCCTGGGCAGTCACCAGAGCCTTGAGGGAGCAGCTGAAGGACAGAGATGCTGAAAAACACTGATCCAAGCCCAGCTGTGAGCTCTGCTTCAAGCCTCAAGGTGCTGCTGCCTCCTCATTGTGTCCCTTGTCCTGCTTTCCAAGCACTGCTGCCAGTCTTTTATTCCCTAAAGTGTGCAGAGCAGAGCACTGGCACAAAAATCAGCTAGATGTGATCCTAGCTCCATCTGCTCAGTGTTGTGCCAGGGCTGCATCCCCATCAGCAGGATCTGTCTGGGGCTCTGCCCTACCTGCCACAGTGCCTCCATGTCCTTAGTTTGCAAAGGTTAGGAATTGAAGAGCAGAAAATTGCAAGGAGCCTTTGGGGAAGAAAAGGGGGGGAAAAAAAGGCTTCATTGCCATTTGCAAAGATAAAACTAATTCTATTCATGAGGGATCAAAGCCTGGAGCCTGCCATGGGAAGATTCTCCTTGCTCTTCCATGCTCTCCTTTGTTGCCCCTGTGAGCTAGCCCTGAACAAAACAATGAGTAAAGAAGCAGATAACTTCTGCTCTGCACTCCTAGTGCTTCCAAAATGCTCATCTCACCACAGTGCCAGCACCACTCAGAGACAGTAACTGTTTTGCAGGCTCTTGGACTAACCAGGAAAGAAAACAAGTCCTGTCCCTTTGATCTCATTCCTTTGTTCAGCCATGCCCATGCCAGCAGATGCAGCTGGGGCACACATGCATCATACCAAGGCTTTGCAACTCAGTCAGCATTCAGGTCTCATCCCAAAAAATCTTGCTGATCACCTCCACCTCTTCCTGAGGTGCTGAGCAAAGCACATTCCACCTTGCAAGACCAAACCACAGCTCAGGACAAGCAGATACCTCAGTGGACAACCAAACCAAGGTGCTCCCTGCCACGTGCACTATCACTGTGGAGGAGGAGGAGTCAATCTCTTCTTCCCACACCACTGCACTGCCAAGTATGAAACACTAGAGAATCAGAGAAGGCTTTGGGCTGGAAGGGGGTTTAAAGATTAAAGGTCCTTAAAAGGGACCTAGATCCAAACCCCCCTTCCATTAGCAGGGATATCTTCCACTAGACCAAAGCCCCATCCAAAATATGGTGTTCTTGTAGGAAGAGAAAATGCATGTACAGCATCAGGATGTCCCCACTGGAAAACAGTAAGGGGAGAAACCTCACAACTCAATAAACTGTTGCTAAAAGTTTCCTTTTGAATAACCAGGGGATGCTTTGCACCAGGCAGGCTTTGCAGGCCACAGCTGTACAAAGTGAAGATTAGGACAGATGCTCCCAGCACCTCTGGGCTGAAGCACAGCAGGACTATCTAGAAGACAACTAAAAGCAGGGCTGAAGTTTTCTGGCTGGCAGATGACAGTCCACCCTGGGAGGTGGCCAGGGTGAACCCCATGCTCCTGCACCAGGAGTCCTGGGGTCTTCAGACCCTGTTATCTCCATCCTACACAGTGGTGTTGTTGACTTTACAACTACACATTATTGATGTGGGAAATGTCACATCATAAAACTGCAGAAGAAAGCAGTTTTAGGAGTGTGAGATGGAAATGCTGCTCACAGTCCTTGGCTGCAGCCTCTCACTAAAGTCCAGTCACTTGGCCTTGCAGGGAGAGGACTTGGGGACAAAATCCTCCCTGATTCAGATCTGTTATCTGACTTTGCACAGCAAGATTGAAGAGGGAGGTTGTGCTCTGCCTTTGCAACTGAAAATGAAACATGATAACATCTCCAGAGTGGAAAATTACAGAAGCTTAGAGCAAGTGAAGCCCACAGCAGTATGAATTAAGCTCCTGATGGAACCATGGCTAGGTGCCTCAGGGTGTTGCCTCCACTTCCACACAGGAGGCTCAGGGCTCCTTTCCTGAACTCAAAACTGCAGGGTTTAACATATTCTTGGTTGAAATGTGTGTCAGGAGGAAACACCAATATTGTGGAGTCAGAATGCAAAAACCAGTGCAGGATAGAAACACAGGGATTTGTTAAATACATCCACAATTAAATACTCCCACCTGGAGTACTGTGTCCAGTTCTGGAGCCCCCACTACAAGAAAGATCTGGATGTGCTGGAAGGTGTCCAGAGAAGGGCCACAAGGATGCTCAGAGGCTGGAGCACCTCTCCTATGAGGACAGGCTGAGAGAGTTGGGATTGTTCGGTCTGGAGAAGAGAAGGCTCCAAGGAGACCTTCTTGTGGCCTTCCAGTATCTGCAGGAGCTACAAGAGGGCTGGGGAAGGACTTGTTAGGATGTCAGGGAGTGCTAAGACTAGGGGGAATGGACACAAGTTTGAGGAGGGGAGATTTAGGTTGGATGTTAGGAAGAAGTTCTTCCCCAGGAGGGTGGTGAAACACTGGCCCAGGTTACTCAGAGAGGTGGTGGCAGCCCCAGCCCTGGCAGTGTTGGGGCTGGGAGCAAGCTGCTCTAGTGGCAGGTGTCCCTGTCCATGGCAGGGGGGTTGGGGCTAGAGGAGCTTTAAGGTCCCTTCCAACTCTTGACAACTCTATGATTCTGTGATTTGGAAAGGAAAGGGATTTCTGGGCAGACAGCTGGATGCTCTTCCCCAAAACACTCCCATCCCTCTGCACACCACAGACCCACCTCAGGAAGATGCTTCAAGAGATTCAGCAAAGCAGAGAACAGCATCACCTCTCTGCTAAGCCTCAGCTGCAGGATCCTCACAGGGACAACACCACCCGCCCCGCTCCCTCTTACCTGGGTCATCTTGGCAAGGTCCAGCGAGGGTCGTTGCTCCTGAACCTCCTCCGGTCTCCGTCGCTTGACTCCAACCTTTTTGTCGTTGAGGACGCAAGGCTGCGAGCGGCTGCGGGAGAGCCCTCCGGCTCGTCGGCCCAGCTCCGGGGTGGAAGCTGGTGTGCTGCTTGCTGAAGGCGAGCAGTACTCCGAGGAGGAGAAGCGGTCGTGCGAGCAGGACAGAGACCTCTGCATGTCCACCCGGTTTCCTGCACCGTGCCCAGCGGCGGCTGATTTCCTCGGCTGCCATCCCAGCCGGCCACCGAGGGCGGGATGCTCGCAACAGAGCGGGTTGGACCTCGATGGCAGGCTGAAGCTGGAGCTCCTCTGCATGGTGCCAAAGCCGTTGGAGTACCGCTGCACGCTCCCGCCGCTGTAACACCGACGTTTCTCCACCGGTGTCCACACCTTGGAGCCTAAAGGTCTCCAGGAGGTGCCACAGCTTGCCATTTCATCCGAGAAGGAAAGGGAGCGGCACTGGCGCTTGCTGGGGGGAGCTGAGGGGTTGCCATGGGGGTCACTGAGGCTGAGGTCTTTGATCAGGTTGGTGACAGAGCAGGTGCTGCTTGTCTCCCCTGGCCAGTGTGAGCCTTCCTCGCCCTTGTCCGACAAGCAGTCCCAGATGCTGGCACCTGGCTGCTCCAGCTGAAGTGGACATTTCCTACTGAGATCTCTCCATCTGTCATTTTCTGGTTCAGAAAGGAGGAAAACACACACACAAAAAAAAAACCCCACACAGGCATTAGTGTTAATTAATTCTGCAATTTGCTTTCTCCATCCATAAACACAAAGAGTAGCATATGGGATGTTTTCCAGCACAAATTGATTAACTCTTGGAATATGGTTTTCCAAACTGCCACTAGAGCAGGGTGGCTGTGGTGCAGACAGAGAGGGAGACAAAGTGATAATTGCAGCAGGAGCCAAACTGCTAGGAGAAGAGAAAAACCAGGCCTTTGACTATCCACATTGCAGTAGCTCAGGGACATTCAGCAGTATCAAATGGTACGGCCACTGCATTTTCTCTGTCCTAATTTATGTCTCAGATGTGTATGGTTTGTCCTAAGCTCCACAACCAGCCTGAGAGGTTCACAAAAGCTGGAAGTGAAGAGCACAAAGCTGGAGTGAGATGGACCTCAGGAGCCAAAGTACCAGAAAAGAGATGAGATAGCAATTGGGATGGTCCTAACAGAAAGGCATTGAGCTGCTTATCATAACACAGAAATCCCAACAAGGTCATCAGAGCCTATGGGAAACCACAAGCCATCCTGACATCCATCAGGCTGTCCTGCTGTCTGGCACTGCTAAAACAGCATTGCTCCAGTAAAACCAAGTTATCCTCACTAAGGCTCTGAGCATCTCTCCCAAACTAACCAAAGATACTGTATCTAACAAAAGTCAATTCACACAATAAGCTCTAAGATGGCTGATGCTATAGCAGATTCACAAGAAACCTCCAGCAGTTCTTTGCAAGATGCTGCCCTTAGGTCCTTGTTGTGAAGTTCATCACCATGTCCCTCCTGTCCTCCAAAGCTGGAGCCATCTAGGTGCTCTGGGCCAGGTGCCCCCTTGCCCAGTTACCCACATGGAGCAGGATTGTGCTACTGAAACCAGACACCCAGACTCTCCTACCCTTCTGCAGTAACCTGGGCTTAGCATCTCTTTGGGGCTGCTCTCAAAATTGTTGTACCTAGCACAGCCAATGCCTGCACTTCTGTAGCAAAGTATAGCATGGAGACAATCCTCTCAGCAGGGCCTGTCACAACACGACCAGGTTTCGGCTAAAAGAGGGAGATTTAGACTAGATAGAAGGATGACTTTTTTTACACTGAGGGTAGTAAAACACTGGCATAGGTTGTGCAGAGAGATGGTACAATCCCCATCCCTGTAAACATTCCAGCTCAGGTTGTTTGGGGTTCTGAGTAACCTGCTCTAGTTGCAGATGTCCCTGCTGACTGCAGAGGGGTTGGACCAGATGACCCTGAAAGACCCTTTTCAACCCAAAACCATTCTGTCATTCTATGATAACACTGAAGCATTTACTTACAGGAACAAATAGCTTAATAGACTTTTTTTTTTTAAATACACTTTTTTTAACATTTTTCCCCCCCTCTTTCTCAGTCAGCTTGTTTACACAAGAATTAGTTCCTCCTGCAAACCTCTAGCTTGCATTAACAGCCTTCCAATGCAGCACTGCAAAAGATGGTGGTGACCTATTGCACAGATTTTTGGGGTCAGCATAAAGAAATTCCTTTCATCAGATGGGTTTTGAGGTGCTTGGCTAGAGCTCTGAGAAATCTGAACCTCTAAAGTTCATGGGCTAAAACCTATACAGCTACAGGCATAAGAAGGCTACAAAGCTGTGTACAGCTCTATTCAGAAATCCCACTGAAGAGGACCACGTCAAAAAAAAGAGAACTAAGGGCGATGATCTCATTCCCACACGTGGTCCTGCTGACAACAGAAGAAGAAAGCAAAGCATCACCAAGGTCTGGCTCCCCACAGGCAAACAGGGCTCTCTGCAGACAAGCTCAACAGGAAAGCCATGGTAGGACAACCCATCAGCTGCTGCAATGGAAAAAAGTCATCAGCCAGCAGACCTTCTCTGGTGACTGTTTTTGGTGGCAGTGGCTGCAAACAAAGGCAAAACCGTGCTAGCTAACTGGCGCTGCAAAGTTTCATATGATCATATCTAAATCATGCAGTAGTTTTGAGGGGGTTTTTGGGTTGTTTCCACTCAGGCAAGTGAAGGATGAATTAAAAGCAGTCCCCAGCCCATAGCTGAAGGCACCAGCCTGACAGGGAAGATGTAATGGTGCACAACGCTTCTGACCGAGGGTTGGTTTCAAGTCAGGAGGTTAGATTTGGGGCCCCTTCCACCACTCTTAGCCAGTTTTCCCATTTCTCTCTGCATCCAGCTGCTGCCATAACAGCTTCAGCCACAAAGAGCCTGGCTCTGCCCTCAATAACCACATGGCATTTTAACTGCTGCTGTCCTCATTTTAATGAACACAATGAAAAGTGAGAAATCTGCGCTGCACAACTACATCTATGTTTAGATCTTTATTGTTTTCCCTCTGTATTATGTTGCCAGCAGAGAGATTTCTTGGGTCAGGTCAGCAGACAAAAGGAACAGAAATAGAAGCTGATTTTTCATGGCAAGCTGCCATGATCCTCTGGCTGGAGACGTCACGCTGTACAAAAGGCCTTGGGTAAGGAGGATACAGGACACCTTCCTCTTTCACCCTTCCTTCAGCACAAACAGCTATAAATCTTCCAAATCTTGCAACAAACCCAGTAATTGCATCCTTATCCCCAACACCAGCTTGGGGTTAGTTGCTTTTCCCCTTGTAGCATGGGAGCTGCATTTTGGGCAGGGCAAAAAGGAGATCCTGGCACAGCCTGGCCCTCCCAAACCCCCCTACCACTACTGATAACTACTGGATATAACTCCCCAAATGGTTTTATTTTCAGTGCAAAGAGAAAACTGTTTGCTCTGAAACAAGTTGAAAAAGGAGTAGTCTAAGGGTGTAATTAAAGGACCTGGGAAAGCCCTTACTGAGGTGAAACAGCTCAGTTTCTGTTCCATGTTTTAAGACTTAAGATTCACATCCTGAGCATGCTGATATTGATAATTGCATTAATATGGCTGCAGTTAAGCATGTATTAATTATCTTAATTTACAAGCCTCAGACTGGTTTGACCCTGAGGCAGTAAACTGCTCCAGGATAAAACCCACCATGAGAACCCCTTGGGTTCACCCCTGAGCTGCTTCACTGGAAAACTCTCATTTGCCTGTTGGAAAAATGATAGGAGAACATTTACAAGCAGAGCACGATGTAAGTGTGCCAGAAGAGGCTCTTCCTCTGGTTAAACTGGTCCTTCTTGGCTCTTAACACCCTTGGATGAAACAGCATCTTACTTAGGGATTTTTAACTGAAAACTGCAAAACTAAACACTTGAAGTCACTCTAAGAGCATGTCCAGTGAATGTCTTCCAAAATGATTTGATCTGCATTATCTGCAGTTCCAGGGTGAGGAGACACAAAGTGAATTTTCTGACATCTCTTGGGGTTATCAAATAGCTTTCCAGCTCCCAAGACCCAGAGAGTTGTTCCCAACATCACCGGGAGGCCTGAATTTCTCACCCTGCTCTCTCTGGCTACAGTAGCAGGAGCTTGAGCCCTTCTGCAAACCACACGTGAAGCAACAAGAAATTCAGGTTACAGCTGCAAGCTCCTAGGCTGCCTAGTCACAGGGAGACCCAAACCCAAACTATTTCTGCTTTCCAAAGCAAGGCTGTGATAGTTAGCTCTGATTCAGCCCTGGAAAGAGCTGAATCAGTTAGCTCCCACACTGCCCCTAGCCTGCCTTCCCTTCCCTTCCCATCACCCTGCCTGGCCTCTAGGAGAGTTTGGTGGTAGAGTGCTTGATCCCAAGGTGGTGAGGACCAGCCCTGCCAGGGATGCTCCAGGAGGGAGATGTTGGCTGTCAAATAGCTGGAGCACTCAGGGTGCAGGTGAAAATCAACCTTTGCTGCAAGCTGCAGCATCTGCTTTCTGGGCAAGGCTAGTGTCTTGCCAGCATGTTGCCAGGCTGGGTAAGCAGCAACAAACCCCAGCAAGCCCTGGCATGTCCTGGGCTTTGGCCCATCCTCTAATCCTTTATTTTCCCCTCCTTTCCTGTTTTCAAAGACCAGTCAAAAGCCACCTGCATGCAAGCATAGTCCAACCCACCCTGGGATCATCAATAGCACACTTCAACACCATCAGCACCACCATCTATTCCTTAATTGCCTTTCAGGCAAAACTAAGACATGTACTTTAAAGAGTGAACATGAACCCTTAACAACATCCATCTGTTCTCCCATGCAACCTTCACCACATCAAATGAGCCTAGTGGGCCAGGGCACAAGGCACTTGTGGGTTGAAGTCCTGTCCCAATGTCAAGGAGATGGGTGTTGTTGTCCAAACCCATCCCCAAGAGCTTTGCACAGCCCCACAGAATGTTAGGGGTTGGGAAGGAACCTCTGGAGATTATCTAGGCCAACCCCCTCTGCCAGAACAGGAGAGCCTAGAGCAGCTTGCACAGGATGGAGTGCAGTCAAGTTTGGAATATCTCCAGAGATGGAGACTCAACCACCTCCCTGGGCAGCCTGGGCCAGTGCTCAATGGAAAGATGGAACACAGGATCCATCCTCAGAGCATCACAGGCAGGTTTCCAAATGCTGAGCTCCAGGTTTGGCAGGAGCAGCAAGCACATGGACACAGCAGGCACCTTGCAGCTTTGGGATGGTCACAGGCTTTCTGAAGCACTGCCATGCTCCCCTTGGTGACACAGAGTCAGTTTTAATGACCACATTCACAACCACAGAGAAGGGTGTAAAACCAAACTGCTGACACAACTTTAACTACAGCAGTCCAAATGTGCTGCTATAATATTTTTACAGTTCCTTTTTATACATAATGCATGATCCTTCTGCTCAAGTTTCCTCTACGTTCTTTTCCCCTGAAATCATTTACATTAATACATAATTTATTATGGTGACTTGTAAAGCAATTACAGGTTTCAATCAATTTTCCTTCTCCTTTTTGGCAGATAAATGCTGTTTGGATCCTAACCCAAACATTTCTCTTCATAAGGGTGTACATCCAATTCCCTTTTTGCACATGTTGGTCAAGTTGAATGTCAGTCTCCTGGTTCCTGTGCATGGAGGGGGAGAAACCAGCCTGCATTTTCCACTGCCCCCTGCTTATGTTGGAGAAAAGATGGTTTCTAAATATGGAACAAATGTAATGGCTATAAGTAGCTGATGGCAGTGCCATGGAGCCCTCCCAGTGCAATAAGGATATAATACAATGCACTGAGCTGTGCTTCAATGGGAATTGAAAACAACAGCCCCCAGACCTACCTCTGGAGAACAAAGACACCAGGAGGCTGTGGGCTAGGGAGGCAAATTCCCTTCAGCTCCCTGGCAAAACATGTCCTGCTACTCAACACAATCCTCAAGTGTCCTGGCCTGAGTTAGAAAGGAACTCATTCTGTTCAGTGCTTTGACTTTTTAGCTAAGTTTCTTCTCAGTACCTGCACTTTCTGCAGTTCACAGCAGCCTGTTCTCACAGACAGTGCCTGCTCCTAGGAGGGATAACACTTGATGGTTAGAGTCAGTACCAAGAGTTGGGGTGCAGACCAAGGTCTCTGCTGGATCCTGTGCCCCACATTGGGGTGCAGTAAGGAAGAGGTGGCACCTGCAGGGAGGAGGGAACAGGAAAGGTGACCCTAAACTGTCCATCCCATGGATGTCATATTCAGGATAAAGCTGAGGGATGACAAGGCCAATGGCCAAGGAGGACTCTGTCATTCTTGATCATGGTGCATTACATACCTCTTGGAGCCTTGACCCAACTTCTTCCTTCTCTTTCCTAGAGATAAATGCTTCAGAGCCTGTGGGAAGCTCCAGTGTTTGAACAGTGCTCTCCCTAGCAGCCTGGCTGAGGATGGACTTCCCTGTGCCCCATGGCCAATGGGACCAGCCACAAGCTGCCTTCCTGCCCAAAGCTGCCCTCATCCCAAAGGCAAGTGGGAAGACTGTGTGCCAAATGCCCTCAGTATCTTCTAGCTAAAAACCCAGAGAATTGAGCCAAATTCCTCCATCCTCCCAACATCATCCATGGGACTGTTAGTCTTTGTGTCCCATTGGCTACGCTGCCAGTCCAAACTCCACTCTGTTTGTTTATCTCAGTGCTTTCCACTTCCAGGGACTTGGCCCTTTGACCTGAAATATTCCTCCAGTTTTGCATTTGGTACCATTATAACCACAGGACTGATTTCAAAAGTCAAGTAAGTTTTGGCACTGGGTTAGTCTGTGATCCTGGCCCAGGTTGGGAGACATCAAGGAGAACACTTGGGAAAGATGCCTAAAATCAAACCCAAGCCAACTGAAGCCCTTGCATGCTGCAGAGACTGGCTCCTCTTGACTAGGCATGATGAAGACCATTACACAGCAAGCTGTGGTCAAGGAGGTGACATTTGGTTCTCTCAGAAAGAGGATAATTTGGCAGCCAAGGAAGAGCAGCACAGCACTAAAAAGACACAGAAGGCTTTGTAAAAGCCCTTAAAGACAAGCTGCTTCTTAATTAGGCATAGACTCTTCTTATCCATTGAAGAGCCTGCCAGTGCCACAGCACAAGACAAACCCATCTGATTGAGTTTCTTTGTTCCTCACTCCTGTTTGACAGGCTGCAGAAAGGGAATAGGCTGTCTCTGCCTCTTCTGGACTTGGAAGCTTGTGAGTTTCACCTGAAAAAGCTTTCCATCTTCCCCTGCCCTCTCCTCCCCTATGACTGGAGTTATCAGAGAGGTTGGGAAATATCTCCTGTCAATGCATGTGCTCAGCTCCCATTAATGCCATGAAGAAAAGGGGCAGCTTCTTTGTGTCTGAAGTATTGGCTTTCCTAGCAAATAGCTTGGCTCCAACTTGACCTATAATTTTAATTGGGTTTTGAGACTTTGCCTAATGACTGACTCCTCCCTACAAAGCCCAAAGAGCATATTCTAACAGCACATCCTTCAGCACTCTCAGTTTTTCAGGATCATTGGCCAAGGCACCAATCCCCCATCAATTCTGGTGGCTGTTGAGCATGAAAATTGCTAGCAAGCTCTGACATAAAAGGCATTCAACATCTTATACCATGGTTATTGTCAAAGGCAAAAATAAAGCTGTTTTCCTTATTGTTTGAGGCCAAATGGTAGAACATTTTAGTGATAATACTGATATTTATTACTTGCACTGTGCAAACAGTCAAGAGTCACAGTCATGGGCTGGATGTTCAAACACAACCTCAGCCCTAAAATGTTTATAATCCCAACTGTATGAGTTACTCTAAAGCCAAGCAGGTGTACCAAAGAGGAGGAGAAAGGATATAAGCAATTCATTCAGCAGTGACAACAGGGCAGGACAATCACTTCTGGGAAGGAGAGTGGCATGGGCATGATGCCACCACTAGCAAGTGGTGGGGTGGGTACCCCTCTGTCCCTATTGTGTGGGGCAGGTGGATGGATGCCCACCCCAGGGTCTGGCAAGGGAGCTTTTCTAACACATCCAACTAGTTAGATCTTCCCACCCATCACTGTACAGAAGTGGGAGTGAAGGTGGAGTGAATATGGACAGAAGCTTCTGTTACTTACCCATCACGCCACAAGAGAAGAGGGTAGGTCCTTGACTCATCTTTGGAGTGTGCTGCAAACAACCAGAACATCTCTTTACTTCTCACAGACTTGACCAGGCCACCAGAAACCACCCTCCCTCCAGCCTCAGCAAAACTGCACAGCACCTGGCAGGGAGGAGAGCCTCAGGCACCTGCAACAGTCCCATTTTGGCAGGGAATGGGGGGCAGGCCCAGCCATCTTCCCTCTAAAAATAATCTAATTTCATTAAACACTGCAGAGAGTTAGTGTCAAGGCCTAGGTGTGTAGATCATGGGTCCTGCAGCTAGTCTTTACCCATGGGAATAGCTGCAGTGAGCTCCCTAGCCCCAGGATCCAAAACACTAGAGGAACTAAACCAGGAGCTGCAGTTCAACTATAGGCCTGGACTGGGCAAGAAAGCAGCAGCACTGGTATCTGAACCTATCTAAGGCAATGAAGGCTTCTTGTCTAGGTACAAAGTGGCTATTTGGAGTTTTTTTAAACATATAATGTATTTCTAAGACAAGGCACCCTCATCCCAGCACTTCTGGGGAGTCTGCATTCAGACTGTGCTGATTTGCACCAAAAATAGGGAAAAGTGCCACTGTACAGATATAAAATAATCCTAGTTTCTTTCTACACTCTTTTTCCCCAACAATTTTCCTCTTGACAGTGTAAGAGACATCATCAGACTTCTAAAAATAGGCATGAATAGTTTTATATGCAATAAATCAATACGTCATCTGCAGCTAGATGCCATTTCAGCTATGTCTGCAAAAAACACACATTCATACTAATTGTTCTCTAATTAAGCCCCCAAAATATCCATAGATATTCCTTCTTGGCAACAGCATCCCATCTGACCAGGGCTTTACATCCTCTGAGGGAAGCACCAACATGACCTCCTCATTCATAGCTGCATTTTAGCTGGCACTAGGCCACCACGTTCACACCTTTCTCCTGATCCATGTTTTCCATGTTGCCTGCTCACATTATCATCATCATATTAATTATAATAATAATAATAATGCACCAAATGCTGGTACCTGCCTGTAGAGAGCAACTCAGCAAAAGGATCCCTCTTCACATACAAAATGTTGTAAATATTGAACATAAAGGAAGGTGAAGGCAGAAAACCATGATGGAGTGCAGGTGTGGAGAAGGTAATTCGGGTTGGTGACCTTCTTTGGAGCATGTGCCACTTTTCTAGGTGAAATAAGAGTATCTCTAGCTGTCAAGCACCAGTTTATGAAGTAGCAGGTAGACAGTGAGGACAGACTGCTGTCTCTAAAGAGTGGCCAAAGAGGAGCAGTGATGGAAGTGGGATAAGCCCCAGAGAAGGCAGCAGTTGTGCTGGCATCCATCTGTGTACCAACCCAAGACCAACTACTGCCTGCAAATATGGGAGAAGGAGGAATATCTTTAGGTGACATATATCCCATATTGAGTATAATTACCATTCTGGAAGAGTTTTTCTGGGTGTTGGTAGGTGTCACTGGCCCACTGCTCAATGATTTCCTTCATGTTTTGATTTTTTTTGGCCTTTCCCATCAAGTCAAATACAAAAACTCTTACTTCTCTTGGTGGCTGAGTCTTTTTTGTGAATATCTGCTCTAATTTAACAGCCCAGACAATGCAGCAATTCAACTTGTGTAACCAGGACTATCATTGCACTATTGACCCAGCCCCAGAACTGTGGGAAGCACTCAGCAAACACACGAGGGCAAAGTTTCTTGTTCCAGCTCTGCACCTCCACTGCCTGCCACTGGACAACTTATGTGCCCAGCCCTTCCCTTACTAGTAGAAGAAAGTACTTATTTCTCATCTGCCTCCCTGCAGCAAGTTCTCCTCCACCTGCCCCACACACCTCCTGGAGCACAGCCAGTATTAGATACTCAGACTCCCCACCTTGAGTAGCAGCCACAGGAAATGCTGCTCTCCCAGCAGGAGTCCAGGCTAAAAGCAAGGACATTTTCCTAATGTCTTAATATCCTTCATTCCCAAATTTCACCCTTTTAAGGAAGGATTTAACACTGCCTTTTGGTTTCTTCATCTTCTCTGCTGCCACACACTGCCAGGGCAGCCTGCCTTCACCCTGGCACACTGCATTATCTGACCAGGAAGCCTGGCTGGAAAGTTCATCATCCTCAAACCTTGGCATTTATATTTCTTTTCTGCTCAAAATGCCCATTTATGGCTAAACCTGCCAGATGCTTCCTGCTGTGTTCCTGTACACCCTTATCTGAGACTCTCAGGGCACCCTGCAAGGAACAGCCTTTTGCTCTTGTTTCTTCTCAGACTATCACCATCTCTTCTGGAGGGCAGAGGAGCAAACTTCCACAAGCAGCCTTGCTCTGGGTTTTGTCAGATGGCTCTCCATCATCCCACACCTCCTGCCCTTGCTCCCCATCCTCACTTGGCTCCAACACCAGCCCCAGAGAAGACATTGCCCTTCACTTGCCACTGCAGTAGATACGCTCAGTCCCACGGCCTCGCTCACCCCTTGCAGCATCATTTAGTCTCTTTGCTGCCCCTGATTTGGGGTTGGTTTTTTTCCCTGTTGTATGGTTGAATTTGCATCTCTCCAGGCTGCCAGCAAGACTGTTAAAGTACCACAGTGCTGCCCTTTGCCATCTCCCACTTAATCCTGCTCCCCACTTGCTCATCCTCCTATTAATGAGGAGCATCTGTTCCCTGTCGAGGAGGCAACTTCTCACCCATGTTACTCAAGGTGTTGATTTTATTTTGCTCTCCAGTTTATTCCATTGCACTCTTACTGGAATTCACATATGCAAAAAGCCCCAGCTCTCCAATCATTTCCTAATCACCCGCTCCTTGGATATGAATGCAGCACAGTAGAAATCAATGCATCTAAAGATCCAACCCTGCAGCACCAAACCACCTTCTTACAAAGCTATGAGCAAAAGAGTTTGCAACAAAGATTTCACACAGCTTACCAGCTCAGTCCTGCATGTTATGGAGTCAGAACCTTTGTTTTCCCAAATTTTGGTTAAGATCATCACCATGGTAATGCAGTCCTGCCTCGAAGTCCATCAGGGTCCAGGCAAAGGGTGCCAGCAGCTATGGTCTGGTGAAGCTCCTCTTTCAATCCATCTTTCCCCAGGAAAGGTTCCACCCCACTGACTCCTCGGGGGATGTGCAGGAACAGCCTCCCAGTGTGGAAAACTCCCTGCATGCACAGAGAGAGAGAGAGGAATGGCTTTAAGAGACTCACCTAGGGGATAGGTGAGCTGGGCAAGGGGCAAACACTGCCCTAAAAACACCCCAACGACAGAAACTTCAGGGGAGTATTTACTGGAGACTCTTCAATATCCTTGCTGTTCCTCTCTACACCATCAGAGATCTTTTTTCACATGACAGGGCACTGACATGAGCTGTTGGAAGCATGTAAGTTACCCAAGGTGATCCAGAGGGACAGAAGTACAATAACTAAATAAACAGGCAGCCAAATAAATAAACAAACAAACAAACTTTCCTCTGAATTCTTCCTTTGAAAAGGGGAACTCACATCTCCTCCATCCAAGATCCCAAGGCTTTGAAGGAAGGGCTCCTTCAAGCCCCAGGGCTGATCTCAAAGAAGCCCTTGCCCCCAGCCCAACTGGAAGCAGATGTCCAGCACAAAAAGCTGCTCCAGCATCATTAAGGCTGTGAAATCCCCTGGATGCTCCTATCCCACCCTAGTTACTCCTCACCCATGAAGAGCCCCTTGGAGAAAAAACAAGGCAAAAAGTTGCCTGCAACGAAGGAGAGAGCTCCCTGCCCTGAAATCCTAAGGATCACACCATGCCTCTTGATCCTTACCTGTTTCTTAGATGCTTTTAGGCAGCAAAAGCTAATGTGAGGAGCATGTTATTAAAAGCTGAACAGTGAGCCAGGCTCATATGGCACCACACAGACCTGACCATGAGCTCTGCCTCACCTCCTGGCATCCTCTCTGATAAACTTACTGCCCTGGAAGAGCAGACAGATTGCAGTTCCAATCTGATTACAGACATCAGTGTTTTCCCCAAGCCACTCCTCTAATCCTGTTTCTCTCTCCTGTTGCCTTGCAGTTAATGCAAACAACCAAACCCAAACCATTTGCATGATCCAAAGAGCAGAAAGCACTCATCTGCTAGCATGCAGTCAAAATTTTGAAGGCAATAGTTAAGAATATGCCACTAATTAGGAAACCTCATTACCAATTGATAAGGCTTCTCTTCCCAACTCCTAAATCATCTTTTGTGTCTTTACTTGGATTAGAGCTTGGTGTTTTGAGTAGCTCACTTGAGGGCCAGCTGGCTGGTAAAGAAAAAAATCACCTTCTACTATTTCGTGAGGACAAAGTTCACCCAGAGTGCAAAGCCAGGATTGGGAATCAATGCATTTTCCAAAGCTTTACTGTTTTTAAGGGCAGCTGGTCCAGTCTCCAGCTTCTTACAGGGCATGGGTGAGCTTATAATATACAATTCACCAGTAGCTTCATCATAAACCTCTGGGTAACCCAATGACCAAATGGAGACCTTCAAAATGAAAAGCAAAACATTTCAGACTGTTGAAATGACACATTATTTGACATCACAAATTTATACTATGGATAGCCTGGGTTTGTGTGAGGAGAGTATAAGGGAGGATGGGGTGGCTGGAGGACCAGTTGACTAACATAGCAGTGTGTCTCCATCATCACAGGGCTGCAAATCCCCTTGTGATGCTGGAGACAACTCAGAGACCTCTGTTAAAGCACATGGACCCCCAAGGTTATGCATTTCTGCTTTTTGATGATCCTTGCATCAAATATGTTGGCATGCAGCAAAACCTAGACGTCCTGTTCAGGAGGGATGGCTGCTTACACCAGGCTCTGAACAAACATGAGGTGAGGGGATGCTCCCCAAAGAGTGTTGCACATAACAGGAAAGATGGAGAAGGCCTTTATACAGGGAGGGGTAGTGACAGAATGAGAGGTAATGGTTTTAAACTGAAAGAGGGGAGATGCATATTTGATATTAGGAAGACATTCTTCACTGTGAAGATGATGAGGCACTACAACAGGCTGTCTAGAGAAGTTGTGGATGCCCCATCCCTGGAAACATTCCAGGTCAGGTAGTTTGAGGCTCTTAGTGACTTGATCTAGTTGAAGATGTCCCTGTTGACCACAGTGGGAGTTGGACTAGATGATCCTTAAAGGTCCCTTCCAACCCAAACCATTCCATGATTCTAAGATTCTTATCTGCCAATCTGTTATCCCTGATGCTGACACAGAGACAGGGATGCTTGCCATGGAGCTGGACTCACTGTGTTTGGGAGGACACTGAGGCCATCACCAGCATGGTGGCATCATGAGATTCTGAGATCAAACAAGCATTCAGAACAGCATAAAAGCAGTTAAGCACAGCTCCTGGTTAACAGGCTATGATTTCCTCAGGAATAATTATCTTTCTCTAATGTAATGGTTAATGCTGCTGCACAGCAAGCTCCTATCCACACCCAGGCATGTGGCAGTGTACAAGTACAGGCAGATGCTCCCTGCACCTCCCCTTTCCCTGCTCCACTGCATCTCCTGCAATTAACACAACCCTAACGATAATGCAGCCAACCACCAGCAAGCTGGGAGCTAACATCACCTCACGTTGGGTCCAAGGCACACTTAGAGGCCTGAGCTCTTTTTAACTACTCCTTGGTTGGGTTTTGAGATCATCCCCACTTAGAAACTGCAATAAAAAGGAGAACTTTCCAGTGACAGATGCTCTTTGGCTCCTCATCCTGCTTCACCAGGCTCCTGACGCACGGGCTGACCCAGCGTGCTCCTGCCCTGTCATGTCCTACTGATGCAAACAAGTGGGACAGAAACACTTCTGCAGACCCTGGATGTTCTCCCTATTGACTCTGAGGAGGAAACTACTGTGTATTTATAGACTGGAGGCTTTCATACACACACACACTAATAAAAAGATCCTCTTCAGGGACCATTAATTACTTTCAGAAATGTATTTCCTTGTTTATAAAGGAACTATCTTCATCCGACGTCAAGGTTAAGTTTAGACCTGGGCCATGACCACAATCTCCTGAGCTGTATGGAGCACCAATGAACAGCACTAGCACCTGGAAATCCCCACATTCTAAGCAAATCATGCTTTTTCCATAGGTATTGCTTCAAAATAGAGACTGAGCAGAAGCCTGTTTGATCTCTGCAGTTGAAGAGGTGGAGAGAGGCTTCTCTTACAGCTACTTTCTGGACAGCATCACAAAAATGGAGTATTAGGCTTGGAAAAATATTATACTGCACAAGTCAGATGATCCAACTTCCACCCACAGGCTTGAAAAGTAATATTTATGAGCACTGAGCTCCTTACAAGGTAGCAGCAAGGAGGAGACAGTCCTAGAGATGCTCACCATGGGCAAACAGCCCTTCCCTACAGGGTGCTCCCACAGCTAGTGATACTGCAGTGCACTCACAGAATCATTAAGGTTGGAAGAGATCTCTAAAATCATCAAGTCCAACTATACCCATCACTACCATGCTACTAAACCATGGCCCTAAGAACTACATCTAAATGTTTCTTAAACCCCTCCAGGGATGGTGACTCCAGCACCTCCCTGGGCAGCCTATTCCAAGACTTAACAACCCTTTCAGTAAAGAAATTTCTCCTTATATCTAATCTAAACCTCCCCTGCTGCAACTTGAATTCATTTCCTCTTGTCCTCTCATTGTTAACCCTGGGGAAGAGACCTATCCCCATCTCACTACAACCTCCATCCAAGCACTGAGTCACAGCCATATCCCATTCACCTCCTACACTGAACCGTATAGGAAAGACCTTGGAATTTAGCAAGCTGTCTGCCAGATGCTCTGCCATGGCTGGAAGGAGCCTGAAGAGCAATCAGCATCCCATAGCCATACATCTTACTCCCAGCAGTACTCTTCATGAAGACAACTGAGGACCAGCATCACATAGATTTCCACTTACTGTGGGACCACCACCTTCTGCACAGCAACTAATCAACCCCCATCCAGCTCAAATAATCCCTCCCCAGCAACACACACTGCCATAAAAACCTATTTACAGGCAGAAAGGGCACATGGGAATGAGGAGCTGGAGCTGGTTTGCATACTGGTACACCTTGCTAGCAGCAATTCCCTGCTGAATTTGTAATGCTGCTTAAAGTCCTCAGTGACAAAACCACAACCCATGCAGCACCCTGCTCCCTACACCACACCCCAGCACTGTTCCCTCAGGCAACCTCTTCACTGCACAGAAAGTTTCCTTAAACTCCTGCAAGAGGAAAAAGGGAAGCATTCCTGAACTTTACTTTCTGAATGAAACCAAGAGCTGCCCATCTCTCTCCAGGCCAAGTATTTCCAGCCACTTCCAAATCCCTCCCAAGCTCTGTGAAAGAGGAGGAAGGGCAAACACCCACACCCAGCCTTTATCCTCAACACAGCTGTGGTCTTGGCTCCATCACCACCAGCAGTCATAGAATCACTCAGGTTGGAAAAGACCTTTAAGATCATTGAGTCAAACCATTAACCTAACACTGCCAGGTCACCACTAAACCATGTCCCTCAGCACCACATCTCCATGTCTTTTCAATCCCTCCAGGGATGGTGACTCCACCACTGCCCTGGGCACCCTGGGCCAGGCTTGACAACCCTTTCAGTGACTGAAAACCTACCTGTTTATCTACAGGTTTATAACAGCTGATGCTACAGAAGGCACAAGATGCTTTGAGAGGCAAGGCTGGAGCACGGCAAGTCTACCAGCTCAGGGCATCTTCTGGCAGCTGCTTCCCTGAGGTTTACCCCAAGGCAGGAGGGTTCAGAAGTTGTAAATGCCACCAAAGGAGCAATAAATAGGAGTGAGGACAGACAAAGCAGTTTGTATAAAAGGCTCTGTGAGAGGTAAAACAGTAAAAGCAGCTTGGCACTGGAAAACACCAACCTTGCCTCCTCTGGGCGGAAAACAATGTGCTGAGCAAAGAGTCACCATGATCACAGAGTTTATTTAACTCAGTTTAGACCAACATGTCTAAAGAACCAAACCTAACCCCTCCAGGCTAAACTCTTGAGCGTGTTTCTAAGGTTTAACCACCCTCCAATTAAACAAAATTCCCCTCCTGCTATGCAGATCCTCATTTCTCCATGCAGACAGAGCCCAGGCACACCACAGCTTGCCAACTCCCTCCACACACTGCAGGTGACTTAAAAGGAACTGGGGGAAAATAGCCAAAACTGGTTACTGCAGTTAGAAAATTGTGGGGTTTAAGGCTTTCTACAGAGCATCCCATTGCAATTTTTATCCAAAGTAAAACCCATGCCCTCTTCCTCATCCTCCTGCTTCTCAGGATTCAGAGCTATACTGAATCTCCTTGTTGCGCAGTCTGTCTCACCATCAGTGCTTTGGACAATGCCAAGAAGTACACATTCAATTTGTAGATTTATTGCATTATGAATTTGGAAAAGTCCCTGAAGCATATTATTTGCCTGTAGCTAAGTGTGGGCTCACTTCCTCACTCAGCATTAACTTGCTTTCTGCAGGAGGGCTGAGAGATGCTTAGCTTTGGGCAGCTTGCTGCTCCCCTTGCTTGAGCACTCTTCCAGGTCATTAGTGAGCACTGATTTTATTTATGGGGTATAAACCTCCAATAAATGTGAAAGATGCCATTCAGGGCTTGAGAAGAAGTTCTTACACTCTGAAAATGCCCCATAGACTATTCCAGAGTAAACAGGATCATGAGTCAGTGCACATGACTTCAAAGGACAAAATTTCCACGGATGCAGCCACGTCAGGATCATCCCCTGGGACTTCATCAAGAGGAAAGAGCTGCCCCAGGCTGCCCAACCTTTGGAACAGAAAGTTTGCAGCACTGTCCTGTCTTGCCCTGAGCCTGCTATCACCTCCTCCTGCTCCACAGGGTCTTCCTCAGCTCTTGGAAGAGCACAGTCCTGCCAAGAAGTAGGAGAAAGGCTCCAGTGAAGGAGCCCACATGTCCTGCACATGTTCCCCTCCTGACTGGCATAGAACATGGCTCAAGAGCTGCCTGGACACATTGCTGTGTGGGCTGGTCTAGGTGATCCTGCTCTGGCAGGGGGGTTGGACTAGATGATCTTTCTAGGTCCCTTCCAACCCCTGACATACTGGGATACCACATGCTCCAGGTACTCAGAAATTGCCAGCACAAGAAATGGCATAAAGAAATGTCCTTCTCTGTCTCCTGCTTGCAGCTAGACTAGACCATTCCAGGGCTGAAAAGGTAAAGACAGCATTAATTACCAAGTTAAACTTAACATTTTCAGCAGCCAGCACAGCAAAGGTGAAAGCAGTAATGGGTTGTATTTCTAAGAACAGAAAACACCATGTGCAGCCACCACAGATGGCCATGTGCAACCTGGCTTATGGAGGTCTGAGGTTAACCCTTGCTACCAGGAGCAACAGATGTACTGGGGTCCTGCCCACAACCATCAATTCATTACAAAGCAAATTAAAAAATATCTGTCATTTCAATCCAATCCCTGGCTCCAAGTGCCTGGGCATCACCTCAACCCAGCACTGAAGTCACACAAGGCAGCATGTCCCCAGCATCCTGAGTCTCAAACCAACACAGCCAAACATTCCCAACCTCTAAGGAGAGCCTGAAGTCCAAGCTGACACCCAGATCTACATGCTAGGGTTGGACCTCATCTACAGGCAAGCTCTCACCAAAAAGAAATTAAGAGTAATTAAGGAAAATTACACACCATCCATCTAGTTGAGTAAAACACATCAGGTTTATTGCCCCCACGCCCTTAGGGCACAGGAGTGGCAGGGCAAGGACTCCCTTACAAAGGAGCAGCAGAAGGAGACTGAAAGGACAAGAGAGTGGCAGAGGTGCTCTGTCTCAACATCTTAGCTTGAAGAAAATGGTACTGAAAGTGACTTTGCCTTTTCCTCCCTGGCAACTGAAAAGGAAGAGAGCAATTAGTCACTGCAAACCAGCAAGTGAGAGGTGCTCCAAGAGAGAGGTGCCAATTAGATGTACAAAGTGACTACACAGGACCCAGCTCCCTTGCACACATCTGGAGCACTAATAAGGGCTCATCAGTACCTCTTGGTTGCACATACAACCTGCATATCAATTTTCATGCATCAGACCAAAGTCTGGCCATGTGCATAGGCTGCTGAGCTGCTCCAGCTTGAGAGTGAATCCCCAGCACATCACTCTGCCATGGAGCAATGCCAGGGCCAGCTTAGCCCAGATTTGCTGTGGCAGAGCTCAACCCCACAAGCCCAGCATCCTCCTCCCCAGGGGAGGCTCACAGGAGCCCTCCCAGCAGCCACACTGGCTTGGGGACAGACACTGTATCCCTGCACAGCACTATGTGGGCCATATAGATCCATCCTACAGGATGCTCTTAGTCCCAGTGACTGTAGAAACAGCACATTCTCTTTCAGCAAACCTGTAATCATTGCCTAATCTGCTCATTAGGGGATTGCTGCTAATTTTGAGCAATACTGGACACTAAGGGTTGTCTCTGGAGAAGAGCAGCTGAAGCAGCAGCAGTCCAACTGGCTGCTCCAACAAACCATCTCACCTTTCTGGTTTGTGTTTTTTTAGTATGATTATTTTTTTCCCCCAAATGTGAGATTTATTACAAGAATTTGCAATGATCTGTGAGACACTGTGAGTGTTGGCCATGCTCCCAAAAGCTGAGGAACTGCTGAATTGAGAATTGCTTTGGCTGCTTAATCTCAACAACCAGGGATGCTGAACAAGCCAGCAGAGTCCAGGTTTACTTTTAATTACCACTTGGAGTGTGCTGCTCTAGTAAACAGACACCAAACAAAAAACCTACCCCAGTTCTTGTTCCTTCCTTTTATTCTTCTCCCATATAAATCCTGAATTGTCCAAGAAGGAAAGAGTAAACACAGCCAGCTCCTTCTCAAGCACAAACCATTTCAAACAGCACATCAACCCATCTCAATACCTACCTCTACAACACAATGTCCACCTACTTACAACCAGATAATAATACTCCAAGGGTCATAGGGGCTGCTTGGCCAGTCCAAGCTTCCTTGCTTGCTCCAGAGCTCCTGAGCTCTCTGCAAGAAGCACATCTTGGAGTAGCAAAGCAAGCTCAGCATCTATAACTACCTTCCAAGAGGAAGCAGAGGGACAGGAGCTGATCTCTTCTCTCTAGGGACCAGTGACAGGGCCCAAGGGAATGGCAGGAAACCAAAGGGGAGGGTTAGGTTGAACATTAGGACAAGGTTCTTTCTCCCCAGGGAAAGTAGTCACAGCACCAAACTTGAATTAAAGCAGCATTTGGACAATGATCTTAGACACATGGTGTGACTTTTAGGGTTGTCCTGTGCACAGACAGGAGTGGGACTCAATGATCCTTGTGGGTCCCTTCCAACTCAGGCCATTCTGTGAGGTTGATTGTAATGTTTTCTACTCCTCATCAGTGACCACCAAAAAACCACCACACAGACCAAGCACAGGTGACATCTGGGACATCTCATAGTGTAATTAAGGAAAGTTTGGCAAGTGCCAGAAAACCATCACTGCTCTCAGAGCAATGGATACTGCCTGCAAGTCACAGCTCTCCCTTCTTCAAGGCTAAGCTGGACAATCAGGAGAGGCTGATGGCCCTTAAAGTATCTGAATTTAAAGTAGGGAAATGTGGAAAGGGCAAGGGGCTTGGAACTAGATGATCTTTAAGGTCCCTTCCAACCCAAACCACTCTATGATTCTATGAAAAACTGGATGCCTGCAGCAATTTCCAGACTTCACATCATCTTCTGCCACTTCTCCTTTATGGATAAATACTGTAAAACTGCAAACCCATCCCATGAAGTCCAACAAAATGACCACTTGGGACCTTCCAAACATTGAAATTATCTATCTGAACTAGGAAGGCAATATTTTAAGAGTGTGCCCACATAGGGTACCACACATGCCCACCATCACCTGCAAATCCTTCAAAACCACTGTTTGCATTAGACCCAAGCACCTCAGCTCTTGAGCAATCTCTGAAGTTTCATTCCTCAGCTCAGAAAAAGCTCTCAGAGAGCTTCTCAGCTCCTGAAGGACAAACCTAGAGCCTTTATTAACCCTCCTAACAACTGAAAGGTACATTTCCCTGTTCTTTGTCCATTCATTGTCATGAACACTGGTAAAAGGAAGGCATGGCAGTGGCATAGCCATGGAAAGGAGGGAAGGAATCCTCTGGGGCCAGGAAAACTTTGCCCATGCTGCCACCTCCATCTCTTTGGTATTCTCAGGAATAAATACCCAAGCCTTGCATCTTCCATAAATCTCTTTAAGGAATGAGGAGCCAAACATCTGAGAGTTGTCTGAATTAGTGTGAATTTGGCAGACTGAACAGCAAACGTGTATCGCCCTGCAGCCTTCCCAGTTCTTGTTTTCCTTGGGTTCATTAAATACATAACAATCTGTTACCAGAAGACAGTTCCTACGTGTATGGGCTGCCAAGGAGCCAGTTTTGATAGCTCTGGTTGGAGATAGGGGAATGTGTGAGGAGGAGAGAGGAGGGGAGGTCTTCCTAAAGCAGCAGGGCAGGGAGATGATGGGTTGCAATCACTCTGTTTCCTCCGGCAACTACCTGCTGCATGGCAAGAACTATTTCCAACACAAACCTGGAGATTATTTGGGGAAGCTCTGAGGGGAATAGAGCTTAAGAGTGTGTTGGGGAAACTTTGAGGAGAATAGAGCTTAAGAGTGTGTGACTAGCAGGAGAGATGGCTTCAAAAGTCAAGGATGTCCTGCAGCTTCATCCCAAATGAGATAACCGTGCTGCATCCAGATGGAGAAACCAGGTTATTCATACTCCCAAGCAGTGCTCTGGGCATGAAGTATCTCCAAGAGCTGGGAAAATCAGGGGTTTCCTGATTTTGTTCCTGAACAAACCCAACAGGGGTTTCCAGGCTTGCTGTAGGGCAAGCCTGGCAGCACAGGACCCAGGCACACAGCACAGGCACTGCCAACACCAAGCCCCAGGCACAATGGTCTGATGCTGGGATGGGAATAGTACTAGAGGCTTCACTTTCCCTCAAAGGAAGTCTTTTGCTAGGAGGGAGAAAGTCAAAGCAAACACCCACTCACCAAGTTTACCCATTGAAATCCAAGCCAAGGCAGCACCAAAAGGCACCTGACAGCATCTCCACGGAGTCATTCATGGAGAGTTGGGGCTTGGCTTTCAGCTGGTGTTTTTAGTAGCATAGGGAGATGCTGCCAAGGCTAGAATAATATAGAATCTGTTGCTGTAACACACTCTCAGCTCCTGTGAGGTGTCAGTAGCACGTAGTGCCCAAAACCTCCTGCAGCTTTGGCTCCTTCAGGGACTTCCCAAGGGCCAGGCAGTGAAACATTTTCCCCTTCCATGCTGCTGCAAGCTTGGGGTGCAGCTCCAGTGAGCTAGCTCTCACTGCCCCAAAGCCAGGTACCCCACCAGGCAATCACCCAACCAGAGAAGTAATGCTGTAGAGGACAATTTTCCCACTGCTGGGATGCTTCATCTTCTGGACATGCCTAATTCCCATGCAGCTGGAGCCAGGCAGGATAACCTCACTATAACCTGACACCCATAAAAGCCCAAATCTTGCAGCCTGTCTTGGAGGTGAGGGGAAAAAAAAAAAAGGAAGTGGAAGAGAAAATAGTCCCTGCTTATATTTAGGCTGGAAGAAATATAGTCCTGCCCAGCCTTCCTTGAGCTCATTTAAGAACATGCACTAGGAAAGGGGAAAATACATATATAAATCTGCACTTTTCACCCTAAGTCTCCATCTCTGCATACTCTCCCACTCCACAGGTGAAAATCAGGAGGAGAAACCCATTCCTCAATGCTGTGGAAATAGGAAGCCCAAAGGACAGAGGAGTTGGCTCCAGCACCAATGTTGTATGAAGCAGAAGCCCCCTCCTGAAACAGCATCCTGAGGAGAACTGACCTAAATGCTGCATCCCATCCCAGCTTCAAAGCTGCCAGCAGGCTCTCAGGAAGGGAATCATGCCAAGTATTTTGTCAGTGCACAAACAGGAATGATTGTCCAGTACCAACAGGGCAGCAAAAACGACCACCTTCATCACACAGCAAAATACACATCAACTTGCTACACTAATGAGTGAAGGAATTCATGAATCCTAGAATTTGTAAATCATTCTGAAGCCCCTAAAATAACAACACAAGGGAGACTCTGAGTTAAACATCAGGCTCTGTTAGAAAACAAGATGCAGGAGTTCTTATAGACATTAAAGACAACAAGTCCCACTGACAACATAATTCTGCAGTCAGGAAGAACAGCAGGAATATCAGTCATGATGCAGCAAAGGGAGAAATGGTCAATAGATACTTTAACATCATCCTAAGGAGAAAGTAAAACAACACAGTCATGCTTGTCAAGAGTAAGCTGGGATGATACTAAACAGAAGTCACTAAACATAGACCTTTCTTAAACAACAGCTCCAAATAATTTACACCCTCAGCTTTTCTAAGCTTGAGCCAAAAAGTCTTCTGAGCCATCCAGAAGACTGGATCTGGGCCTGTTTAGCCTGGAAAAGAGAAGGTTGAGGGGGAGACCTTATCACTCTCTACAGCTACCTGAAGGGAGGTTGTAGAGAGGCAGGGACTGGTCTGTTCTCCCTAGTGGAGAGTGATAGGACAAGGGCAAATGGATGGAAATGGCACCAGGGGAGGTTCAGGCTAGACATTAGGAGGAATTTCTTTCCTGAAAGGGTTGTGAGCCATCGGAACAGGCTGCCCAGGGAGGTGCTTGAGTCCCCATCCCTGGAGGTGTTTAAGAGCCAGGTAGATGTTGCATTGGGAGGCATCATTTAGCAGGTTGCTAGGGCTAGGACAAAGGCTGCACTGATGAGCTTCAAGGTCTCTTCCAGCTGGAACTGTTCTAGGATTCTATGATCCCCACTGATGCTCCCAGAGGACAGGCACATGCCAGCATGCTGAATGTGATGGCCCTGAGGAAACTGCAAGGTTCAGGTTTCAGTCCAAGGATGGAACACCAGGAACACAACTAACACCACTGAGCTCTTCGTGCTGGTACAAGGGAGCTCTGGTCAAAGACACATGATTAAAGCACACAGAAATGGATGGATGATGGTTGTCAAGAACTAGTTAACTGATGTGTCTCAAGCAGCCCTGCAAATAAACTGGCAAGGTTGGCTGCAACAGCAAGTAGACTTTCACCTTATGCCATGCAATGTTTCTGGCAGTGACTGGAAAGGAAACTGGAAAAATCAGTGCTGGTAAATGACTCAAGACTGGCAGAGCACTAAACACACAGAAGAACAACTTGACAATACAGAATGGAGGGAAGCAACCAGCACAGATTTTAACTGAGATGTTACTCACAGAATCACAGAATGGTTTGGGTTGGAAGGGACCTCTGGAGCTCATCTAGTCCAACCCCCCTGCACTGGCCAGGGACATCCCCAACTAGAGCAGCTTGCCCAGAGCCCTGGCAAGCCTCACCTGGAATGCCTCCAGGGATGGGAACTCAACCACCTCCCTGGGCAACCTGTGCCAGTGTTCCACCACCCTCGTGGGGAGCAACTTCTTTCTAATGGCTAGTCTAAATCTACTCTTCTCCAGTTTAAAACCATTGCCCCTTGTCCTTTCACTATAGGCCATTAAGACAGGCCTTAAAAAAACAAATTGTTTAAAAGACACTCACCTCAAAGGCAGGGGGAGGTCCCCAGGCTCCTGAATTGCCCACTGCATTACCAAGGCATGTGGGCTGGATAAACTGGGGATCTCCAAGAGGAGAAGAGACAGTATTGTCTCTGTGCTCTGCACTCCACAACCACTGCAGGTATCTGGAGCCTTCAGCCACGTCTGATTAAGGTCTGGAGAAGACCCAAGGACTAACTGAGGGACTTGAAGATATTGGTACAGGAAAAGACTGGGGGACTGTGGAGTGGTAACCACTCAGGAATACCCTTCAGAGAGGGAAGGAGATGCCAAGCAGGTCCTTCAGCCAGAGCAGACTGGCTGGATGCCCCCACCCAGTGCTGCAGGAAACTGAAACTACGCAGATTCAGAGCAAGGGCAAAGTGCATCTCTTCTTTTTTAACCTGAACAGCATGGACAATAACCATTACAAGAAATTACTGGCATAATAAATGACTGCAGTGGGTTCTCAATCCTCACTACATTTTCCCCAATATCCCCCAGCATAGTCCCCAGGTCCTTCCATGGGAAAAACAATCTTCTAGCACCAGCACAACCCACGTGCAATTGAAACTGTGAGTGATAAGTTTCTAAATGAAGCTATCAGGAACTGTAAATCTTCATTAACCACAAAGCTCTTGCTCTGAGAAGCCCCAGACACCCTGCTGTATTTCAGTTATAACATAACTGATAGTCCAATAAAAAGATAATCTTTTCCTGAATTAACAGAGAGGCTACAAAACCAAATGTGGGCATTTTTAGTGCTTTTTGGATCTTCATAATTGTAAGGGATCTTCAGCTTTGGCACAGAAATGTAGCTTTTGGCAGCTATTTAACACTATTAAAACTTGTCCTTTCAAAAATACTATATAATATTCATTTGTAACTGCTGCAACTAAAAAAACCATGCAATAACTAAGTTAATAATATCTATCTGAAGTAATTTTATAGCATCCACAACTATTACCCAGCACACCAGGAGGTTATTTTCAGTGACATTGTTACTTAATGTTAAGGGCATCTTCTCAATGCTTATCAATATCTGAAGGGTGAGGGGGGGGAAGGATGGGGCCAGACTCTTGTCAGTGGTGCCCAGTGACAGGACAAAAATGGGCACAAACTGGAACACAGGATGTTCCACCTAAACATAAGGAAAATCCTCTTTCCTGTGAGGTGCCAGAGCACTGAACAGGCTGCCCAGAAAGGTTGTGGAGTCTCCTTCTCTGGAGTGATTCCAAACCCACCTGGTTATGATCCTGGGCAACCTGCTCTGGGTGTCCCTGCTCTTGCAGGAGGGTTGGACTAGATGATCTCCAGAGGTTCCTTCCAACATCTACCTTCTGTGCTTCTGTGTAAGCACCAAATACAAAACTCAGAGTGATTGTGACTTCCCACATCACCTGAAATGAGAAATTGCTACTGCTGCCTGGCCTAACTGTGCTGCTAACTTGTCCTCACCAAAGATCCAATGAGTTGTCCTCATTAATGCCATTTTCTTTCCCTACCATTTCCCAGCAGTTGTACAACTGAGGCCCAGGAGCACAGCAGCCTGTCTCAGGTCACTGTCCTTTTCCCCATAATGACTCTTGCAAAAAAGGAACTTCTTCAATGCAAGTAAGTGCTTTAACTCATCCCTGAGGAGACCTTGATGAGGATGAGGGATGCATCTCTCAACCCCTTCTCAGTCCAGCCCAGCTACTGGTACTAGAGCAAGCTGCTGATGCATCTTGACAGCAGCATCATCCCCAAGCCCTGCTACTCCTCTGCCATCCACAGGCTTTTTGATCCTTCCTTCTGAGGGCTGGTTTTGAGCAGAGAGGGAGAGGTTTTCCAGCTGCCAGACTGAAGTTTGCCAGATTTCATTTTTAACAAACCCCAGGAGATGTAAGAATATATAAGCACAAAACAGCCACAAAGCAAAACTCTTCTTTCACTGCAGTCTCATACATACTGCACAGCACAAGGCCTGAACTTTGGCTGCTGAAACCTAAAAGCTATGGCCAGGATCCACAAATACAGGGAATGATATAGCCCAAGGGATGCTTCAAATGGACTACAGAGGAGTGACACCAATGATGCCACTATATTTAATCCTCTAAAAGCAAAACCCATGACCAAATCTCCCTTGGGCAGTTATTTTTAGGGCAAAGTATAGAAATTCAATGCACCAGAACAGATTTTTTGTACTCACTCAACCAGTTCTTAAACTATTAATCAAATACAGTGATTATGGAGCCAAAATTGCCTGGCTACCCCCCACCCACCTGTGCAAGGACCTACAGCCTGCAGAAGCAACCATGCTTCACATAGGCTTCAGTGCTCCTGCAGCTCAGTCTAATGCAGTTACAGAATCCCAGCATGGCAGGAAAAGCACCTCTGGAGATCATCTAGTCCAACCCCCTTGCTAAGCAGGGTCACCCAGAGCAGGTTGTCCAGGATCATGTCCAGGTGGGTTTGGAATGTCTCCAGAGAAAGAGACTCCACAAGCTCTCTAGGCAGCCCGAGGCAGTGCTCTGGCACACTCAAAGGAAAGAAGTTTTTGCTCATGTTCAGTGGAAACACACAAACTGTGTTCCAGTTTGTGGCTGCTGCCCCTTGTCCTGTTGCTGGGCACCACTGACAAGAGTCTGGCACCATCCTCTTGATCTCTGCCCTTATTCTTAAGTTTCCTCCTTCCATGCACTTCAAGCGAAACTTCTAACACATCAAATCTTATTTCTCTCCCATAGCATGTGTCAGATGCACAAGATGTGACATCTTACATATCTATCATATTAAATATCATGGGCTTCAAAACTCATGGATCAACTACCTGAAGCCTGGAGAAATTCTGGCTGTAAATTAATTGTGTGATGACACTTTTTATTTTCAATACCCACATCACCCGTCGATGACTAAAGGCTCAAGCACCCACAGCCTGTGCTATCAGAGCTCACACCAGCTTGCTGGGGCTTCAGAAATAACCTCTTGCCTGGGAATTACTGCCTCCCTAAAGGCAGCCAACTCATAAAAGTTTGGAAAAACAAAACAGCCTGAGGATCTGCTCTCCAATCCACTGTACCAGAGCCACGTTCTGCATTGCTGCTCTAAGCAAATAGCTGGGGTGCGGGCAGTGACTGCAGACATGTAGTGTGACCTTGGAAAAGTCCTTTCCCAGAATTATACCACAGCCACTGCTCACAGAGATACTTAAGTGCAGAACTAGAGCTCCAGGGCTCAGGCCTGCCACTGCCCCCACAGCTTTCAAGGAATGTATGGAGGGTCTCATCTCTAAAGAGAGCTGTGGCACTCGTGCCATGCCAGGGTGAAGGCTCAGGCAGAGAAAGAGCTCCCCAGAAGGGAGCAGCTCATCAGGCTCAATGACCCAGCAGGCAGAGAGAAGCAGCATGGTGGAAAATTCCCTTCTCTTTGCTCAATTAGTTTATATTTAGCTCCCTGGGGAGCAGACAAGCTGGAGGAGCTGTTGTACTGGTGGTATTTTTGCACAGTCCTGTGGGGACCCCTGCAAGGTGAACCGCGGTGTGCCAGGGGAGGCTGCCAAGAAACAGCTCCACCACCACCCCAGTGGACCAGGCACGTGAGACCATCCATAGCCACAGCAGACCTCCTTTTTGTTGTTGTTCTGTTTCCCTGAGTCAGCAGGCTTGCTTCCTCTTCCTCCTCCTCCCCATTTTGGGAGAGAAAGGAGCAAAATAAAGTCAGCCATGAAGAGAGCTTGCTTGAGGAGCTACAGAGGAGTATAGCATAGCCATGGGAATAAAATGTGGGCTTGCCTTTCTGGAGGTATTTTTAACTATTTCAACCCTGGGTTTGGTGAGGGCAGACCTGATGCAAAGGCTTTGCTTTCTCTCTTCCTCCCCTGGGACATGGGAAGGAGACCCAACTCCTCCAGGCTGAGCTATGAGCATCTCTGGCACTTTGCCCTGCCCCAGCCCATTGGTCCAAAGTCTGCTCTACCACAGATTAATGCTCATTAGGACTATATCCCAGCAAAATCATTCTACAAACCATGTGATAGGGGAGAGGGAAGGGAACAAAACCAAAAATCAGCTCTTTTGACCTGGAGTGTCCTCTTTTCCACCTGAGATTTTATAAGGGAAGCACAAACTACCTCCATCCCAAAGGAGATCAAGAGAAGAAACTCCATGCAACATTACAAGAAAGCAAGCAAAAGGACAAACAGCTTCCAACCACATAGCTGTCACCTAAGAAATCAGAAATCAACCAGTATTAATAATAATAAAATGGACAAACTGGATCAATCTCACTCCCCCTCTAACCCCCTTCAGCACGTGGTCCATCATGCCTGCCCTACACAAATGCAAGTGTTTCAGCAAAAAGCTGCATGTCTTGTTCTACCTATACCTCTGCTGAAAGTGAAGCAAGCCTTTGATACTACCAAAAAAACTAATTACATGCAATTAATTGAAATGGATTGGGGGATTTATATTGATGTATGTTTACCTATTTGCATGTGTGCATTTTTATGCATGGATTTATTTATGCAGCTATCCATACCTGAACATCAGCCTACACTGGTGCTGGCACTGTCCCATGGTCTGCTTGATCTCCATATATAAGAATCTGGATCCCACCCACAGAAATCAATTATCTACTGAACTGCCCTGGTTTTACATGCAAAGTTTTGCAGTTGACAGCCTGAGCTCTTCCCAATCTGCCTCCTGAAGGCCATCTGCTTTCTGTAACTGAAGTGGTTCTTGGAGACCTTGGCCCTGTGCAAAGCTGGCAGTTGCCAAAGTTTCCCTCCCTCCTCTGAGTTTAACCTGGAAGGGAGAAAGCCTGGATCCAGGCATTCAGCTGCAAACCCAATAGCATGCATGGCTGAGCTCAGATGGATGTCCTCTGCTTGGAAATAGAGAGAAGGAAACAATTTCACAGCAGGTTGTTTGGGCTGGGTTTTTCTCCCCACTTTTGAAAGCAAAGAGACTGTGCCCTTCTCCCACTAGAGTGTCTCCAGCACAGGGTGAACAGCCCTAATCCTACACCCCTGGCTCTAACATAACACACTCACCATCACATGCATCCTCAGGCTCCAGAGGACTCCAAGAAATAAATCAGAAGCTCTCTTCAAACCCACAATGAGCCACAGCAGGTAAGGACAGAGCACTCCGAAATTCAGGTTTTTTACTATCACTGTAATTAATCTGTTTGGTGACCCACCCCAAATATTTTCTCTAGAAACATTATCTGCATTGTTTTGAGGGTTCTTTATTTCTATTTCCAGCCCTCAGCCAAGCCCTGGTAAGTATTTCTGCCCGTGTCTGAGGCAGGCTGAGGGAATCTTGTGCTTTATGATGGGAGGGAATGCAGCAGCAGCCTCCTCCTGTGCTCAGAGATACCCGATATTGGGGAGAGATAGGCAGGGATGCTCAGAGCCTTCCCTCTTTTCACTGTATTATCCCAGGACACTGCTACCTCTGCAACTTGTGAGCAGTCTTTAATCTGTCAAAAGAGACTTTTCTTATTGCCTGCAGATTCCAAAGTAAAATATGCACATCTGGCTTCAATAGTTTGGTCTATCAGCCTGCTTCATAACAGATTACACTGACTTTTTACTCCAGAGGATTTCCTAAGGAGCAGATGAGCTGCCAAGGTACACCAGTGTCTGTGGAGACCGCACGGCACCGAGAGACGGTGGCAGTACCCAGAGCTGGTGTAGAGTTCACTCTCTCTCTGTCAAGTAAACGAACATTATTGAGGAAAAAAGCCCTTATTCATGAATTCTTCATGTACAGCAATACGTGAAATCTTCACGTACAGTACAGCTTGAACAACCTGATGTCACTGAAGGGAGAAACAAGACTTGGAGACTTTGTAGGACTACTCAGCTGCCAGGGCACTTTCCACAGCAAGGAGCTGCCATCTCGTTTGGTTCTGGAGACCCTCCCGGGGGGCAGAGGGCAGCTTTCAAAGTTTCACACCCCTCCCTCACCCGGTGAGCTACCTCCCACGTACCAGGTGTGAAAACCATGGCAGGGCACCGCAGGAAGCATGTGTGACAAGCCCGGAGGGGCTGGAGAACATCTCTGCAGCGATGCTCAATCACATGCACTGCTCCCCTGGGCTGCAGCCCCCCGACAGAACCCGAGCCTGGGGAGTTCTATACCGAGCTCGCTGACATGCAAGTTTCAGCCCCGTTAAACATCACTCTCGGCCCGGAGCAAGGAAAGCACGTGTGGATCCATTCGGAGGAAGAAACGACAGAGGCAGAGCGATGTGAGGTGGAAAGAAACACTAAATTTTGGAGAGAAAACCTTCCACCTCCCCGGCTCGCCAACCAGGCGACCCGAGCCCGTCCTGAAGCTCTTTTCTCCCTTGGCAAGCTCTCAGCATCGCCGCACGCAGCCCAACGCCGCTCCCCGGGCACATGCCGGCAGCCATCCCCGCTGCACCTCGCTCCTTCCGGACACTCGAGTGCAGCCGAACCGCGCAGCACCGACCTGCCCCGAGCCCCCCCGGGAACCCCTCACCCCTCGGGAGCGAGCGACACAAAGGCAGGCAGCCCCCGGCCCCTCTCCGCCGGGGCCAGGATGCGCAGAGGTCGGCAGGGGGGTGTCGGGGGTGTCCCACCTTTGCAGGGGGCTGCCGCACCCCCCTCCAAATCCCTCCATACCCCAGGCAGGGAGGGCACCGTCGCTCTTTGNGAGGGCTCCGGGCAGCCCCGCAGCCCGGCCTGGGAGCGGGACAGGCTATCCCGGTCTCCACCGCCCCGTTCAGAGGCCGAGAGTGACTCCTGGTGGCACGGCTGGCCGGGGAGGACAACAGGACTCGCCTGAGTCCTGGAAGGGTCCTCTCTCACTAATTATTTTTACATTCTTGTTTACGCGGAGGGTGTGAGACACTAGCCCATGGTAGATGTCCCATCTCTGGAACCATTCCAGGTCAGGTTGTCTTGGGCTGTGAGCAACCTGATCTAGTTGGAGATGTCCCTGCTTGCTTCAGGGGGGTTGGACTAGATGACCTTTAAAGGTCCCTTCTAAGTCCGTAAGAAGTAGCCCTGAAGTTTGAGTACATCACAGATACACACCATCTGCTCCTGTACCCACCGATGGCATTCAGCAAAATATCCCACTCCTTAATTCCCCCCTATTTTTCCAGCATTTCTTTGGGGAAGAGGCATTTGACAGAACAAAAGCTCAGCAAAACACTACCGGGCTGAAGGTGGCCGTGGGTCCTCTGCAGTACTGAAAGACACTTCTGCTTGGTTTCACTTGGGAGGTGGCCTTTAGAAGCAATCTGCTCCAACAATAACATTTTCCATCCATCCAAGCCTGAACTGCTCACAGCACGTAGGCTTCTTCCGAGAGCGAGCGTAATGAGCGAACAAGGAAACTACATGACAGCTAAAAGGAAGATTTAGAACTCATTACCAAACAGAACCTAAACATTAATCCTGAACATATGCAAGCAGAGAAGGAAGATGTCATCAGGAATGAATCTGGGGCTGAATTTCATCCACCCAGACGGGTGGCTGGGCACATGGCTGGCAAGTGAGAACGAGTGAGGGCATGTGTGCACTGAACAGCAAGGGAGGCTTTAGCTGTGTAACTCAGCAGTGCTTTGGGTCCTGCCCCATTGATGCATGGCCAGAGATACCAAATAAATGTCAAGGAAGACTAGCACATAGTATTTAATGCAGTAAAGAAGAGGGGAGGTAAGGAAGCAGAAGCAGAGGGAGAAAATTCAACAAGGGAGCAGCTCCTGCCAATGTAACAAGGACTGATCTCAAAATTGGCCAGTATCAGTGGGTGCAAACAAGGGCTTGATGATGCACAGGAGCTTTTATATCAAGCTCCTCCATCCCACTCAGTATTTGCTTTTCTTATCGCCTATTGAGACTAGTAGCAATAAACCACTTGCAAAACTCCTTTTCCAGAATGTCAGGATGAAGTTTGAAAATGTTTTCTTATGGTTTCCCAGCTGAATATTTCAGTCATAAAGCTTGCAGCTTAATTGAATCCATTCCCGTGGCAGCCTTGTGCAGTGCAGGCTCAGTCTCCAAGATCCAAGCAGACAGTTGCTTTCTGTCTGCTTCTGCAGCTTGGTCCAAACCCAGCATTTTCTTCCTCTCCTCCGTTGTGCTTTCCGACAGATGAGCTGGCTGTGGAGTATTACCAGTGTGTGTAAGCCTGCTGCCAAAGCATAAACCTGTTTTCCACTGATAGTATTTTCAGTCATGTTGTTTAAATGTAAGGTTGGCCACAGGTCTCTGCTCTAAAAAAAGTCTTGGTCAGAAGGGGAAAAAGATGGAAATCACTTCCAAGCTTTTAAAGCAATGGGCATGAATGTTTAGTCATCACAGAGAGAAAATTCATTCAGTTAAATTCTGAGCTCATTTAATTGGTGGTTTTGTCTTGAGTGTCAGCACCTTTGCTACCCACTGACTAGGAGCCTTCCTTACAGAGACGGAAACTCAGCGGGCAGGAAAAACCTAACAATCTCCACGATCCTCCTGAAATTAAACTGAGGTCCAAGTCATTAAAACATTTTGATGCAACACTGCTAAGCCCTGTCGATAGACACCATTTCCTTCACTTGCAGCACCCAGGATTTGGCTGCAGCTACAGCCTGCTTTCTGTGCAGCCTTTGTAACGCTTCGCTGTCTGCTCCAGTTTGTTGTTATTCGAGTCATACACACCGCGGTTGCTAATCATTCCAGAAGTGTCCTTTTCATGATGACCTACAGCTCTGTGCTGTTCTGAGCACCTGAGCAATCCCAGTTATTTATGGATTTGTCCTTCTGCTTCTCTTGCCAGGCAACGAATACAGGTAAAAGACTAGCTCAAGGCCAAGCAGAGAGTCAGAGTGTCCCCATTGCAGGCTGATGTCCTGTTGACTGGCTGGGTACCATGTACTCACAGGGACATCTTGGCTCCACTGAAGGTCTCCAATAGCACAAAATGGAGATCAGTTTCAGCAGGGGAAACCTTGTAACTCACAGAATCTCAATAACAAATGGAAACAAGCCCATCTCTGTAACACAAGCAATATGTTCTAGATCACAGAGTATCTGAACCAAGGAGACCCAATACCCTAAACAAGTGAAGCATTGCTGTGCAGAGAGGGTTGTAATGAGGAGTGTAGCTTTTACTACATTTGGCATATGATGGGATTTGCACCAAACCTATAAAACCTTCTTTTATTTCCCAGGTTATTTGCTGCACACATGCAACAGCTTTGTGTTTCAGCTGCCTGCTTCATTGCCTGCCTCCCTCCCTGCCTTGGGAGAGAGAGCACACAACTGCTGAGCCAAAGGCTACCCCAGACTGGGTGCAATGGAAACAGTTGACAGATCAAGTAAATAGACCATGAAATACATATGCGAACCTTCCTCTCACTTCAATGTGCTAATCACTTTGTCAGCCATGTCTGTGTCTGTATTGGCTCCAGATAAGCCAGGAGTGAGTTCACAAATCCCCAGGCAGCTGTGGACATGCCCAAAAGCAGCACACTATGCTGCTGGTAAGTAGAAATGCAGTACCCATAGAGTTCAGGTGCCCTAGGGTAGGGCAGCAGTCAGCAAGGCTAATTACTACTGCAAATTGAGGTGAAAGAGCCTAGATTCTTCTGCTTGAAACACCAACTTGTCTTTTAGGGGAAGCATCAGAGAAAAATCTGAGGAACCTGCAGGCTGATGAACCTTTTCTTGGTCAGTGCTTCAGGCTGGATGCAGGCTTATCACTCCATACTTGCATGTCTCTGTGCTGTTAACCAGAGGTTTCAGTTCACAACCCTATCAACGTTTCAAATTGCTCAATAAAGGCACATCCTTCCCACCTCTGCTTGACATGTGACACTGGCCATGAATACCTTGGCCACTGGAGTGACTGTGCCGAGGTTCATTTCTGTTCCCTCACTAGTGTTTATTAGCTCTGGCTTTCCAGCTCGAGTTTATACACTTGTGCTTATCCAGAATTTATATGCTACCTTGCAGCTACACCATTTGTTTGCCTGACAGCACTCAGTTTAATTTCCAGCCACCTAGAAATGAGCTCATTTCAAGCTATCCTGTTACCTAACAAATGGAAATTAAGCCACAGGTTGGCTTTTCCCTTATTTCTGTCAAACAAAACGTGTCAGCCTTCCTTTTCCGCCTTTGTCTTGAGGCTATAACACCTCATCCCCTTTCACTGAAAGCCCTAGATATCCATTAATTATTCCTCAATTTAGCTGCTACCCACAAGGCTCAGGTCATGCTCCATGTACATCCAGCCAAGGCATGCAATAAAGCCATCTCCTCCACAGGAATCCATACCACCCATTCAGCCAAAGGGTAGGTAACTCTGCACAGCACAGCCTCCCTCTCCTCTCACCCTAGGAAAGGCAGTGAGCAGTGGGAATGCAAAGGCAGATCTCCTCAGGGCAATGCAAAGCCCTGGCCCCTTTATTTCCTATGTGCTCTCCACATATTTTACAGGAGACTATTTAATATGTTAAAATGCTTAGAGGATCTATAAAATAAAGCAGTTATTGTAACAAGTCCTGCTCTTTACCTTCTGGCATGCCAAGATTAGGAAAGCAATCTGAGTGCCAGAACACTGAAAATTTTGCTGTATGTTGCTGAATACCACACTTAAAGATTTTTGTCTGGTAAGAAATAACATACCTTTTGGCAGGCTTTTACCAGGCACCCTGGAACACAGCACAACAGACATAGCAGAATGTATATATATATATGCAGATTTTCCTTACAATGGCTACAGTACTGTCTGTGTATTCCTGGAATGTGGAAATACATGGAAGACAGAGTCAGCTATGAAGCAAAGCATCCTGTGCCTAATGGACCAGAAAAGCTATCAAAGAACTCATCCTCACCTAAAAATAACTCCAAAGAAGATGCTATGATCAGTGGCAGCTCAGCTTTGTAGCTTCACAAGCATCTATCCACCTCACACACGTTGGCTTCACCCTGGACACAAAGCCCAGTTGTTTTAAGTGAGTGGTTTCAGTCCATCACCTCATTTGTCCACTCAGGCCTTTGACTCTTCAGGGGTCACAACCTGTCCCAGGAACCTGTGCAGAACTGAAACATTTTGGATGCAAATTATATAAGAGAACATCTCCATTCCTAGCCAGGGACATATGTTCCCTCAGAAAAAGAAGTTTTTTCATTGCTTAAAGACAAGGATGACGCAAACATTATGAAGACATCAGTCAAGCTTTGGAGAGTGCTCTGCTTCTGTATAGCAAACCCTGTACCACAGGCACAGCTTCTGTATTGGTATCCTCTGGTCAACCTTTGAAATACCTTGTTATTGCATGAAAGTGTGGAGCAGTCTGCTCACTGCACTGTTTATTGGACACATTACTTGCTCTCTGGAGACTTACCCCCAAAAGCTGTGTGGTGGGACATGTACTTTTTAACTCAGGTATAACCACCTATCCTGTAGCTAGGAATAGCAAGATTAAAAACCCAAACATCTGAAAGTTCCTTTTAAAAACTGATTTGACAAACAGAAAGTAAAAAAAGCTGAGAGTCTCCCATCTCTATAGGTGACCAATACACCCAAATTTATGATAAAATCCAGGCATTCCTGCTTTTCAGAACTGATGCTGCAACACTGGATTTGAAACTGAGAGGGTGAGCCTATAGTGCAAAGGTATTTCAATCTGATGCTCTCAATAATGATTTAAAGAAATACTCTCCTAATGGGATAGAAAGCTTCCAATTGTATGCTTCATCATGGCTGGCCCTGTCTGGAAGAGCAGCTCCGATAATTCTGTCAGTGTTTCTGATGTAACCCAAAAATTGTAGCTCCCAGAAATTCTTCATTTTTAGACCACAGAATATTAATTATCTTCTAAGCTTTCAAAACAACCCAACACTTAAAAAGCAGCCAACAAACAGCACTGCAGTTGACTGTTCCTGCACCTCAAGGATGATTAAATGAACATACTTTCTTGGTGGACAAGTTGGTCACCAAGAGGGAGGTCAAGGGGTGAGGGAACATTATCCTTCCCTCTGACTTTTCTGTGTTCATTCAGTTGTGACATGATTTTCATGCCTTTTTAATTTATAGAAACAAGATTATAGAAGTATTTACATCAAGAAAGTACTGTGATGCTGAAAGGGCAAAGGCTTTTTGTCTTGAGAACCTACTTACCCTACACTCTAGCAGAGTCCCAAGTGTAGAAACTCCCCTAGATCTGACAGCTCAAATCAATACTTATTTCATTAACTTCACTTGGTCTTCTCTGTCAAGTATTTCATCCTGACAATTCACTTCCCTGATAAACCCAATAAAAAATCCAGAGTGAAATGCTCCAAGCTCCTTCAGTAGTACAAACCCCACAATGAATACAATGGCTTCTCCTAGTAAATGCCTCAGAAGACAATCTCTAAATGCAGTTTGCTTAGCAACAGCAGGGATCAAGAGTCAGGTATTGGATGTGTGAGCTGTTCCAAACACAGAAGCTGGTGGAGCTGCTGCTTGTTTGGGTTTATGTACTAAAAGCCATCCTCCAGCTTCCTGGAAGAAAGAATCAGTACACAGAGATGCTCAACCGAGCTCACAACCAGTTCCAAGTAGTTCATGTATCACTGGGGCTGCACACACTACCACTGAAAACACTTGACTGAGAAGATCTAGCTTGCATCCAATCCTGAGGTTTAATTGCTTAGGGAGAAAGGGATAAACTTCATTTCAAGGCTCTGGATTCCTCTGGAGGACACTGGCTAACATCTCCCTTCCTGTTCCAGTCTTTCTAGGCATTTTATTGAGTTTGGTTTCATGAGCCAGATGCAAAGCCCACTAGCACTGAGAGAATTTCATCCTTTCCCATGTTGTGGATCAACAAGGAAACATAAACCCTTGCTGTTTTGCCTAGGTTTCAAGCAAATCTATTCCCAGATCCAGAGAGGTATGCCAGCTCTGCAGCATCAGCCAACATAAACCTGGTACTGCAGGAAAAGCCTGTTAAGATCCATGGAAGACATCAGTTTTACTACCTCCAAACCTCATATTTGACTGTGAAGTCACATAGACAGTCCTCAGAGAGCAAAACAAAAGGAGTAGAACTATTTCCAATGCAGCATTTATTCTCCTGGCACTGCAGCTGAAAGCAAGAGTCACACAAGTGTAATGATGAAGATACCACCAGCCCTCAAGAACTACCCTGAAGCACTCTCCAAACTACAAGCAAAGACTCACTCCTAACTCACTGCTTATTCCTCTGCCTCTTTAAGTGCTTTTTCATTGAAAAGCATCAACATTTGGAGATCACACTTTCAGGAAGAAGCATCTAGCAAGATGAACTGCCTCAAATCAAGGACATTCTTAGACATAGCATTTCCAAATCCTACTTGTTAGTAAAAAAGCTGTTTCTTAAGTCAATATCAGAGCTGCTACCTAGACTCCATTGTTGAAAAACACCAAGTTTCCAACAGAGCAGACTTTAAATAGTAAGCCTCTGGTTATTATTGCTTTAAAATAAATCTCCTAAAACATGTTTTACAAGCATTTTTCTACTCCCCAATGATACCTGAAAGTGCTTGAGCCTGTGAAAGAATAGGTGAACAGATGCTAAACCCTTAGTTTCCAGCAGTAGTTTGTGTGCTTGTTTGAGACTGAAGGAGGGGGCTGGAGCATCTCCCTTCTGAGGAAAGCTTGAGGGAGCTGGGCTTGGTTAGAGAAGAGGAGGCTGAGAGGGGACCTTATCAATATAGATAAGTATCTGAAGGGAGGGTGTCAAGAGAATAGAGCCAGGCTCTTCTCAATGCTGCCAAGCAGTGAGACATGATGCAACAGGCACAAACTGGAGCACAGGAAGTTCCACCTAAAGATGAGGAAGAACTTCTTTCCTGTGAGGCTGCCAGAAGCACTGGAACAGGTTGCCCAGAGAGATTTATGGAGTCTCCTTCTCTGGAGAGACTCAAAAACCATCTGGACACAAACCTGAGTCATGTGCTGTAAGGGGACCCTGCTAGAGCAGGGAGGTTGGACTAGATGACCTCTGGTGGTTCCTTCTAACCTTAACCATCCTGCTTCTATAAGCCAAAGGAAACAGAAGGGGTTGAATATTAAAAAGTAAATGAAAAAAAAAAAAAAGGGAGAAAGGAATGGATAGTTATGTTTTGAATTCTTTGGGATTTATGCAGCTAAAATTGGTCCTGAGAAGTTTACTGGGAAACACAGAGTCATTGTTGGCTCTTCAGACATTACTACAGAGCAAATTAATCCTTCAGGACATCTATGGCACATGCTAGAGAGGCTGGAACATCACACCTTTAGATATTGGTGAAAACAACTGATGAAGCATGTGCACATTCAGCCAAGTGAGCTCTTTAATAACACTTGCTCTGGGGGAAAAAGGTTAAGCTAATTGAGCAGAGAGTCTGAGAACCTCTGAATATCTGATTTTAAAGCACTAACTGGTCCTTTTTAGCAAGTGCTATGGCTTTTATATTCCTTTCCCTCCTTAGCAGCTACATTCATGTTCACCTAAGGAAAAAATAAAACATTCAGCACTCACATTGCAGAAACTTGTTCTCTTTTACACTGCACAATAGAGAAGTAAGATTTCTGTCTTGAAGAATACCTCTATTGGTCACTGACTACCAAACATAGAAATGAAATACCAAAGAAACTTTATGTTCCAAACAGAATTATCACTCAGTTCTGTTAGTCTCCACATTCAGTGTGCCTGACTTCTCTCACTCACTAACTTGCAGGTCCCTGAAACAAGTGAGGTTGTAGCAAGGACAAAATTTATGGGCAAGTTCTGCAAAGCTACACTGTTTCTAGGGCAATGTTTTATAGTCCCTCAGAGTTCCATACATAGGATTTGACTGTGTACCAGAAGAGCATTTCTTTACACACATGGCTGAGGTTTCTGGGTCAAGTTTAAAGTTCAGACTTTTCTCAACTAATCTAATTTATCCAAGATGGATGGCCTCACTTTTTTTTTTTCCTTTGGAAAACCAATGCTGTTACAGTGTTCCCAATTCTTCCTCCAAAGCATAACTTGGGTGTTGGCAGCTCCTCCAGCATTTCAAATCCTGCCAGACAGAAATGAAAATGCTTTTATTAGAAGGAAGGAACTTTATTCTCTTCTTGGATAACCCCTTGCAAACCATTCTTTATTCAGCTGGAAAACTTGCAAGTCAGTTACTCTGTAACTTTATAGGACTTTATTGTGTTATTACATTGCACTGCTGCTTTATACAGCTAAGAGCCTTCCATGGATAATAAAAATCTTAGCTGGCTGACTCACCCAAATTAATGGCAGAAAAGATAATAACTTGCCAGAAATTTTAGTCCCCAGAAGGGATGGTTAGTTTAGATCCACACTGAGTATTAAAGCCTCAGGCATGAGATTCAGGAGCTAAGTGACATGTAAAAAACATTATTTCTGGGTGGATCAGAAAGGTCTCTGAGGGTGTGGGATGAAAGGTCATGGTCACAGGCTTGCCAGTTCCTCTAAACATGGGTAACAACGTTACCCCAATTTCAAAGCAATCAGATGGGTAAACAGGATCTGGTAATGAAGGAGCAAAGGAGAAAAAGTAGCACCCAGGTATGCACTTTCCCAGTGTAACTAGACAGAAATCCTGGAAGAATCATACAATCATTTTGGTTGCATAAGACCTTTAAGATCATCAAGTCCAACCATGAACCTAACACTGCCAGGTCACCACTAAACCAAGTCCCTCAGCACCACATCTCCATGGCTTTTCAATCCCTACAGGGATGGTGACTCCAGCACTGCCCTGGGCAGCCTGGGCCAGACTTGAACAATCCTTTTGGGGAAGAATTTTTCCTATCCTCCAAAGTCTAACAAAACCTATCCTCCATCATCACACTGGCACTGACAAACACTGAAGCTGTAATTCCTGAGCAAAACAGAGGGAATATAGACTGAAGCATTTCCTAGTGGCTTTACCTTGTCTAATCCTGAGGTGAGAAAGCCAACATGCTACCACAGACATTACATTCACCCATCACATCCTTGACCAACTGTAAGCTGGCAGATGGTTCTGTTCAGCTACTTACCTTCTCTAAACTCATTCAACAGCTCCTCCTTGGTCCAGTTGCAAGATGTTATGAGGAAAAAGCCCTCTGGTTTCAAGGCACTGCAGAGAGATCTCACATACTGCTTCCTCTTCTCCACTGCATTATCAGGATTAAGGCTTATGGCATCAAAAGTCCCCTTGTCAATACAAAGCTGAAATCCTGACAGCTCAGCTGATGGAGCCAGGAAGTCTTCTACCTAAACCAGAAGTCTATAAGTGTGAAAACAATCTTCTACTCAGGAGCTCTTGAATCTTGAATGCAAACCAATGCTTAACAATAAAAAGCCTCAAAGCTGGCAATTGGTGTGCTTAAGGATGGGGAACTCACAGGCTCTTCATGCTTAAAATGCCCTGTCAGCTTCTTTCTTCTCTATGTATTATGTGATGATCTGTTTGGTGTAAAGCCTGTGTATATATTCACCCATCTCAAGCTCAAACTAACATACTAGAAGGTCATTTTTTCAATAATTTCTTATACTCTGATCCCTTGTTTCCTAGGTGCTGCATGCTAGGCACTGTACAAGTAGAGAAGAACAGCCAGTGCTTGCCACAAAGAGATTACAATTGACACGCAAGAACAGAGACATCACACAGCTACAAAGCTGAATAGAAGAGCACAGCAGAGAGGGAGTTCAGAGGCTGAAAAGGACCTCTGGAGGTCATCTGGCACTAGCCCCTGCTTCAGCAGAGCCTCTTACTGCTGCACAGCTACTGCTAGAGCTTCTAGCACTTAAGAATTTCCTGCTCTATCTCAAATCTGAAATCCAGAATGTAGCAGTGAAAATATCTAACTCACCAAAGAGCAAACCACTATTCTGCTCCCTGCTAGGTGCATGGAAATCTTGTAGCCCTAATAACTGTTACAAGCAGGGGGAAAAAGTAAGACCAAAAATGTTCTTGCAAATACAAATTTATTTGATTTAGAGTTCTCTCACAGATGAATGTCAGAAGATCTCATTAATATAGTACACTGAGTACATCTGAATATCAATCAGGGCATTTCATCTTGGGTTCAATCTTTTTCTATTTCCTCCATAAGCTTTCTCTCCAAACTTACCTTTAATTTAATGTTAGACATCCCTTCTTTTTCTCTTACTTTTTCTGACAGTTGTATTGCAGAAGGAGAGTAATCAATCCCAGTGAGGTCAGTGTAGCCAGACTTTGCCTAGACAGAAGCAGAGAATCTTCATCAGTGTGCTAGCCATTTTTGTATCCAACAAGTCTTTTCCCTATCTATAATCCATCTCAACTCTCCTACTCTTAATGACAGGAAAAAACCCCACCCTTTGACTCATTTTTATTCCTCTTACCATCACAATAGCTAAACAGCTAGGGGAATGAGCTGGAATAACTGCATTCTGCTTACTACCTCATCAAAAGAGCTGAGGACTGAAAGTTGGTTTATGTCAACAAGTGGAAAAGTGAGCAGAACAGTGAAAAGTAACAGGCTGGAGGAGCAGAGGCTCCCTTAGCTGCACCTAAAGTAACCTAGAAACCAGCAATCTTCAGTGATAAGAACATGTGCCAATGCCAGATGCTTCAAAAGAAGAAGAAAACTTCTCTGACACTTACACAACATTTGAAGTTGAGCAATTATTTGGTTTATAACCCAAATTGTAATGCATCAGTATAGAAATCCACTGTAAACCCTTATATTTTTCTAATCACTCATGTTAATGTGTATTTGAATGCAATTCTCTGCATACAATTTCCAGGCAGGTTATACATCCCATAAAAGAGCCTACAGAGACTTTCTGTTAAGCTCATTTTGGAGCAGACAACAATAACCAAGGCAGTGAGATCCCAGCAACCCTTTTGCAAAGCAAGTGGGCACCTTGCATCAGCTGGAGCTTAGCACAGGGGAGAGGGACAGGGACACATTTTCCCTCTGAGGTAGAAGCCAAAGTGACCAGATCTGGCTCTCACATGTGTCAGTTGGTCTGGCTAGATCCAAACCTGACAGGAAGATGGATAATCTTATGGCCAGCTGCAGGCAGTAACAGCAGAGAGAGGGAGGAGGCTTGGGTTTGCTTTTGAACAATACATGGACTTTATCATTAAGCAAGCAGCTGCAGATCTACTTGTTCCTCACCTTGAGAGGGAGGAAAACTACAAGGAGACATTTTTCTTCCTCCTTTTCCTTTCTTTCCTTCCTCCTCCCAGCAGCCCATGAGAGCTCAGTGGTGGCCAGCTGTTTCTTAACCAATTTCAGCTAAGCACAAAGCCTTTGTTGTTTGCATTTGATGAAGAACAACATATTACTCAGGCTTCTGCCCACGTTCCTCCCCAGAGCAAACCAAGCTTCCTGAGATGCTTGTGCTGAAGACTTGGGGGTGGAAGAGTAGTTCCCACAACAGCTCTTCTATTTGGAAAGGAAGAGCTTGAGTCATTTCAGGGTGTTCCCATTCACTCTTAAGAGTCTCCAGGGCAGAGAAGGAAAGTTTAATGATAAACAACATTCAATGCTGCTAAACCTGTATGGCCTGACTAAGTGTGGCCAGGAAGAGATCACTCACTCAAGTGTCAAACATGATATGAGTGCACTGCAGCCTGCAGTTGGATTCCTGTCCTGAAGGGGCTATTTCTAAGCACTCTTCTGCTGCTTCTCTAAAAAGCAGAAGAAATAGCAAAGGGTAGTTTGTGATGTTAGCAGCACTGCCCCATCTTTGGGCCTCTGGTGCCAGCCACCCTTGCTTGGGTGGGGAGTAGCTTTCTGTTGGCTGCCACACTAGCCAGGAACAAAAGAGAGAAGGTCAGAGCTCCACCTGACAGCAATGTTTCCTTAGAAGACTAGAAATTTTTGGAAGACAGTACTAGGTCATCAATGCAGCCTATCAGATTCCTAAAGTTAGCAGGGGTAGGATCATGGCCTACTGCATATATAAAACCACCAAGGGGTCCCACTTATACATCCAAGAGCCTCAAAGCAAGCAGAAAGAAGAAGCCTCTGGTGGCATTTCTCTTGGAGCTTACAGATGGGCAGGTCCCTGCAGTGTGTGTACAGAAGCTGTTTACAGAATCACAGAGTTATTAAGGTGGGAACAGACCTCTAAGAACATCAAGTCCAACCATTAACCTATCACTACCATGCCACTAAACCAGAGATGTGCTGGATGTTCTGCTTTCTAGTTGGGTAGTGGGGCTAGGACAGAGCAGCCTTATTACCTGCTTCTTAGATGTCTGCTGTGCCTCCTTTTTGAGCAAAATTCCCTGCTGGAACTGACAATGTCTCACCTAGGCCTAACTGCATTTCAGAGCCATTTTCTTCCTGTACTCCCATTTACTCTTCTTTCCTGTTAATGGCATGCCCAGCATTCACAGAATCACAGTATGTCAGGGGTTGGAAGGGCCCTACAAAGATCATCTAGTGCAACCCCCCTGCCAGAGCAGGATCACCTAGACCAGCTCACACAGCAATGTGTCCAGGCAGCTCTGCAATGTCTCCAGACGAGGAGACTCCACAGCCTCCTGGGGAGCCTGGGCCAGTGCTCTGGCACCCTCACTGCAAACAAGTTCCTCCTCGTGTTAATACTAAACCTCCTGTGGTCCAACTTGTTCCCATTCCCTCTTGTCCTAACATTGGATGCCATTGAGAAGAGCCTGGCTCTCTCCTCCTCACACTCACCCTTGTGGGAACACTGATTCTGGATCAAAAGCACAGAGTTTGCAATATACTAACCAATTCAATCAGTAAAAGCCCATTTCCAGTTCCAATGTCCAGCACTGAGCTCTCAAGGGGCACTTGTTGTTTTTCCAACCATCTGATGATGCGAACCATGCTTTCTTCTCCAAACCTAAGAAAAACAAGAGCTCAGGTCATTAAGGCAGCAAAAATGTACAAGAGCTAGAGAAGATTTATTTCATACAATCATTTTGGTTGGGAAAGATCTTTAAGATCAAGTACAATCGTTAACCCAACACTGCCAAGTCACCTCTAAACCATGTCCCTAAGAGTCACATCTCCACATCTTTTCAATCCCTCTAGGGATGGTGACTCCACCACTGCCCCAGGCAGCGTCTCTCATGGCTTAACAACCTTATTTTTCCTCATATCCAACCTAAACCTCCCCTGGCACAACTTGAGACCATTTCCTCTTCTCCTGTCACACGTTACTTGAGAAAAAAGACCAACCTCCACTCCACTACAACCTCCTTTCAGGGAGCTAGAGAGAGCAAGATCTCCCCTGAGCCTCCTTTTCTCCAGGCTAACCAACCCCAGTTCCCTCAGCTGCTCCTCACCAGACATGTATTCTAGATCCTTTACCAATTTCTGAGCATTTCATTGCTCTCTCTCTCCAGCTTTTGCAAACCACCTCTTACAGAAGCACATGGGTAACAACTACCATAGCTTGTATTCCAAGCTGTATGATACTTGTCCAACATCCAGAACTATTCAGTGACCCACTAGATCACTGGCTGTGGGTTTGCAATGTCTGTTTTTATAATGAAATAATAGAAACACTCTGGTGGAGTTATTTACCAAATTTCCCCGGCATCTCCAATGTCTTGAAAAGTTTGTAGATCTCTTTCATAGGCAGCATCCCAGCTAAAGAATGGGAGAGAAAGAAAGGACAAGATATTACAATTAATACTGGAAAATACTTAGATTGAAGAGCAAGGAGAAGGAAGAGTAAGGAGGATGTATCTGTGCAGCAGTGCCATTTTATGTCCATTGTATTATCCAGATAGAAAAATGCACAGAATCACTCAATGGTTAAGATTGGAAGGGACCACCAGAGGTCATCTAGTTCAACCTCCCTGCTCAAGCAAATCCCCTAGAGCACATGACTCAGGATTGTGTCCAGATGTTTTTTTGAGTATCTCCAAGGAAGAAGACTCCGCAATCTCTCTGGGCAACCTGGGCCAGTACTCTGGCAGCCTCACAGGAAAGAAGTTCTTCCTCCTCTTTAGATGGAACTTCCTGTGCTCCAGTTTGTGCTTGTTGTCTCATGTCTTATTGCTTGGCAGCATTGAGAAGAGCCTGGCTCTATCCTCTTGACACCTTTCTTCAGATACTTATCTATATTGATAAGGTCCCCTTTCAGCCTCCTCCTCTCCAGGCTAAAGACCATCTCCCTCAGCCTTTCCTCAGAAGGGAGATGTTCCAGCCCCCTCATCATCTTTGGACCTCACTCCAGGAGCTCCATGTCTCTCTTGTACTGAGAACCCCAGAACTGAACACAGTGATTCAGGTGGGACCTCAACTAGGGCTGAGCACAGGAGGAGGATAACCTCTCTCGACCTGCTAGCAATGCTCGTGCCAATGCATCCTTCCTGGCCACTCGAGCACATTGCTCGCTCATGGACAACTTGTTGTCCACCAGGACCCCCAGGTCCTTCTCTAGAGAAGGGAAATTTCCGCCAGGCTCCGAGCTGGTGATGCCCAGAGAGGGAAGGCTGAGGGTTATCAGATGAGTACGTGAGGCACAGCACAGGCCTCCAACAGCCGGTTGCTGCCAGGAGGAACCTAACCTGACCTGGCGCGCCCACTCCCCGCCCGTTCTCCCTCCCGCCGCAGCGGTGGCGCCACTCACTGCTCTCTGGTGCCCAGCACTGAGGGGCTAAAGGACTCTTCTCTACACCCCAAACCCGCGGGCTGCTCCCCTTCCACCGCCATGACAGGAAATATCTCGGTACCATAGAGCGCAGCTGCCAGAAAACCCGGGCCCGGGCCCGCCCGCGATCGCCGCTCTGGCGCTTGGAGGACTGAGTCGCTGCCCGGCAGGGGATTTTCATAGCCTCATGAAATCATACAAGCGTTTAGGTGGGAAGACACCTTTAAGATCATCGAGACCAACTGTTAACCCAATACTGCCAAGTCATCACTAAACCATGTCCCTCAGCAACACATCTACACGTCTTTTCAAACCTTCCACCACTTCCCTGGGCAACCCATGCCAGGGCTTGACAACTCTTTTGAGGAAGCAATTTTTCCTCACGTCAAACCCAAACCTCCCCTGGCACAACTTGAGGCCATTTCCTCTTCTCCTATCACATGTTACTTGGGAGAAGTGACCAACTCTAAGTCTGCTACAACCTCCTTTCAGGGAGCTTTTTTTTTTTTGTGGATTTGGGTGGATTTGAATGTTATGAGCTGAAGATGAGTGAGAAGGTCTCCCCTGAGCTTCTTTTTCTCCAGACTAACCAACCCCAGATCGTTCAGCTGCTCCTCACAAACCTTGTGCTCTAGACCCTTCACGAGGTTCTTTGGACACACTCCAGCACCTCAATGTCCTTCTTGTAGTGAGTCCCAAACCTGAACCTGGTATTGGAGATGCAGCCTCACCACTATCATCATGGCCAGGCTTTGTGAACGCACAGGAGACCCTAACAGTCCAGATCGCTTGGGACTAATCCCAAGCTCCTTGACCTCCACCCTGGGGCGAGAACCCCCAGGACTGATCCCTGGGCGGGTCGGGACTGCCCTTCCCATCAGCCCCCTCGCCGCTACCGGAAGTGGGCGGGCACGAGTGCGCGCGGTGCCTTGTGGGCGCGGCGGCGGCGGCGGTGGTCTCCATCATGGCGGCTTCCATCTCGGGCTACACATTCAGTTCCGTCTGCTACTACAGCGCCAACAGTAGTGCCGACCACGTAGGTTCTTGGGCGCGCCGCTTCATAGCGAGGCGAGGCGAGACGGGGCATCCCTCGGGTTTTGAGGCTTCTCTCTCTCTCTTCCTTCCCTGAGCAGCGACTCAGGCCAGGCCGGGCCCCGGTAGGCGGCGGCCCCGCTTGGCTCCTGCCGGCAACATCGAGGAGCACCTCGTCCCCTCAGAGGTGTCTTTGGGGTGCTGGGTTGAGAGGGGGTTGGGATGCGGCTTGTAGAACAGCCAGGCCCCGTTGCCGGTGGGGCTGTCGGGCCGTGGGGAGCCGGGGCTGGATCTTGCCGGCGCGGGGCTCTTGCATGACGTCCGGGAAAGCGGCTGAAGGCAGAAAACGCGTGTGTAAAAAGCTGCGAGAGTGTGTGGGCGCAGAGCAGTAGCGCTGGTTTCCAGCAGCCGTAGCCAAGCCCGGGTACAGCGCAGAATCGAGGTGTTTCTAAATCCCTCTGTTTCGTTGGCAAACTTCTAGTTGGAGCTCGCTCCTGTATCACTGCACCAGGAAAGCGCATGCTGCTTTCAGTCTTTATGCCAAAAGCAGCTGATTCTTGCTTATTCTTCCTCGTTTTGGGTGGGGATGGAGAATAAAAATTGCCTTTGTTATCCTCGTGAGTTTTATCATCCTTGTTATTGTTCAATCTCTGTATGTACATTTGAACAAGCCTCTGCAGAGGTAATCTCCACTGTCCCTTAGCTTTGAAGGAACAGAGCAGCAGTGGTGCAGTGCAACAAACAGTTGGACTCAATGATCTGAAAGGTGTTTTCCAACCTAAAATGATTCTGTGAGTCTATGCTTAGGTCTCCTCTTCATCCACCTTGTGCCTGCCTAGGCTGGAGGCAGAGCTCTCATTTACCTAATCTGTGTTTGTCTTATGGTGTGTTACCTACTAGACCTGTTGGTAGAATCCTATTTTATTGAACAACTTATTCCTGTAGGATGTTGGTAAACTTCAGGCCAGGTTATACTTCCTGCAGCTCAAATAATGTATTTCAAATTAAATCTTTGATTGAATTCTTCCATTTAATGCTAAGAAAGTTACAGTAAATGACTGTATAGAGAGGATTTTTTCCTCTTCTTAGTATTTTTTTCTTTTCTTTAAAATTGTAGGAAGGATTTCTGCTAGGAGAGGTGAGACAAGAAGAGACCTTTAGCATTAGTGATTCACAGATCAGCAACACTGAATTTCTACAAGTGATTGGTAAGTAAAAGAACCTCAAGAAGTTATGAAGGAAGCACTGTGGAGTTTTTCAGGTTTCAGTACAACAATGCAGTAAGAATTACTTTACTTATGAGACCAGCACAAGATGTTCCAGTCTTTCAGATTCACATTTGCTGCAATATTTGGGTGTTGTGGTTGAGATGTGAGGAAAAGAAACAGTCCTTTGATACCTTTGGGTGTTTTATTCATCTCTTTTTGGAGAAAAGATTATTCATTGAAGATATTTATCTACACTTCATGATGGAGAAATTATTGATTTGGTTTTTAGTCCTGCAGGGGGTTTCTTACTTGTTACAGTTGCCTAAATACAAGCACATGCTGAATATAAAATACGTGCACTGCTTGATTTATTAGTACTGAGATGACACAAATTTCCAGTAGAAGGTTTGGCTGGATGGCTGGTAGTTGATGACATCATTAACTGTCACAGCAAGATTTGCCAAGGAATATTTGTCAAGCAATTTATTGATAAGCATGAGGACTGTACAGCTAATTTGTTGTTGTGAAAAGGGAAAGAAGGTCTTGCTGTCTTCTTGGTTGAAGGAGGTATTTTTATATGTGACTGAGAAGCTGTTGCATGTTTTTAGCTCTGTGTTTTATTGACAATAAGAAACCTCTGCAAGAAAATACCTTTTTTGTTTACTGATATTAAAATACATCTAAACCTTCTTTCCAAAGCTGAATGTGCTCATCCCTGGCTTTGTGTGTCTGATTCCAGACAGAGTCTGCACTAGGTATTAGCTAATATACAGACATCTTGGCTTTGACTCTCCCATGTGCTGATGATCTGTGAAAGTGTGAACTAGATGATGTTACCTCTCAAGATCTTTGCCACCTTAAAGGAGTGAGAGTTGTGCATACAAGAATCCAGACATAATCTTCCAGTTAGGAGTAAGGAAAGCTGGCTGATAATTGACTGTGTGAAGTATCAATTAATTACAAAGAATTAGTTGAGCTAAATTACAAGAAAGCAAAGGCATAGGATCTTTTGTGTGTATATACTCACTGCTAAAGTAGTGTGTGAAGGCAGGCAGCTGGCAGCTATGTCTGTTCAAACCAAACTGCTCATTATTATTCTTCAGTGGTAACTGATCTTAGTTATTGTTGACAGTGTCATGCAGTGATGTCACCAACTGCAGCCTCAGGGTGGTTTCAGAAGCCAAGTGTTTGTGGTGTTCAAAATTACTCCCTTTTTAGAGAACTCTTTTGTGACATTCTTGGTTTCAGTTATTTTCTGAAAAAGGAAATTACCTGTCCCTGGAGATCTTCTGAATGCTTTTTGTTTGTTTGTTTACCAGATTTTTACTTCATTACTTATTCATCAACATTAACTCTTAATTTCCCAGTTCAATTCTTGACCTTAGATTGACAGTTTTGTGCCATGTGGTCACAGATGAGTTTTAACTTTCTTACCTGTCTGCTGTCTCAAAGCTTAATGTCCTGGTTTGACCAGAATAACTGAGATTTACTAGGTGTTAGAGTGTATATATATGTGTGTGTATATAGAGTGTATATACTAAATAGATATAAAAAGTAAGTAAAGATATAAAACTTAACTTCCAAATGGTGGCTGCTTCCTATATTCTGAGCAGTAAACTTGTTGCTTCCTGTTTTTCAAGAGGCAAGATCTGTGAAGCAACATAATAACACAAGTCACATGTACTCTCAGATATTGTAATCACTATATTTAGTAGAAGGAATTGGTTTAAGCTGGAATAATTACACTTACTGGCTTTGTTGAACAGACTCTTTATGCAGATTCCTGTATGCCAGTGTGAAAATATGAGGTTGATACACTTCTAAACAACTCCAAATACAGGAAGTCAGTAACTCTTAGCAGCAGCATCTTGAGGAGTTGTTGAAAATGTATAGTTTGTCAGGTAGTGCCATGGATGTTCAGAGCCTTGTTTTGTTGGGGGCTAAAATGCTGAGATGCTAATCCCAGGATGGTAGGGCTTGGAAGGGACCTCTGGAGATCATCTAGTACGACTCCTCTGCTAAAGCAGGGTCACCTGGAGCAGGTTGCACAGGATCATGTCCAAGTAGGTTTGGAATCTCTCCAGAGAAGGAGACTCCACAAGCTCTCTGGGTAGCCTGGGTTGCTCTGGCATCCTCAAAGAAAGAATTTTTGCTTCTGTTCAGATGGAACTTCCTGTGTTCCAGTTTGTGCCCATTGCCCCTTATCCTGTCACTAGGTACTACTGAAAAGAGTCTGACCCCATCCTCTTGCACCCTGCACCCTTCAGCTCTTGCTCAGCATGGAGCAGCTCCCCTCTGGCTCTGCTCTTCTCTGGGCTAAGCAGCCCCAGGGCTCTCAGCCTTTCCTCCTGCCAGAGATGCTCCAGTGCCCTCAGCATCTTCTTAGCCTCTGCTGGATTCTCTCCAGTAGTTTCTTGCCTCTCTTGAACTGGGGAGCCCAGAACTGGACACAGGACTCCAGCTGTGACCTCACCAGGGCAAAGTAGAGTGGGAGGACAACTTCCCTTGACTTGCCTGTCACACTCTTCATACATCCCAGGATACCACTGGCCACAAGAGCACACTGGTGGCTCAGGGTTAACTTGTCCACCAGGACAAAGCATGTAGTCTGGCAATTGTGATCTGGTTCTGACTGCTGAGATTGCAATCCTGAGCAGCCTGTGACTCTCAAGAGCAGTGGGTGGTGGATGAGTCACTCTTCAGGAAGGAAGAGTCTAAACAAAGTTGCTAAACACTCCAGTGGGGTTCTGATATAGGAGCTTGAAATATTAGTGCTACGTAAGTGCTATTCAAGGAATAACAACATCAATAGATGCTAACCTGTATTTGGTAAAAAGATGGAGTAGAGGAGAACTTTAAAGAAGTACTGAATTCCACAAAAAAAGTAAGTTGTGCTTGATGTTAGAGAATATGGGTTGGATTTTCACTCTTTTCTCTGAGATTACTGACCTGTTGCAACCTGTGCTGGTCAAATAAACATCTTAGCATTCATTACAACCTCCTCAGTGGAAAAATGAAAATACTGCTGTGACTTTTTAATCCCTCATATAACAGAATTATGAATTGCAGATAGCTGTTCTGGAGTGGTGTTTAACCCCTTTCCTCATCATAGATTCTATTTGCCTTGCTATTTAAAAACCTCTGATATATAACATTTCAGTGATTCCTTTCCCCATCCCTTTTTTTTAATTCATTGCTGCTATAATAATTAGTGTATATGAATGCAAGTAAACCTGGGGAAAGGTGCACCAAAAAAAATCATAAATGCCTTTGTGAGGGGGTTACAACTCTAAAATAGTACCAAAAGTGTGTATTGTCTTGCTTCTTGTTACATTATTTGCCTCTGTAATGGCAGATTAGAAAGAGAAGCTAGTTTTCTGGGACATGGTGCTGTGTCATCAATTGTTGGTGAAACACTAAGGACAGTGTGGTCTGATACAAATGTTTATTTGCTCAGCAGCTGTGATGTGGAAAGTTCATGCCAGATATTCCACTGTTATTTCTCTTCACCTTGAGCAGTTAGACATATGCCTCTCTCTTTTTTTTTTGTTTGTTGTTGCAGAAATCCATAACCATGAGCCTTGTTCAAAACTCTTTAGGTAAGCATTTTCTGTTGTCTTCTTGGGTTGGCTGCAGAATATAAAAACAGGTATCTTGCTGAAATAGATTAGCATTTCAAATGTACTTCCCAATGTTTGCTCACCTGATTTTGTCCTGATACTACAGAAATACATGCAGATGGTACCAACTATGACAATGGAAGTGTGAGTTTAGGTTTAGTAGCACTTCCCATAGGTTAGAAAGGGTGTTGAGGTAGCTAGTAGAGGCTTATTTCTCTGTCTCCTTGAATTTCCACCTCATGTAGTTAGTGGAGGTAGGATAACAGTCAGATTAAATCATATCACCCTGATAATTAGGATGAATGTCAAAACCAGTTTAAATTATTGTGGTCTTAGGTTAGCTCTGCCTGGGCCTGGTGGGTCACAGAATCACAGAATGTTAGGGGTTGGAAGAGCCATATAAAAAAATCATCTAGTCCAAACCCCCTGCCAGAGCAGGATCACCTACACAAGGTCACACAGGAATGTGTCCAGGCAGCTCTGCAATGGCTCCAGAGAAGGAGACTCCACAGGCTCCTGGGCAGCCTGGGCCAGTGCTCTGGCACCTGAACTGCAAACAAGTTTCTCCTCATGTTAATACTAAACCTCCTGTGGTCCAACTTGCTCCCATTCCCTCTTGTCCTACCATTGGATGCCATGGAGCAGAGCCTGGCTCTCTCCTCCTCACACTCACCCTTAACATATTTCTAAGCATTGCTGAGGTCTCCTCTCAGTCTCCTCTTGTCCAGGCTGCAGAGACCCAGCTCTCTCAGCCTGTCCTCCTAGGGCACATGCTCCACTCCTTTCAGGATCTTGCTGGCCCTGTGCTGGACTCTCTCCAGCAGCTCCCTATCCTTGTGGAGCTGAGGGGCCCACAACTGGACACAGGATTCCAGGGGAGGCCTCCCCAGGGCACAGGAGAGGGGAGAAGAACCTCTCTGGCTCTGCTGGCCACGCTCCTCTTAATGCATCCTAGGATGCCATTGGCCTCTTGGCCACAAGGGCACATTGCTGCCTCATGGGCATCCTCCTAGCCACCAGCACTCCTAGAGCTTTTTCCCCAGGGCTGTTCTCCAACAGATCAGTTCCCAGTCTGTACTGATCCATGGGCTTGTTCTTTCCCACATGCAGTACTTTACACTTCCCCTTGTTAAATTGTATTAAGTCTCTCCCTGCCCATGTCTCAAGCCTGTCCAGGTCACTCTGGATGGCAGCACAGCTCCTGGTGTGCCAGCCACTCCTCCAAGCTTGGGATCACAGAACACCTTCTGTGCTCTAACCTTAGTAACTTGATGGGTTAACCAGTTGTTTTGTAGTTAGTTGTACTGACTTGCACTAACTAAATTTCTTTACCTTCTGATCTCCTGTACTCTAGAATTTTGATTAAACATAGGTCTAACATATGCTATTTAACAGCTTCCATCTACTCCCATGGATCTTTTCTCTGCAGTCTTCACTTGTTACATAGCGATTGGCTTATAAATTACTGTCTGGAAATTCTTTTTTTTTTTTTTGAAGGAATTCCCTATGAATCTCTTCTTGTCTTTATTTAGTGATTTCCAGCCAGTTAAGAAGGTAAAGTGCCTTAGCTACTCTGATTGACATTGGTTACAGTAGAGAGAAAAGCTGCAGTCTATCATTTGCTGCCTAATCATTGCAGAGAGGGGACTCTTAACCCAGTGATTGAAATGCTAGAGTCTCTACACATCAAGATAATATCCCAGTGTCTAGTAGACTCTTTCTGCTTGCTGGAGATCCTTTGTGCAGCACATATCAAAGCTGAGCACGTTTGCTGCTTCTCCCCAAGTCAAGAAATTGGTTGCTAGTAACTGAGCTGATGGAGGAAAGGGGAGAAATCCGTGGTTCTGTGGTTCACTGCATGATTTCTGCCCAAGAAAACAGATCAATTTATTTACTTCAGAGCACAAGGGAAGCTCTCACAGCTCATACAGCTTTTATTAGTATCAGAGCATGCTGTCGGTTTCTCTGTTCTGTTAGATGCACCAGATGCTGATTTTGGGGGCATTCTACCTTATCCTTTGGATTTAAATGTAGCCAGTCTGAGGAGGCCTATCACTCAGCTGCTCTGCATTCTTGTAAGCTGGCACTGCTGATGCTGAATATGACAGGCTTGGTTCCAGTGCTTTTAACAACACATAGGAGCTGGATAAGAAGCAAGGATTTTCAAAGGAGTGATTTATCTCTCTGTGCAATTTCCAAATGAAGGTGTTTTATTAGGTACTAGTTGCTTATCCCATCAGAAATTAATTGTTATAAAGCATAGAAAGAATTGGATATCTACTGCTTACAAGAGTGTATAAATATTGTAGGCCTGAATTGAAAAGATTATGCACATATTCTGTAGTAGATCAAATTAGTTGTAGTCTTAATATTCACAATAACTTGCAGCTAGAAACAAATTTTATATTCACCCTTATTTACCAGCCAAGTACTGAGTGTTTCTTTTTTTGCCCACCCACACAAGAGTTGAGATCACAGACCTCTAAAACAGAGTGTTTTCCTACACTGCTTTAGGTGTTAGTGGTATCAGCTCTTGAAAGAAACTAAGGACTTGGCAGGTAAGTCAAGGGACAATCTATTTTCAAATGCCTTTCCTTTCCTTATGAAGTGTGATTCACTTGGATTTAGAAACCTGTCTGCATAGATAGAATGAGAAATTCTTCAAACTGTCAAATGCTCCAAATAACACGGTGTCAGGATTTGGGCCTCAGTTCTGGAAGCAGAGCCATATGGAAAGATCATACTTTGGATTCTTGCTGACATCACTAGAACTCTTTTGGCTTCAAGGGTCCAATCATGTGAGTCTGAGTGCAGGACTGGAGCTCAAGAGACTGATTTCTAGTTGCATGTGAAATTGTCCTGCTTTCCTTTCTTCTTTGGCAGGTAGACCTCTTATTATCAAAGCAGGGGTTTACAGAATGCTGGTCAACATAATATTACACAGTCCCTTTCTGTTGTAGTGACAAGCAAGGAACTTCTAGGCAGCAAAATAAGATGTACAATGAAAGCATTTAAAACTAATCATTCCAGGCATCTTGTATGTCATTTCTAACTGTGCTCTCTCTGGCACCCAGTTGGCTATCCTAAAGAGGTGATGTGAATTCTGGGTGGATAAAGGTGAAACTGTAGGTGTTGCTTTGTGATATATAGAATGCCATCTCTTTGAAGTATAATGTGTGTGTGTAAACTGTCTACCTACCTTTCTCTTTCCCTTTTTGGTTCAAGCTTTTATGACTATGCAGGCAAGGTTAATGAGGAGAGTTTGGACAGGATTCTTAAAGACCGAAGAAAAGTAAGTTTTCTTTCTTTTCCTCCTCCTGTTCTAGTCATTAGAGTGGGTTTAGAAAACAAACAAATGAAAACAAAGCTAATTAGAAGGAAGTATTTTTATTTACAAATCTGATGGTTTGTTTTGACCCAAAGCTTATACACAGATTGGTGGATTTGTGGCACTTAGGTTAATTGGAAGCAATGTCTAAATTCTTTGGGGAAAAAAAAAGCAAAGGATTTAAGTTTTAAGTCTCCAAAAGTGAAGGACTAGTATTAACCCCCCTCAAGTTTGAGCTCAACGTGTAGCATTATGATTGTGCACTCTGCTGCTGAAACCAGCAAAAATGTAGCAATCTGAGTTCATGGGAGGTGTCCCTGCCCATGCCAGGGTGATTGGAACTAGATGATCTTTAAGGTCCCTTCCAACTCAACCCATTCTATGAAAATTGGTTCTAAAAGGTTCATTTAAAGGAGTTGTAATGATACAGCCTTGTAATTGCAATTTTGGCACTGTCAGTTTTAAACTGGAAGAACTGATCTACCAGTTACAGAATCATTGAGGTTGGAAAAGACCTCCAAGATCATCAAGTCCAACTGTTAACCTAACATTGCCAAGTCTCCCACTAAACCATGTCCCAAAGGGCCACATCTACACATTTAGAACCACTTCCAGGGATGGTGAGCCAGAAGGTCTCCCCTGAGCCTCCTTCAGGATTAAACCACTCCAGTTCCCTCAGCTGCTCCTCACAAGACTTGTGTTCTAGATCCTTCACCAGCTTCTTGCCCTTCTTTGGACACATTCCAGCAGTTGTCAGATGTCATGGCTTGATGTCACATGGATGTTTAGTAACACAACAAACATTAAGAAGATTAAATCTTAATAATATCGAGAAGAATCAAACCTGTTTGCAGTGTTAAATCTCATTTAATACTTTTAATTGTCAAATAATTGATTCAGAAGTTCTCATGAACTGATACATCCAAGAGCAGAGCTGAAGTGTAGGGAAGCAAGTCCTACATTTGTGCAACACTAATCATTGTAATGTGTTTTTCTTTCTTCTGAGAGCATTTGCTGGAATAAACAAACTCCTCTGTGTATGCTAATATAGTTATTAGCATAGATGCTTTGTATGTATACTTATATATACAGACATGTCCATCTTTATGCTGAGTTTCCAGTGAGTTTCCAGTCTCAGGTCCTGAATTCTGTAACCCTATAACTCTACTCTAGAGCACTACAGAGCATATTAAGTTCCCTTTTAGGAGACAAGACAAAAACCCATTAGTTGAAAATACTTGTCTCACACTAAATTTCAGTTGCAATTTTATTTTGTTAGGACCTACCTTGCAGGGAGCCTCTGGCAAGATGAATTCTCTGTGGTGAGAAAGCAAGGAAGAGTGGAGAAATGAAACCATGCAAGTCTCATGTGCCTAAAGCACCACAGATTTAATGATATCCATTGTCATATGTAAAAAATACAATACTGCTGTCTGAGAACCAAGATCTGCTCTCTTCCACTGCATATCTACATGCAGTCTTGATGCATCACTACACAGTAATGCCTATTCCTGAGACTCTTCCTAAACCAAATTGTTAGTGATGTGTCCTTTTTTTTAGTCTCTTAAATTCAGTGTTGGTTTACATGAAGTAAAGGAATTTATTGCATGCTGTATTCAAAGTAATCATTGACTTAGACTGGCTCTTAGTTGCTGTACCTAAGAATCTGCCACAATACAGAGTAAGATCATTTTTTTGGTTGTGCACAGCAGCTCAGTCCCATATGGCTCATGAACAGAAATGAACTTGCAAATATGTTTGTGAAGCCCTGGGAATGACTCAAAAATCAATACAAGCAAAGAGACAGTTGAGATATTTAGGCTGAAGAAAACCCAACATCTGCTGTGTTTGAAAACAGCTCAAGTCTAATCCTTTGAAGATGCTCCAAGGTTTGTGGCTAAAATGAAACATCTGAAGGAGGTTGGAAGTGGGATCTTGAATGGCACTGAGGACACAGGGGTGTTTGTAGAGCAATGTTATAACAGGATCTCACTTGTTTTGGGTTCTTTAATAGGTCCAAGCCTCTAGTAATTCAGTCTGATTTTGTTGTAATAAAGCTATTGGCTAATTCATGTTTGGCAGCTTTCTTCTCAGGAGATAAATCTGGATGTCTCAGTTAACACCTCATGTTTTTTCTGGTGTTGCTTACAGAACGTTATTGGGTGGTACAGGTTTAGGAGAAACACTCAGCAGCAGATGTCATATAGAGAGCACATCATTCATAAACAGCTGACACACATCCTTGGAGTGCCTGATCTTGTCTTCCTTCTCTTCAGCTTCATTTCCACTGCAAATAACTCAACACATGCTTTAGAATATGTGCTTTTTAGACCAAACAGAAGGTAAGCAATCTCTAGATGAACCAAGCCTCATATTTTTTTTGTTCTGCTTCTTATAGCTATTCTTTGCATTCTAAACTATTTTGATATTTGTACAATTACTTTGTGTTTGTCATATGATGTCTTGGAGGGTTTTTTTCCATGCAAGTAATTTATGAATCAATGTTTTGTGGTGAGCAAAAGGTTTTTTTTTAGTCTTTAAATCTTCAAATAACAAAAACCCTTTTAATTTAAGAGAAATCAGATGTCAGTATCATGTTTCTTAGAATCAACCTGAATATAGCTTCATCTTCCTTGTATCTGTGGTGGTTTTGAATGCACAATGAAAAGGTTCTAGAGAGATACAGAAGTAGAATCACAGAATCATTAAGATTGTAAGAGACCTCTAAGATCATCAAGTCCAACCATCTACCACCTCCACCTTGAGGTCCACCTCAAGGAATTTTTGGATCACACATTTCTTTTGAACACAACTGCTAGTATTGAGCAGCTTTGTCAATAAATCTAGTGCAGAAGCTTTAAAATTAGATGAGTTGGGATCACCAGAGAGATCAAATAATGTCCTGGCTATTTGAAGTAACCTTTTGAACAGGAATTAACAAGCCTTTCTGAACTTTCTCTACAGGTATAATCAAAGGGTGTCACTTACTATTCCTAATCTAGGCAACACTAGTCAACAGGAATACAAAGTTTCTTCAGTGCCAAATACTTCTGAGAATTATGCCAAAGTTATTAAGGAACACGGGTAAGGATCTTTCCTTTGCAAATAAAGTACAGTAAGCAAGCTGTGTGCCTTCCAAAGAATACTACATATATGCATTTCAAGCAGCAAAAAAAACTGATTCTGGAGGAGTATAATCAGTTCCTAGTGCACTTTTTGTTCCTGCATAGAATTGAATCCTCTAGGAGAACAGAGGGAACTCAGTGCACTAATTGTAAATGCAGAGTTGGTATGGCCAGACAGTGCTGTGTGTCTTCTGAATGGAAATTTCTTACTTGATTTCCACCCCTCCAAGGAATTCTATGTGCAAGCTTGATTTAAAATTTGAGCTCTGATTTGGAAGTGTTGAATTCTTCTTGGTTTTCTGAAGTAGTTTTAATGAAAAGCTGCAAATGCAATGTAGCTCTTCTGACTGGTACCATGGAAATTACACAAGTGTAAAGATACTTGCACAAGTTTCACCTCATTCAAATAGGACTTTATTGCTCCAGAAGGTGTTTTGGTATTTGAGTATGTTTCTGTCCAAATTTTGTTTCATTTTGGTACATTTTAAGCAGTATAAAATAAAATACTTTGAAGAAATATAGTGATAGCAAATTGCTTGACAGCAGCTCAGAGACAGCATGAGCTAGGAACTTGTGTTATCTTTTCTAACTAACAATTTCTGCTTTTCTTTTTCTTAGTACTGACTTTTTTGACAAAGATGGAGTGATGAAGGACATCAGGGCTATATATCAGGTTTATAATGCACTTCAGGAAAAAGTACAGGTAACTTCCTTTACTTAATATTGGTCAGTATCCATGTGTCATCACAGAGCCATAGAATGGTAGGGGTTGGAAGGGACCTCTGGAGATCATCTAGTCCATCCCCCCTGTTAAACAGGGTCACCCAGAGCAGGTTACACAGGATCACATCCAGGTGGCTTTGGAATCTCTCCAGAGAGGGAGACTCCACAACCTCTCTGGGCCAGTGCTTCATCACCTTCAAAGAAAGAAGCTTTTCCTTGCATTCAGATGGATCTTCCTGTGTTCCAATTTGTGCCTATTGCTCCTTTACCTATCACTGAGCACCAGTGAGCAGAGCCTGACCCCATCCTCTTGCCCCTACCCTTTAGATATTGCTAAGCATTGAGCAGATCTCCTTTGGCTCTGCTCTTCTCCAGGCTCAGCAGCCCCAGGGCTCTCAGCCTCTCCTCCTGCCAGAGATGCTCCAGTGCCCTCAGCATCTTCCTAGCCCTAAGCATCTTTTGATTGGCATCTTTTGACTGATTAAACCAGAAGTGGAGACCATGGAGATTTTTAGAGCTCAACCAATTTATCAGGAACTATAGGGGAGGGGGAAAAGTCTGCCTTTAATAATGAAATGTGTCAGTTTCTATTTAATGTGTGCATTTACAGTGGATACTACAAAAGTGGTTGTTATGAGTATCATCAATTCTTCCCCTTCTGCAAGGAGGAATGATTTAACACTTAGTGGTTTCTGGGAGACATTAGCTATTTTTAAGAGGATGTGTTGAAGAAAAGCCTTGCTGAAGGCTATGGGGATTTGCACAGCTTTAAAGGCTTGCCTGTGTGAGTTTAAAAATGACTCCTGGCTCTTGCTATGTAGCATGCAGCAAAGAGCTCCATCTGTTAGTTCAAAGTTGTGAATGTTTTGTATAGAGCATGAGTGAATCCTGCTCCAAATGTGGCAAAGCATCTGAAAGTGCCTTGAGTGTCAAATCTACAAGCTTGTCAATTCACAGCTTGTCCTGTGTGAAGAGCAGCGTAGCTGTGCTGCCTCAGGAGCACACACATCTGCTAATTGTGCTGTAGTCACAGCTTACTGCCAGCCTTACCCCTTACATCTGCCCTGGAGGGATTTGTGTCTCTGCTCCAGCTTAGCTTTGCTGATTGGCACAGAGAGCAGAGAACAAGGCAGTAATCTCTCCAACCATCCCCCTGATGGCTTGCAGGAGACAACTGCTGCTTCTCAGTGGAAACTGCTGCTTTCCAACCTGCCTTGTAAGGTGGGGAAGGCAGACAGCTTTCATGCTGGCTTCAGGAGACAGGGAAATTTATTCTCAGAGGGCTGTCCCATTAGCTAATAGCATTATTCTGTAATGCTGTTTTTGCCAAGAGTGCATATATCCTCTCATGCTCCTGCTGCTGTTTGAATTAATGTCTGGGATAATGGAAAGTGTAATATCAGCAGGGAGTTGTCTTCCTAACTGTTAAAACTATGACTCTGTTGTATTTCACCAGGTAAATCAGGCTGCTGAACCTTGTTTACAGAGCTTCAAAGTAACTTAGGTGTTAGCTAATTTGAGCAACTTTTGAGTGTTTCACAGAGAATGGTACAGGACTGGAAAGAAGTTTTCTGATAAAGCAGCTGAGCTACAAATAATTTGCATTATTCACCACTTAGTTGGTGAATTCACCACTTATTCACCACGTAGTTGGTGAATTCNTAATTTGCATTATTCACCACTTAGTTGGTGAAGTCACCACTTAGTTGGTGAATTCATCAGTTTATAAACTTCTAATAATTAGATATAGAACTGAAGACATAGTGAATGTTTTTTCAACTCTAGGTAAGATGGTAAACTTTTGGAGAAGAAACAGTAAATGACTAGTATCTTACTATTCAACACTCCTCAGTGCTCTTAGAGTTGTATACTCCTCCAAATTGATCATATTTGATAATAATGACCAGGACTTAATTTCTGAGAAAGTAAACAACATTCAGTGTAATGTTTAGATTAAAAACCAAATCAATATTATCCAGAACTAGTTTTAAATGGAAATGTCACATTCATCTCCTAACCAGTATATGGAAAGCTTGTTGAAAAAAATCCACAGGCCTTGTTTATTTACTGGAGGCATCAGCTTGGGACAATTGTCTTGAGTCAACTGCTTCATACTCCAATTTGATTTGGATCCTAATACAAATCTTCCTATAATGACTGAATTCTTTGGGAATCAGAATAATAACAGTAGTTGGGAATTGGAACCAGCGAGGAAAGAAAATGATCTTCAAGTTGAATATGATGCTGTGATAGAGTTAACTCCTGCTCTTGGGTTTGTGCCTTTTTAATGGTTTCTTGGCTGGTAGTAGCTTTATTAATGTTGTTTTGAAAGTGTGTCCTGTGTTTTTTTGCAAAACCTCAGCATCTCTTCTGTTTTTCTCCTAGGCAGTGTGTATAGATGTAGAAAAAAGTGAACGAGTTGTTGAATCTTTTCAAGCTGATGTCAACAAGTTAAAAAGGCAAATAGCACAGAAGAAGAATGAAAAAGAACAAGAAATAAGTAAGTTGCCTTTCTTTTTGGGTTCAGAAGCTGTAAGGACAAGACATTTTGTGGAATTACTTGGAGCTGTACACCTGATAGCTCATAGCAAAGGCTGATGAAGGACTTGTTAGGTTGTCAGGTAGTGATAGGAGATCCAAGCTTGAGGATGGGAGATTTAGGTTGGCTGTTAGGCAGAAGTTGTTCCCCAGGAGGGTGCTGAGCCACTGGCCCAGGTTGCCCAGAGAGGTGTTGGCAGCTCCATCCCTGGCAGTGTTGGGGCTGGGAGCAAGCTGCTCTAGTGCCAGGTGTCCCTGCCCATGGCAGGGGCTTGGGGCTAGAGGAGCTTTCAGGTCCCTTTCAACCCTGACAATTCTAGGATTCTATATCTCTATAACATAGATCACCTTGGGAAGGGTGTATGAGAGATTTCCATTGAATGATACCTGAGCTGGGAAAGTATGTGTGCTGCAGGTATTTCTGTAAGAGTCATCTAGTGTTAACAAACTTCAAATGCAGGAGAGAAGAGAAAGTTGGTTCTGGAAAGAACATAGGAAAAGGTTTGTTGTAGGAAAGGAAAAGTGGAGCAAAGCCAGGAATGGAACAAGCAAATGTAAAAAGTGAAGAGGTTCCTTGTGAAGAATAACAACAACAGGGTAATGCATTTACAGGCCAAGAGCTGTCAGTGGGGTTTTGAAATCTTTATTCCCTTTCCCACTTCCCAACCCTATCCCCACAAGTCCAGCCTCAGTTTAATTAGAGCTCAGTTACATTGTTGGACACCAGCTCCTCTGCTGTTGCAACTGGCTAGTTTTATTTTCCCAAGCAGTATGGTACTGTTATTGCAGGAGCATTTTAGAGCAAAGTTTGATCTGTCAGCCCAGGTTTTTCCTACTCTGAACCTCAAGGATCAAGTAAAGAGCCAGCACCAGCCAGAGACCTTTTGAAAGATGGAAGTGACATGAGTCACTGCTGTTTCCTGCTTGGCTGTAGCTGAAACAGCCAGAGAATTGCTACTACATGAGCTAGCAAGAGGTAGAGATGGGTATTTAGTGTGGCTGGAGCTGATCCCAGCCCATCTGGCAAAAGATGGGGGAGGAGAAGGAAGAGCAGTCAGTGCTAGCCTCTAGATACTACCAGGGAGATGCAAATGCTGGACTGAGAATTTATGCCAGAGCAGCTAATCATGTGAGAAGGCTGAAACAAGAAAACATGCTGCTTGTATCTCTGCAATATTTTTAGGTGTGAGTAGCTAAATACTGAAGCTGGCCTTCTGTTCTCTCCCTATCTCAATATTGGGAGAATTTCCTTGGCTTTAGGGAGTTAAATATTCCAGTTCATCATTCTCTGAGCTGGAGGAAGAAGGAGCTTTTGATTCAAATGCCTGTGGTAGTGTTGTGGGAAAGCTTATTATTCTTACAAATGGTTGGTTCACAGGTTGTGACTTTAACATGGCATAAAAAAGTCAACCTAAAAGTCAGTTGAGACTCTACTTGCCAGAACACTGAAGTAATTTTGTACAGGTAGTGGCATCTTCTAGGGTATAGTGAGTGCTCTGCACTTCCCAGGCCCCAAGAACTCTCCCACTGCAGTTTTTATTGTGGACCAAAACTGGAATACATTTATTTAGCCACTGGAGGGAATTATTGAATTGATTAAAGGAACTCTTCAGCCTTGGTTTTTGCCTTTTCCCCAAGTATGATGTTACAGTAAGCAGAGCTGATACCATTTTGGCTTATCACCTAGCTGCAAGGCAGCTTTACATGTCCCAGTGTCAATTCTAACAGAGGTTTGCAGGTTTATAACCAGTTAGAAACCAGTCAAAAACTTAAGCCCCCCCCAGTGCTTAACAAAACTTCTTGCAAGGAAGTCTAATATATACTCTTCTAGTTTAAGCTGCCTTCTGCTTACCTTTCCACAGCAGACTCTTATGCACATTGGAAGACTGAAACTGTTTCCTCAGTCTTCTCTAACTATCCCAGTTACTGCAATCTTTAGATCATGATATCTAGACCTCTCACAAGTCCTTTTCCTTTGGACAATGACTCCAGTTTTTCCCTTTTTCTTAAACCATGGTCTTCAAAATCAGATAACAGCATTCCAGTTGTAGTCTTAACCATTGTAGTACCTACTGAAACAATACTTACCTGTTTGGAAGCAATGCCAGGGATGGACATTTAATAACAACCAGGAAGAAAGAAGAGTGAAGGACTGGGAGGGTGCAGTGTGTTAGAACTAGCTTATGGCAAGCATATTGCAAAGGAAGCATTAACTCCACCAATGTTCTTTGCTTTTGTAGGAATGCAGCAAGCAATCTTAAGCAGGCAAATGCCACCAGAGAACTTGGAACCTCTGTTTGTTCCACGAATGTCCTATGCTGGATTTGCTGTTGAGGGCTGCAGGCTTGAAGATTCAGATGTGTCTGATCCTCCTCCTCCCTACTCTGATTTCAGTGCAACCAACCCAGAAAGTACTGGCAGTCACAGTCTCCTAGAGAGCAATGTTTTTATGCCTCGACCTCAAGCAGTAGGTTCTTCCAGTTATGTTTCCACCAATGCAGGATTGAAATATTCTGGTAATGGAGCCTCCATGCCATCTTCCCAAAGAGCAGTTGGTGACAATGTAGATGAATCAGAAGACAGTGATTATGAGAATTTGCTTGAACCTACAGAGTCCTCTGACAGTGAATACTCACAGACAAGGGATTCACGACCTTCAGCACACCCTGATGGTGACTCCAGGAACACTCAAACATCTCAGATTTGATAGGGGTGGGGAAAAAAAAAATCCACATGACACTGTTTGGTTTTTTTTTTCATCATTGTTACAGAGATTTTGGGGATTTAACCTGGAGAAAATGCCCTACACAGGATTCCTGTGCACAGAGAAATGTAGAAGACTTGCACTAGATGGGTTTATTCACCTTGTGATTACATTTTGCAAGTTTTATAATGGAATCATTAGGATAATCAAACTGTACTAATACTGGTGAGGTTCATGGATGTACTGGTAAATTTAGGCAAAATGGAAATTTCTAGAGAGAGTTCCTGTAGCTTTTGTTGCCATATTTTCTTTTGCGACAATAAATTGGGATGTAGTAACTAAGCACAGTTAGTCTACAGATGATGTTCTCAAATCAAAACTTACCTCTTGCACTGTCATGCCTTGAATTGTAATTTTTGAAAGGGAATGAAGATATCAGCAGCCTTCAAACTAGCTTTCTATGGTAAGCCAAATTGGCCTTTGCAAGCAGAGAAATTCTGGTCATTCTGAGAAGCCTGATTGGGACAGATGTGCTCTACCTTCTTCTATCAGCATGCTCTTCTAGCAGAGAAAGAGCTGGTTTCACCTTTTTTACTAGCAGAATGTGTGTATTAAAATGATGGTTGCCTTTCTTTTCTGTCAAGGGGGTGGGGTGGGATGGCTGGCAAATCATCCAAATGAATGTCATAAATGTAATTATTCTGGTTTTGCTGGGTTTACAAGGACTTTTCTGCCACACTAGCCTCATTTCTTGTCTCATTTGTTGTTTTAGCCTAAATATGAAGTGCACATACAGGAGTAAAATGACTGAGAGAAGTAGTAAATTCCATCCTGATTGGACTTTAGAGTCTGCAAATTACAAACATCAGAGACTGCTTTCTTGCCTTTTATTTGCATCTGAATATTGGATTTATGCTTCTAGATGAGTTCATTCATGTAATAAATAGGGGAGAGGGTAGGAGGAGGTTGTTTGGAGAGGCCCCTAGGGTTTTATTACCTCTTTTCCTCTGGGTGAAATGTGTAAATGATTATTTTCATTGGAATTACAGCTCTTGTCAGCAAATTTGCCATTTGGACTAAATGAAGTGTGGGATATTTAGAGAATTTCATGTTTGGATGCACTTAACTTTTATTTAAATACTGCTTGTATGCTAACCTTGCCCAAAAGATGTGAAATTGTGCCACTCAGATGTTTGTGTTTATTGGACTTGATTCCTGACCTGTAAATGAGAAAACACACATTTTTAAGATGAAGTTATCTTAAGCATTTCTTGCTTTTGAGGTGTGAAAAACCACTTCTTTGGTTAGTCACACCCAGAAGAACAAAGCAGTTGCTTTTAAATATATTGGATTCACAAAAGACTTAAAATTCCAGTATGTATTGTCTATGTTAGGCAAAAAAAAAATCTGTTCCCTAGCCTCTCCTTATCTGTGCTCAATTAAGCCAAATACCTGGAAAAAAAGGTGAGATGTTGAAATTGCCACTCCTCTCTTGAGCACTGCCACTGTTATACATCTAGTGATCTGCTTGAACTCTTTCACATTATTCTCGTTAGCCTTAACTTGATGCATTTTTGTCTCAGAGTGTTGCAATCCAGTTCAGAGAGAACATGTTCTGGCTTGGGTGCAGGTGGTGGAGATACAGGAGAGTGTGAGTGTGAGTTTGTGTGTGTGTGGAGATCAGACTTGACAAGGTGGCACCAACCTCTTTCACTTGGAATTCCCTACAGAAACCTGCAAAATGTACATCTCTGACGAAGCAGTTCAATGTGACAATAAAAAAAATCTTATTTAATCCTCTAATCTTTGTCAGGTTCCATGGTGGGGGGTGAATAACTCTCCAGAATAGAGAAATGCAGCTCAAA
>VWZO01001166.1:511971-545869 GCA_013396975.1 Bucco capensis | reverse complement strand
TGGCTGCAAAGCAGGATGATAAATGCTGCAGAGCTGCTTCTGTCTGGGCAACAACGGCAGCTAGTGCTGGGCAAAGCAACACGAAAGTGACTCTCCTCAGACTCCACTCTACTACCAGGGAAAGGCAAACCCAGCTTCTTCCAGCTGTGACACCCCAATGTATGGAGACAGGTAACTTCCTCAGCACAGCTGGTCATGAATTAGGAACCAACTGCCTGGTGTGGATTTGTCTTCTCTGAGCACCATTTTCTCATTGACCATGGGATTTGGGCAGGTTAGATGTTAATGTTGTCCATATCCTGAAGGGTGGTTGTCATCACCCTTGGATGCTACATAGCTTCTCAACTGGAAAGCAAGATTCCTGCATAGAATATAAAGTTATTCAATTTTGATGACTGAATGAACTACCTTTGGACAGAGAACTTCCAACCCAAATGTGTTTGTCAAAGCATGCTGTGGATTAGGCAAGCAGTGGAGAATTTTGAGGTCCTTCCTCACTTGCCAGGGAGATCTGTCTAGAATAGGTTGGAAGGCTACATTTAGGAATTTTATTTCCTCAGTATTATTTTGAAGAGGCTGCCAAAGCATGAAGGTGAGACTATGCAGATATGAAGGAGAAAAAAGGATTCTGGGTGGTTAGAGCATCAGTTGGACCCAAGAAGTTCCCAGGAGTTAGTGAAGATAGAGGATAAACTGTATGCACTGATTTACTGAACACTGTAAAGGTTTTACTGTGATCCTTGTTTGGAAATGCAGAAGTGGAGAGAGACTTGGAGGAACCATGCAAGAGATGGGCAGGTGAGGGACAAGACAGCCCAGACTTGAGGAGAGCTTGGAGTGGAAATGTGAGATAGGAATCCAAACCCAACTGCTTGTTGAACATCCAGAAAGAGGAGAGTGAGCAGGACTATGACCTCCCAACTTCAACTAGCAGTAAACTGACATGATAAATGGGGGTTTTTTGGACCAGAGTCCAGCTGGCAATCTTGCAGGTGTGGACCACTCATTTACTGGCTGTCATGCCACTGAAATGATCCAAGTCTTTGGTGTGCAGGAAGATTAATGCTTTGCTGACTTTGGGTTTATTAAACCAGCTGTCACTTGCTAATAATAACTCTTAATGTAGTGATGTTAAATTGAATGCAGCCTGAGCACTTGGCACAACAGAAAGCAGAACTTTTAATGAGTGCTGGTGGGCATCAGGCATGGAGCTGAAGGTGGGAGTCTGGATTGCTGAGCTACTAACTGAACATTGGGTGAGTCCTCCCACGGTCTCTCCTCTTGCACCAGACTTCCTAACACAGTGGGGAGATGGTTTCCAATATTGCCTTTCCACCTAAGGGTCTCAAGCACCAGACAAGCAGTCACAAATTTTTGCTGTCCACCTATGATGGAGAAGCAGGAGGTGGAGGTTGTCTCTTGCCTATGCTACAGGATGGTGCTGAAACTGCCCACACCCCCAACTAAACAACATCTACTTCTTGTTTAAGTAAGAGATAGGATTATTGCCTGAATTTAAGAGTTTTGCCCTGTCTGGACCCCTTAGGCCTTTGTTTCAGTAAGTGCCACTGTGCATTCTTTTTCCTCTAATACTGGAAATGCTTGTTTGCATGTAGCATCCATGATGGACCTCATACACTCTCAGGGAACATGAGAACTGCAATATCCCTGCTGCCAAGGATAGTTGGGTAGTGCAAGGACTCCAAGGAAACCACCAGGAGTGAAGGCACCTCCGGAGATCATCTAGTTCAACCCTCTGCAAAAGCAAGGTCACCTACAGCAGGTTGCCCAGGATCACTTCCAGATGGGTTTAGAATCTGTCCAGAGAAGGAGATCTGTCCACAACCTTTCTGGGCAGCCTGGCCCAGGGCTCTGCCACCCTCACAGGAAAGGAGTTTTTCTTTATGTTTAGGTGGAACTTGTTGTGTTCCAGTTTGTGCCCATTGCCCCTTGTCCTGAGACTGGTCACAAATCTTCTGGAAATAGAGGACTTGCACCAGGAAGGTTAGTGAACCTTCAGGAATAAAGGAGCAAGTTCTCCTGTGCTGTGGTGCAGAAGAACCTATGGATGCTTTCGTAGAGTCTTGCTGTGAAAAATCACTGTGTAATGTTGGTAGTTCATACTGAGCTACTTAGCCATGCAGGGAACTCCTCAGTTCATTTATCAAAGCACTTGCAATCCAAAGCAGGTGAAGCACAAAAGCAATATTGAGCAAAAGGAGATCATTTCTGTGGTGCACAATCGATGGCAAGAGGGGATGGGACTTACCTAGGTCATTACTTCTCTGCCCATGTTCCCAAGGGTGCCAACTGCTCTGGGGCAGTTTAGAAAACACTCTCAGCCTTCAGAGTTGTGAGAAGGCTCATTTAGAAAACACCTAGTGTTGGATTAACCCCCAGGCTTTCAACAGGCTTGCTCCCTTCAAATCAATGATTTCCAGACCCCTTTGTGCAGTAAGTCCCTTTTGGAGCAACCACAGCAGAGTAGGAGGATTGCTTTTGATCTTCAGCTTAAGCTGATACAGGTTATAGCTTGTGTCAGTGGAAATCCACGTTTGTAATATCCAGCTTCATGTGGAAAGCCAAGTGATTCCCTTGATCTATTTGTCCTAAAAACTCCACTATGGCTTCTTTCATCCTTTGCTCTTGGGAATCACATCAGAGAAGTCCCTCCTCAGCAAGAGAAGAGGGTCAGTATCAAGTCCCTTGTAACCATGATTACATGTGGCTCTTCTACTTGGCTTAAATGTTATTTTTCTCCATTTTACTGTTCCTGGTTATGGACAATTGTTTGGGTTTTCTCTTTCCACTTCATAGCTGGGTTTGATCTGAGGGCACTATGAAGTTAGAAGGATGGGATGCCTTCCTCCCTCCACCCCTGCCCTGCTCCATATGCAAGAGATTTTCTCTACCTCCCTCTCATCCCTCTTTTGTTTGACTGGTCCTTGCTTTGAAGAGCTACAAATGTGTCTTTCTGAGCCCTTGACTTGGGCAGGTCCTTACTCTACTCTAATGCATATAAATGTCAGGCTTTCACACTGCCAGGGGCTTGCAGCAGTACAAATGAGGGCTGCTCTTGGTTATAATGTGAGGCCATGGACAGGGGGAAGATTTGATCCCCAGTAGAGTCCAGTGGTTGTGAAGAAGCAGAATAACAGCACTCTGAAGCTGATTTAATTAAGTAAATGCAAATGAAGCTGGACTGATGGCACTTGTGCAAGGATTGAGTGCAACTTAGAGGATCACAGAACGGTTTGTGTTGGAAGAGACCTTGCAAGGTGATCTGGTCTAACTCCCCTGCAGTCAACAGGGACATCTGCAACTAGAGCAGGTTGCTCACAGCCCCAAACAACCTGAGCTGGAATGGTTCCAGGGATGGGACATCTCCCACCTCTCTGGGCAACCTGGGCCAGTGTCTCACCACCTTTGTGCCTTCCTTCTATCTAGTCTGTATTTCTCTTCTTTCAATTTAAAACCATCACAGCAGGACCTGCTAAAAAGACTGTGCCCATCTTTCATGTAGGCCCCTTGAAGAACTGAAAGGCTGCAAGAAGGTCTCCCTGGAGCCTTCTCTTCTCCAAGCTGAACTCTCACAGCCTTTCTTCACAGTAGAGGTGTTCCATCCCCCTGATCATTTGTGTGACCCTTCCAGATGGAGAATTCCTCTTGGTTTCAGGTTAATATGTGTTGCTCACAGCTACTCGCAGCCCAAAGCCTGTGGGAACAGAACTCCACCCACCTCATCCAAGCAAGTCCCACCTGGAGCCATATGGTGCCTCTTTGCTGCCTCTTGCCCTGCCTGTGGTCCCTGGACCAGGCTGTTGACACTGCAAACAGAGAGATCTGTTAACAGCTCTCTGTCGTTGGAAGGAAAACCCAAACAAGCTGCTGAATCAGACTAAATGTGTTTTTTCAAGCTTAACCTTAACCCTCTCTAAAGCTTTATTAATGCTGAGCTAAATTCAAGCCTATCTGTTTATTTTTATTTCCTCTTAGGCTCCATTCCTTGTTTGTTTGAGCAAGTGAGTCTTTTAGGACTCACTGATAACTTGATTCCCTTTTAGAAAGGAGCAGATCTCAGAGTTTTGCTCTCTAGCTTTTTGGATCCCCTGCAATCCTCTGAGTTTTCATTCCTTTTTCATTTGTAAGACTGTCACAATTTGACTTTAACTTTGGAGTACCAAACCCCAGCAGCTTTTCCAGATGGAAAGAAATGTGTTGTGTGTAATTCAGAGAGGGATTCCTGCTTGCAAAGTGACTTTTTAGCTGCTCTCAGGTACACCTCTACCAGGCAGCTTTCAGATTGCTTTTTTTGCACATATATGCACTTCTCTGAAGCAGCTGTTGGAGCAGCAGCTGAGCCTTCAGGGATATAAGGATGTGGGTTTTGGTGCTGAAGAATCTCTTTCATGAATTAAGATACCTGGCACCCGATGGAAAGAGCCTGAGTTTTCCACAGCATGGCTAAGCTTGGAAAGAACCACCAGAGGTCATCTAGTCCAACCTCCCTGCTACAGCAGGGCCCTCTTTTAGTGGCAACATAAAGGACTTGCCTGATAGTTTTCTTCTGAAAACCATCACTTATTCAATCCTTTTCTAGCCTTGCATAGTCTGACTTCTATCTGCTCCAGAACTTGATTAGTTTATCGTTGTATTTCATTCTATTTTGTGTCACACTTGCAGCTGATGAGAGACACTTGCAGGAGACAGACACTGCCCTGGGAGTGCCAAGGTCCCCCAGATGTCCTCAGAGCAGCCTTCACTTCTCAGCCCTGCTGCTCCTCAAGGAGGAGCTAACCAGTTACCAGCATCTATATACAGATTTTCTCCTGCTTCCAGCACAGATGATGGAGGGGAGCTGCTGGCTCAAGAGCCTCATGGTGCCAACATCCACCCAGCCTGTGGGAGCTGAAAAGAAAGAGGTTTTTTCTCTTTAACTAAGCCATTTGAGGTCTGCAAAGCCAGTGTCCTTGTGCATACTGTGTCTCTAACTTCAGTTTCAGCTAATCCTGGGAGGTGCCCAAGGGGAGATGATGGGATGCCTTCCTGGTGACTGAGGCTTTTGGAGCTTTCTTCCACCATAGAGCTGGCTGAGGCCACCAGCAGCTACTCTCAAGCCAGTTTTCTGCATATAAATCCCCATCAACATTCCTACTGGTTCCACACAAAGAGGGAAGGAGGGAGCACTGCTTGAAGCACCAGTGAGCTTCCATCAGACAACTTCTTGCAGAGCCCTTGACCTCAACACGTGCCATGTCTTGGGAGGAGGGGGCACATGTGATCAGAGGCTCAAAAACAGACAGTGCCTTCTTTTCCAGCCCTGAGCACAGAGCAAATAAACCTTCCAGCTTCATCCTTGTAGAAGCCAGGAGTCAGTCAAGAAGGAGTTGAGAAGGAGCCAAGCCAGCTCTGCTGAGGACTTGGCCATCAATCTTGTCTGCTGAGGACTTGGCCACCGACCTTGGCTTTGGCCATGCTGCTACTGCTGGGCAGGAGCAGTGCCCTGGCTGTGCTGCAAGGCTGATTACTGGGGGATTAGCATCTTCTCTAGCCACTGTCCTGCTAATCATATCTCACCTCCTGCTTCCAAGCATGATCATCCTAGCCTGGTGTCTCCTGGTCACGCACAGCCTCCCCGGGATCTTATCTTCCTGCTGCAGTGACAACAGGCAGGTTTGGGGAGTGAGGCCATGAAATGGCAATGCCCCATAGTGGCATCACCCCTGCAGGAGCATCCTGATGTTGTAACCATGACACTGCTGGCATCCTCTACCCTGCCCTGGGTGCCTTGAACATTGTGGTGTATGGATAGGAAGCAGCACAAGCACTCTGCTGTTGGTTCAAAAGATGCTTTGCTCTCCTCTGCATGATGGCTGGGTATTGCCAGGCATATTTCTCCTTGCAGGACAGTCCTGCCCATGCTTTCCAGATGAGATAAATCTTGCAGCAGACCCAAGCTGGGCTCCATCCCAAGGTGAACTTTTATTGCAAGCACAGAAATGGCAGCCAGGAGCTTGCCTTTCAAGCTCACCACCAGCAGCAGGCTGAGGCCATGGCTGAGCCACTGTTTGTTTCTGTTTGCCTGCTAACAGCTCTGACCTGCTCACCAGGGATGCTGTGAGGATCCTGAGTTAAGTTTGTTTGGGGTGTTGTCTGTTTTGCTTTTGTTTCTACAGTGCTTTAATGCATTGCAAATATTGGTGTCTTCCTTTTACTTAAGCAGGAGTCACCATCCCTGGAGGGGTTTAACAACCATGGAGATGTGGTGCTGAGGGATATGGTTTAGTGGTGACTTGGCAGTGCTAAGTTAATGGTTGGGCTGGATGATCTGAAAGGTCTTTTCCAATCAAAACAATGCAATGATTCTGTAGTTATTTTCTTTCTGAATTTTCTCTAGTTGAAAGGTGAGCAGAAGCAGGGTTGGCATCTCCAGGCCACCACTGACCTTCACCTCACACCTCACAGAGTTTGTAGAGTTGAGGGGAGGCACATGCTAGAGCACTGCACTGAACCAGGGCCTATATTTGGAGATTAACTGCAGGAGGCTGCAAATAGCTTGCACACTTTGACCATGGGGTTGGGATAAGGCATTCTTCACCTTGGGTGACCTCAAGGCTGTCTCACAACTCCAGTCTGCTGGTAGATGTTCAAGGAATCTCTATTTCCAAAACAAAATCCATGCCAAGCTCCACTAGAAGAGCAGACCAACATGCTTATGGAGCAGGAAGGTATCTTGCAGGGCAGTGGATATCTGTTGCCAGCATGTTTTTGAGAGGGAAAGTGAGTTCATCCCTGAAGAACAGCATACCCCAGGCATGCCTTTCAGCTGCAGGCTCCAGCTAAGTTTGGTAAGCAACACAATCCAGTGAACCAATGCATTCAAAACCTGAATTTTCTCCAACAGGATGAGATTTCATCCTTTTTTCCCCCAGCATCCTGATGAAAGTAGCACCACAAATTTTCTGTCTGAATGGGAATACTTTGGGTATTTTTCTTTTATTCTTATTTACAGATCACTGGTATCAACAGTGCTCTGGAGACCATGGAAGGAGATCAGCTTTGAAGCCAACTTCTTAGCAGCTCTGAAACTGCTTTTTGGGGAAGTTTTACACCCAACAAGTTGGATGACCCTCATGAAGATGTGAGATGAAGTTGTTTTGGTTTAACTCAGGCTCAGAGGAGACCTTATTGCTGTCTACAACTACCTGGAAGGAGGTTGGAGTGAGATGGGGGTAGGTTTCTTCTACTGGATTAACAGTGAGAGGAGAGGAGGAAATGGCCTCAAGTTGCAGAAGGGGAGGTTTAGATTAGATATAAGGAGAAAATTCTTCACTGAAAGGGTTGTTAAGTGTTGGAATAGACTGTTCAGGGAGGTGCTGGAGTCACCATCCCTGAAGGGGTTTGAGAAACATATAGATGTGGTACTTAAGGACATGGTTTAGTGGCAGGGGAGGGATAGGTATGGTTAGACTTGATGAGCTTAGAGGTCTCTTCCAACCTTAAAGATTCTGTGAAATTTGGGGGGGTTCTTTGTACTAATTTAGTGATCTATCAAAGCTGCTGAACTGCATCCAAGCCAGTTTCTAGCAAGGAGGTGGAATTTTGTGTGTCACCATCTGATCATGCAATCATTTATAGGAGTTTGGATCCATGGAATTACTTTGGGATAATTTTTGTAGGTGGCCTTGATCTCTGGGAGCAGCATTTAGTTTTTTTTTATCTCTCTCCAGAATGGATTACAGCATACATTCTGGCTGCAGGGTGTTGCAATTTTAATATGATGAGAGTGAAAGACTCAAGTGTTAAAATGATCTGCTTGGGTCCAAAGTGCCAGCTGAGCTCTAAGTGAGAAGAGAAGCACTGAAAAATTGATCTGCTTTATGAATACCTGTTTAAAATTGCATTGCATGAGATGAGAGATTTGTTCTGGGGGTTGATGACTTGCCCAAAGTTTCTGGCAGGTTTCAGGATTATTAGTAGTGTTCAGGAGAAACTCATCTATGTTTCTGGAGGCAATAGAAGAGATTGTGCTGGAGATGACTTCACTGGAGCCACAGGATTGTGAGGACATTCAGTGGAGCTGCGTGAGGTGGCAAAGCTACTTCAGAGAGATTTTCCCCACAAGGGTTTGTATTCATCCTCCTTATACTTATCCCTAGATCCAGCATTTATGGCCTGATTTAGGCAAAAAAGGCTGAAACTACTAACCTTGTTGTTGTTTTGTTTTTTGTATCTGTGCTTAGGTTTCTTTTTCTCTGCCTGGATCACAGCTTGAACCTGTTTTGGCTGGAAGACTCATGAGAGAGCTGGGGTGCAGCTAAAATGGTTTCACTTGGAGACCTTGGAGCTGATCCAGTGGGCAAAGGAAGAGAAACTTTTCAGTTTTTCAGAGCAACATAGACCATGCAGCCTCATACTTCTGGTTTAGGTCCTTGTGGAGGACACAGAGATTCAGTAGCATCCTCTGGAGTCTGCTGGGAAGCTCCCATCTCCTGCACAGGTTACACTGGTGTGGGCTGGGGGTAAGATGCAGATCTGGACCCAAGAAGCTAACCTGCAGATCTGAGCAGGGCAAAATTAAGTTAGCCACAGCTTGGGAGGCAGGCAGAGAGCAGGATGCAGCTGGCTCTTCCCTAATGTTCTCCACTGAGTGATGATTCAATTCCAGTGTAGGAAAACAGGCACAATGGGCTCTGCTCTTCTGAGCTGACCTTCTGCATCAGCTGGGCTTTGCTCACCCAGGACACAGGGCAAAGCTCATGCAACTTGCTCCATGCACACTGCTCCTCTAAAGTACTCCCAGACTTGAAAAGCACCCAGGGAAGCTTGGAAGACATCCAGGAATTGCCTTCAGATGGTGGATAGCAAGGAACAAGCTGAAAGGCAGGTGCACCAGAGTGTCCAGCATGGCAAGTCCAGTGATTTGGAGAGCTCTTCATGGGAGACCTTTGGGGTATTGAGGAGTCAGTGTGAGTTGTGTTCATGGTCACTCTCACAGCACATGGAGGAAACAGACTCCACTCCTACTGGAGTGAACATCCTAAAGTTTGGCTTTGAAACACAGGCTTGGCCTCAGAGAAAGGAGGTCCTGGGAGCTGAGCAGAGCAGCCACTCTCCAAGTGCCACTCATCATTTAACCATTCCCCCATTTAATGGTTGGACTTGATGATCTTAAGGGTCTTTTCCAACCTAAAGAATTCCATGATTCTATCCCCAGAAACTGTCTCAGGAGGGATAGAGCAAGCAGATCTCTGAGGGTATTCTCTGCCTATGTAACCCCAATTTAATTCCACTGTCTTCAGGTCACCATAGTGCCTTTTTCCTTTAAAATAGAAAATGTCATTGTTAAAAGAAATCCTAAGCACTAGATGATCACAGCAGGACCCTTTCAACTGAAACCATTTTATTCTAAGGAAAGGGGAAGCTTTTCCATAACACACTGACCAGCAGCAATCGGAGGACCAAGTGAAAAAGGGGATTTGCTTTCTGAAAGAAAGAAAGACAGAGAACTCTGACATGGCATCTGGGGAAAAAAAAGCATATAAACACTTTAAAGTGAATGTCCAACAGCAGCAACCTCCAGCCACAGTCATAGGTTCATTAGGTTCAGGAATGCAACGGGATTATCTTAGAGAGGTGGATAATTGGTGCCTCAGTACCTGACCTGACAGAAGATGCTGCTCTGCCTTACATTTTCCTTTTATATATATATATATAAGGAAATATATATATATATGTTATTTTTATATAGATATATGTTATTTTTATATATATATATATTATTTACATATCTGACAGAAGATGCTTGNATATGCTTTTTAGATATATATGTTTTTAGATATATATGTTTTTAGATATATGCTATTTTTATATGTATATGTTATTTATATATATATGTGTTATTTATCTCTCTCTATATATTATTTTTTTGCAGTGCTCATTCCTAATACCTTTGAATACCTCCTAGCTGTAACTGCACAGTCATTGTGGGGAAGGGGATGATAATCCAAACATCTCTGATATGAACACTCTGTGCTTTTTTTTCCCCCCCCATTTCCAGAAATAACATCTCCAGACTGACACCTGCTATTGTGCTGCTGCTCTTTTTACTCCATCAAAGTTCTCTGCAGATATTTCATCTGCTCCTTTTTTTAGTGACGGTTACAAAAGGCACTGACTCAAGGCTTGCAGAGTTGTCATTTCACAAATGGATTCAGAATAGCAACAACAAGCAGACAAAAAAACCCCCACCTGTTTTTCAGGGGAACCCCAAAAAATGAATAGATTGAAGTTGAGCACAACTTTTTAGCAGATTCTGGAAGAGCAGATCAAGCACATTTATCATCCTTTTGGTCTCTGTCTGACAGGATGTTTTATGCATAGGTAAGACCTTGAGGAAAACCAAGCAGTGTTTAGGAGGAATTGGTGTTGAGATCCTACACCACAGTCCAGACAGATGGAATCCAGCCAGTTGATCCATAATGGAATTTCTTTGGTTAAACATTGGAATCGTGTCCAGAGAAGGACAATGAAGCTAGTGAAGGATCTAGAGAATAAGTCTTATGAGGAGCAGCTGAAGGATCTGGGGTTGGTTAGTCTGGAGAAGAGAAGGCTCAGGGGAGACCTCATCTCTCTCTACAACTACCTGGAAGGAGGTTGGAGTGAGCTGGAGGTAGGTCTCTCCTCCAGGGTTAACAGTGAGAGGATGAGAGGAAATGGCCTTGATTTGCAGCAGGGGAGGTTTAGATTAGATATAAGGAGAAAATTCTTCACTGAAAGGGTTGTTAAGTGTTGGAATAGACTGTTCAGGGAGGTGCTGGAGTCACCATCCCTGAAGGGGTTTGAGAAACATATAGATGTGGTACTTAAGGACATGGTTTAGTGGCATGGGAGGGATAGGTATGGTTGGACTTGATGAGCTTAGAGGTCTCTTCCAACCTTAAAGATTCTGTGAAATTTGGGGGGGTTCTTTGTACTAATTTAGTGATCTATCAGAGCTGCTGAACTGCATCCAAGCCAGTTTCTAGCAAGGAGGTGGAATTTTGCATGTCACCATCTGATCATGCAATCATTTATAGGAGTTTCGATCCATGGAATTACTTTGGGATAATTTTTGTAGGTGGCCTTGATCTCTGGGAGCAGCATTTAGATTTTTTTATCTCTCTCCAGAATGGATTATATTACCTTAATGATTCTGTGATTCTGATTCTGTGGAACAGGCTGCCCAGGGCACTGGTGAAGTCACCATCCCCGGAGGTGTTCTACAAACACAGAGACCTGGCACATTGTGGCATGGTTTAGTGGCACAGTGCTTTTGGGTCAGGTCAGTGGTTGGACTTGATGNAGCACCCCTAGGTCCCTGTGTGCCTGGCAGCTCTGCAGCCACTGCTCCCCAAGCCTAGAGCACTGCTGGGGGTTGCTATGGCCAAGGGGCAGCACCTGGCATTTGGCCTTAGTGAACTTCATGGAATTAGCCTTGGCCCATCTTAGAGGTTTTTGCAACCTTAATGATTCTAGGAGTGCAAAGCCAGAGAGCTGGGATGCATGGGAGAAGCCCCTGAGGAGGAGGAGGAGCAGGCTGGGTCCTTGCTGGGTGCTCCAAGCTGAGCACAACATGACATGCCATGAGGTGGCAGCCTGCCCACCACAGCCAGCCCCTGGGCAGCATCTGCCAGCTTATCTGCTGGGGAAATGTAATGTGCTGTTTACCATCTGTAAAGCATTAAATGTCCAAGCCCCTATTTAAATCAGAGCCTGCCTTGACAACTGCTGTCTGCAGCAAGGCTTTGGCTGTCTTCCCTTTGAGGGGGGAGGCTGGAGGAGAGCAAGGCAGAGTTGTGGAGAAGAGCCACTGGTCAAAAGGGATGAGGGATTGTCTCTGTGAAAATAGAACAGCTGAAGTTTTTAATAATGTTTCAAGCTATTAACATCATGTATTCACTAGACGTCCCAGCTGTGGGCTTCATTTTGATTTCTACATTTCATTAAAATCTTCAGAAAACATTTCACTCAGTGAAATCAACTGGAGTGAGTAGATAAGGATTTGGAACACCAGGGAATGAGATCTACTTGAAGACACAAAGACTGAAGGTTGACTGCTGGCTATAGCTGAGAGAAGGTAAGGTCCCTGCATTGCTTGGCTTATGTCTGATGAAAGATATTGACACAATTGTTTTCAGAATGTGACCTGGCAGTTTCTGATTTCATAACTACAAGGACACTTCAGCTACCAAGCCCTTGGGAAGCTTCACTCAGCCTCTTCAGTGTTGAGCTCCTCACTACAAAAAGACCATTGAGGTGCTGGAGCATGTCCAAAGAAGAGCAAGAAAGTTGATGAAGGATCTAGAGCAGGTGTCTTATGAAAAGCAGCTGGGGGAACTGGGGTTGTTTAGTCTGGAGAAGAGGATGCTCAGGGAAGACCTTCTCACTCTCTACAACTCCCTGAAAGGAGGTTGGAGTGAGGTGAGGGTTATCTGTTCTCCCAAGTAACAAGTGATAGAACAAGAGGAAATGGCCTCAAGTTGTGCCAGGGAAGGTTCAAGCTAGATATTAGGAAAAATTTCTTCATCAAAAGGGTTGTCAAGGCCTGGCCCAGGCTGCCCAGGGCAGCGATGGAGTCAACATCCCTGGAGGGATTGAAAAGATGTGGTGATGTGGTGCTGAGGGACACAGATCCTACTGGGAGACTTGACTGTGCTGCATTAACATTTGGGCTTGATCTTAAAGGTCTTTTCCAACCAAAACAATTGTATGATTCTTGGAGTTCTTCATTTTGAATGGACTGACCCATGCCATCCCGTTGTAGTTGGAAGAGATGATGATTGTAGGTCCCTTCCAACTATCCTATCCTATCCTATCCTATCCTATCCTATCCTATCCTATCCTATCCTATCCTATCCTATCCTATCCTATCCATCAGGGACTTGGTTTACTGGGATGCCAAATGAGCATAGGCTGAAATGCAGTTCCCAGGCATCTTGTAAAGCTCTGTGCCAGCTCTTGGGATCTCCAGATGCATTCCTGGTGGAAAAGAAAGGACAGACAGTGAAGTGCAGAATGTTTGGCAATGGGCCACATGCAGCAGGATCAGGGCCCAGGAAGCAGCTGAAGCAAAGGAGAGAGAGACCTTCAAACAGGTGGAATGCTTATTGTTGCTACTGGCAACATCTCTTGATTGCACAGGATTTGATAGGACGTGGGATGGTAGGGAGGAGGTTGCTTCATCCATCTAGCACTGCTTGTAGGATGTGTCTACCACTCATCTTCAGTTGGGCTCATTATAGAATCTAAACTGGCTATTGATCATAAATTTTCTATTTAAACTGGTTTGGAGAAGAAAATCCTTTTCAGTTCAAAGTGAAGCTTTCCTGCTGTATTTTCAGGTTAATCAACAATTCTCATCCTTGATGAAAAATAATCCTAAAGCCCATGCTCCCTCTTCTAGTGCAATTCTTTCTCACTTGCAAACCTTCTCCATCCTTTCTTTATACCAAGGCAAAGTAATTAAAAATAGAGGTTGATTTGCATCCCAATGTAGCTATTTTCTAATCTTAACTGAAAAAAAATGGCACCATGAGAATATTGCAACACACTCTTTAGTTGACTTTCTTTTTCTCCCAGACATTATAGGGAAAAAGCTTTCTGTCTTCTAATGGCTTTGGTCAGCTTCTGCCATGCCCTGAGGTGGTGCCACCCTCCTGGATTTGCCCTGGGAGCTGAGCACTGAGCTCACTCCTGCTCTTCCCAGCACATCATTGCCCCCACCTTGCTTTCTCTGCTCAGCAGAGGCAAAAGCTAGCTCCCTGCCTGAGGTGAGAGGGTTTAGTACATCACCCCCTGCTCCCTGCAGCTCCAGCAGCTCAGCCCATCTCCCAGCCCCAGAAAGGAAGGGGATAATGATGCTGTGCTCTGCAGAAGGATTAATATTTGAAAGTAGGTTGAGGTTAAAAGGTGGTGTGTGGATCTGAGCTGGGCTACTGAAGGTCAACAGAAGCTTTAGGATGAGAAGGGAGTAATAGTACTGGAAAAAAAAAGAATTGTGGTTTATTCTTTTCAAATCCAATTATTTACTGGAAGAACAGCAAGTAGTTTTAGTGTAATGGCCATGGAAGTGGATCACAAGTCATGCAAAGCCTGCCCTAATGCCTTCTCTCTTCAGCACTGACATTTCTGTTTGCAGAAAGGTTTACTGTAAGCTCTGCAGTGCATAAACATCAAAACATATACTCAGATGATTGCAGGGACTGGTCTGTTCTCCCTAGTGGAGAGTGATAGGACAAGGGAAAATGGATGGAAATTGCACCAGGGGAGGTTCAGGCTAGACATTAGGAGGAATTTCTTTGCTGCAAGGGTTGTGAGCCATTGGAACAGGCTGCCCAGGGAGGTGCTTGAGTCCCCATCCCTGGAGGGGTTTAAGAGCCAGGTAGATGTTGCATTGGGAGGCATCATTTAGCAGGTTGCTAGGGCTAGGACAAAGGCTGGACTTGATGATCTTCAAGGTCTCTTCCAGCTGGAACTGTTCTATGATTCTATGTTTCTATCCCAGAGCACTCCAATGTGCAGATCCAACTGCTAGGAAGTGGCTCCATCTCTGCTTTTCTCCTTGGAATGAGCAGGCAGTCCTGGGAGCACCAGGGCAGCTGGAATTCGAGAACAGTTTGTTGGAACACATTGCCCATTGTCTTATCGAATGCACTGCATTATTCATCAGAGAGATGACAAAAGGGAGTAGCTATTGTTGGTCCCATTTAAACTCTCAGTTCCTGCTGAATTGAAAGGAACACTCATTACCTGTCTCCTCTTTCAGGCTAGATCCAATTTGCTGGGATGCATATTTCCTGGGAAGCTCCATAGGGCTCCTCAGGGCCAGGGTGATTTATTTATAGGAGTGACCTTACAGCCACTTTGAAGATTTTTCTGCTGACATTTGTGCTCTGCATAGTATTGGTGGCAAGAAATCCTCTGTATTCCTCATTCCCCTTTCAATTTACATTTGCATTCTGTTTCCTGCTGGGTTAAACTCCAGAGTAAACCACGGGCCAGAGTTACAGCTCAGGTGCCACCATGCAAGCTGCTTTAGTTGGGGATGTCCCTGCCCACTGCAGGGGGGTTGGACTAGATGAGCTCCAGAGGTCCCTTCCAACCCAAACCATTCTAGGATTCTATAAGCTCACTCAGGAGGTTTGCTGGTTTTCCATGCACATGTTTTCATATTCCTTCTCTGGATATCAAGCCCAGTGTTGCTGATCTACTGCACTGAGCAGCATTGCTGTGTTTTCCTGCAGCAGTGTCACAGCATCCCATGAACCCCCCCAAAAAGATGTAGAGGTCCTGTTCCTTTGTGCTGTTGCCTGAGTGTGTTTGAAGTGTCTCTAGGGACACAGAGCATCTCCCAAAGCTATGATGCTTGTTCTGGCTCTGGCCTAGGCAGCTTATTAAAGTGTAGTTGCATGCCATGCAAACCTCCAGGGATGCTCTTGATGAGCAGGAGTCCCTGTGCTTATCAGAGCAATGTGACTGTCCTTCTTTGTGTCCTGTTTCTAAACAGCCAGGCTGGGCTGACCCAGAAGGGTTTTGTTTGTAGCCGTGCTGTGCCAGTCTGTGAAGGGCTTTAAATAGCCTACTGATGATTATTTTAGGATTTTGAACAGGGAAAGAGCTAGTAAATGTCATTGGGAAAGGTCTGATGAAGGCAGCTGGAATGAGCAGGGAGCTGGGTGAGGGAGGGGGTGGCTGCAGCAGGATGCACAGCTCCCCGTGCCTGATGGGATGGATGTGCAGCTACATGACATTTCTGACCACTGCTGGGTATTTTGGTAAGAGATAAACTGAAGGCTGATTCTTCCTCTGAGGCTATTAAAGGTCTCCAGTTTGGGATCTCTGTTAATGAACCATGTCTCTCCCCTTTATGCAGGTAAGAGCAGACAGAGAAATGACCTCAAAACTGCCACAGCAAGGGTTACAGTTTGGCAGCTGATGCCCACCTCCCCATCCCTCACCAAGTGCTCCTTCTCAGGGAAAATGAGGTGAACTCAACACTTAATGACTTTTAAAGTATCATAATGATGAGAGGTTTATTAAATCATGAAGAGATGGGACCAGGTCTTGACCCTTGTCTTGGGTTAATTGTCTTCTATAGAGACAGCACAGGGTTGTACAAATGGTTTATACTAGAGCAAAACTACTGAGCTGCAGTTTGGACCAGGAGTGAGATTTATCTGAGAAGCTATAATCTGAAACTTGTGAAGTCTAAGGGAGAGAAGTCCTTTTAAAGTATCAAACTGATGGTGATTCCAAGCTGGGACATCATGTGCATGAGGGAATGGAAATTCAGTCCTGCAAAACAACTAAACATAACAACTGCTAAAAGAGAACCTGTTTTGTGGAAGAAAATAGTGAGACTGACCCTACAAATTTGTTCTGTGCATGTTCTGCAGGAGGCTTTTGGAGATGCCTGTTTAGATAAAGCAAAGGTTAACTCCTGGCTGGATGAATCCCTAAACCCCTGCTGTGCTCCAGGTCTTCCCAGTGCCTCTGTGTGGTTAAGGATTAAACCTTGAAGCCCATTTCTTAGTTAACTGTCTCAACCACCTTTAAAATCAGGTAAATTGAGCTTAGGAAGCTACCTTTAAGCTCTCTCCAGAGCACAGCTTCCAGCCTATTTCTGAGAGTTTCTGCTCAAGTGTGTGACTTGACTGCAAATCTGAAGAGGAATCTTTTCCTCAGCTTGATTTGCAGAAAATATCAAAGTATTAATTGTGTCCTTGACCCACACACACATCACTGAAGGGGTAAACAAGGGCAGATTATCTCACATCTGACCTACCAGGGGGTTGTGGTGACCTACTGTGAGCTTGCTTTTAGCATTTTGCTTTTCACACATTGTGATTCTGGCTCTTTCCTTACAAAGCTGTATCTGTACTGAAGAAAACTAGAAGCACAGAGGCACCCACCTGTGGAAACCACCACAGCAAACCATGGTTCCAGCTTCACCCAGCACAGACCTCTTTATAAAGCTCTTTTATAGTCTTCCATGGGCTTCTCCACCTATAAAGAGAAGAGAGAGGAATTGTTCTCCTAGTAACAAAGATTCATTGCTTTAGCTTCTGCTCACCACAAACACTTCTCCAATATATTTTAATGAATTTTGACTTTTCTGTGCTAGGCCTCCACCTTTTTTCCCCCCCTTGTGCTGACTTTTCATGTCTACATATGATTCATTTAATCTTTCCCAAAGGAGTCTAGGGAATTAGAGTAATGAGGCAAATGAAAGCTATTGCAGCCCTGAGACCTCATATATTTCGCTTACCAAGTGCAGCACATCATCCTTAACTCAGAGGTCCAGATAAAGCTGTTCATCAACAAATTTTAGCATCCTTGGTGCTATGTGGCTAGTTCCAAACAAGGACTTGGTGGCTATACCCTGGGTGCTGAGGCAGTGGACATCTGTGAGATGTTCTGCTACAGCTCAAGCATCAAGGTGTGTCTGCTGCTCTGAATCCAGGCCAGGGAAGTGCACTGTATAGCTGGAGATCTTATCAGAGACCATTGTAACTCAACAACAATAAAGCAATTTGAGTTTGGGCCTGAGCCTACAGCACTTAGAAGGCTGAAGAACCTTGCCTTTATGGAGACTAACAACAAGGTTTGGTTCTTCTGTTGTGACTTTAGCCATCAGACTCAAAATGACTTACCCTCCCCTAGACTTGGTGAGTTTGGGGCTATATGCCCAGCTCTGAGGTTTGAGGTCTTTTTCCATCATCAGGCAGATCTGTGCAGATGGAGGTCAGAGGGTTACTCTACTGTAGTTTTCCTGCTGAGGTTGGTTTTGTACATCAGCAAAAAGCACAGCCAGGATTTGCAGAGGGTCAGTTTCAGAGCAGAAGGTACCTGTACCCTCTCAGCACCTCCAAGTCCTTTGGCTGGGGTAAAGTGGAGAATGATGGACATGGAATAGTGAGCTCAGCCTTCAGGAAATCACNCATCCATCCATCCATCCATCCATGCACCCACCAGAGCGTGTGCCTCGGTGTAGCCATGGTAAGATGCTGTGTGCTCTGGACAAGATCATGCTCTAAGACAGGGATGGAGACCATCTATCTGATATTGATCGTTGTTTAATATAATATATTAAGCAATTTAAGCAGCAAGCACCACCTGGCAGTGCTCTCTGGCAGGCAGCCCATGCTCCTGGGAGCATCATTTGCAGTTGCTCTCTCCTGCTGTGCCTAGTCCTTGCCTCTCCTCTGCCAGCAGCTTTGGGGAGGGGGACAGCAAGCTGAGAAGGATCCTCCTGCTGAGCCCAGCCTCTTCAGACTGGTTTTCTCTGAGCAGGTGAGGGCTGGAATAACCTTTTGGGTTTTGTTTTTGTAGTAATGTTGCCTTTTCTGATGAACTTCTTTCCTCTGGGATGGGGTGCAGAGAGCACCTCAGGGAAGGCTGTATTCTGCCAAACAGCTGCTTTGGCTTTCCAAGGCAAAGAACAGGAAGAGTTCCCTTAGAGTGCATAAATCCAGAGGAGATTTAACTTTTATTAGTGCTTTTCTTACAAAGTGCACCTGTGTATATGTGGAATAGTTTGAAAGATACACAGTTCTCTGAGTGCAAGGAGGTGAGTGAGCATGGAGGCTCCTGTCTGCCTCATTCAGGATGATCTCAGGCTCCTGACCATGATGATAGTGATGCACCCAGTCCTCTGCTGGCACAGGACATGGAGGTAGGCTTCTCAGAAACCTGGAGAGGGCAATGCAGTGATTGCCATGAGCTCCTCATCTAAGTGCTGGTGATGAAGGAGTCAGCCTTTTGCCAGGGAATATGGAGTACCTGCTGGGAAGTGGTGGCTCTGGCTGTGCTTTAGTCAGATGTTAAAGCTTCACCCATCCAGGTTGGAGACAGAAGTGTTTGTCTCACTAGGGAGAGTCATTTCTGAGCATCCTCTCTCTTCATTAGAAGCCTAAAGGATCCAAGCACCTTGGAACAACCTGAGAAGGGAGCAGACTGATTGCTGTTTGGGGCTCTGGTAGGTTTGGGACTGAACACCTTCCCCAGTTCCTTTAGGAGCAGAATTTTCTACTTGTTTTTGTCAGTTTTGCTGTGTGTAATCTGTTTGGCCTGCCTGGAAGAGCAGCAGGGCACTAATTAATTAAAGATCACAGGAATGACTCACTGTCCTTGTGCCCTCTTCTTTGTCACAGTAGGAAGCAGGAGCACAGATCCTGTTCCAGGCTGCTCTGGCCTGGCTTCTAGGTAAGGAGGTCAGCAAAATATGAATTTACAGTGACCATGCAGTGACACTTGCCCAGTGTCACCACAGAAGAGCAGTATGGGTGTGAGCTTCCTCCATGAACAGCTACTCTTCACTCAGTAGTCCTGAGGAAAGCTGGAAAAGCTGAGATTTTAACAGCCTTGGGATTAATGCTAGCTGCTTACATGAAGGAAGCAATAGCTCTGTCATTAGCATGACTTGCTAAACAAAAATGGGGAAGCTGCTCTTTGTTACTCATGGAAGGAGCTCAACCTGGTCCTAGGACAGCACAGCTCTTGCATCATCAGTGCAAAGCCTTGGAGAAGCTCCATTGCTTGCACAAAGGCTGCTGCAGGCTGTGTGTGGGCATGAGGAATCCATGGCAGGGGTTAAAATTCTCCCCCCCCCCCTCGCCCACAAGCTATGAGGTAGTGAGAACACACAACTCACATCATGGTCAGGACAAAATCAGATGAATCCAGTTTGGACTCAAATGAATGGGAGAGCTGAGGTTGTCCTGCAAGGACCATNCCAGTCTAGGATTCTATTATTCTTTGATTCTGTGCTGGCTGGTAAAAACTTGTCATGCCGAGGACAGTAGAGAAGGGATAGAAGAAGCTGAGATCATCACAGTGGAAGGGTAAATGGTGTTTGTGTGTGGGCAACAAAATGCATGTTGTGGGCAGGTTGCCTTCCCTCTGAGATCATCTCAGGTGACAGTCACCAGATGTGGCTGAGTTCTCCATTACCCAAACAAGGTTTGGTCACATCCTCTTATGACAGCTTAGAGTCTATGATTACTGGTTATTAGCAGCTTGACACAGGATTGCATGCCCTCTCCTTACTGCTCTGCCTGCAGCTAGCAAGAGTGTGATGAGTGCAGGATTCAGGAAACCTTGTGCCAGTAGAAATCCTACAGACAACAAAGCCTCTGAACCCCAACCCTCACACCCACCAATGTCACTGTGCCAAAATAAAACATAAATATATATGGAGCCTGTAAGAAAGATGGAGAGAGTCTTTTTAGCAGGGCAAGGGGTGTGTGTGTGTGTGTGTGTGATGGTTTTAAACTAAAAACGGGAGATTTAGACTGGATAGAAGGAAGAATTTCTTTACAATGAGGATGGTTGAGACAGTGGCCCAGGTTGCCCAGAGAGATGGGAGATGTCCCATCCCTGGAACCATCCCAGGTCAGGTTGTTTGGATCTCTGAGCAATCTGATGCAGTTGCAGATGTTCCAGCTGACTGCAGGGGGGTTGGACTAGATGACCTTGAAAGGTGCCTTCCCACCCAAACCAGCATGTGATTCTTTCTCTGTATATACTTTTAACAGAAGAGGAAGATTTCCATTAACTTAGCACTGTAAAACAGACTGAGGAGTGGCTGATTGAGCCCCTCAGAGTTCCACTGTACTTTTATTTTTCATGCTATGCTGTGCCAATATAAGATTAAATGTCACAGAGCTTTCTTTGGCCCCTGGCCAGGCAAAGGTTAGAAAATAATTCCCTTTTTTACAGAGATATTCATCCATCTAGAATGTATCAGTTTAGGCAAGAAGGATATGAGCACTTTGGAGAAAGTGATGTCCAGTAAAAGACAAAAAAAACCAAAACCCTCATGGTGTCCTCACTTATTTTCCTAAGGATATTGTTGAGCTAGAACCAGATAATGTGACACAGATCTCAGCAAATGCATTGAGGTGAGAGTTAAAGTGGATGTTTACTATCCTTCTCCTTACATTTGTGACCTGTAGCTTGGAACAGAGATTCAATTCCCTCTTTGTTTAATGGGAGATGATAGAACATCTCAGGATACAGACGCCGATGTTCTGTCAATTCATAGCATAAACAGACAAAATATTTCCTGGGGTTGATTTTTCAAGAGCAGCTGTTCTTTAAGATGCTGTGGGTATCCTTCCCTTGACCTAATTTGATCAAGACTTAAAACAAAGCCAAAACCAAAATACTCAACAATTGAAGCAGATGCTACAGCTGCTGGGTGAGGAAGACTTGAGGAGCTTTAAGGTCCCTTTCAGCCCTGACAATTCTAGGATTCTCCTGTGTAAGTGTTTGGTGCTGAGCCTGAAAAACAATTACACAGGGTCAGGATTCACCTTTTAAAACTATTCTGTAGAAGAAGAAGAAGAGAATGTGCCTAAGAATATCAAAAGGTCTTATTTTAATATTCATTTCCCATTTTTTTTTATTTCTTCACCCCCTCTAAGTCATTGTTTTTGTGGCTGAATGTTTTCATTTGCCAGCAAATGCAGTTCAGCTTTCCATCCACACCAGGTAGGCTCTGTTTTCTCTTCCAGTTTTAAAACTACACAGTCTTTTTGAGAGCATTTATTCCAAAAGAGCATTTCAAATGAGGGTGGTTGCATTACATGTAACCCCTGAGATAACTGTCTGCAGTGCTGCATAAATTACAGCCTCTTCTCCCAACCTTTTAATGGAAGTAAGGTGGCAAAAAATAGCATGCAGATGATGATGGGAAGCAAAAACATTTTTCAAAGCTCAAGGTCTTCACGCTAATAGCCAAAAAAATCTCTTGTCACTGCTGGGGGTGACCTTGTAAAAAGCAGCTTGCATGTGTATCTCCAAACACTGAGACCAAATTAGGTCTTCCTAATGTGACTGGAGTCAGAAGTAGACTGTTGGTGTTCCCCTGAGGGGTCAGTGTGCCTGAGATGTGACTTGTTTAGCCTAGTTTAGATGCAGGGAAATGCACTGAGAGGTTTTCAAGTGTGGTGAGCTGCATGTGTTGCTTTCTCCTTGTATTTAGAAGACAGGACATCTCAGAAGAGCTCCTAGGTGAAGGGCTGCTGGAGAGATTGCTGCTAGCTGATAAGCAAAATGCTTCCTTTTAGGCACTTCCCCAAAATGCAGTTGTTGTGGTAAATGGCAGTTTGTTTGTTGAAACCAAACTGCTTTGCATAAGCTAACGAACCTTAGGACATGTTTGAGCTACAAGAGCTGCCAGCTTGCCAGGAGGAGCAGGGGATGGCTTGGACTTGATGAACTGCATCTCTGGTGAAGCCTCATGTTATGATGAGGCATCTCCATCACTTCAGAGTCCATCTCTGAACCAGCCACACTGGGCTCCTGAACTCCCTGGCTTGGACTTTAGAATCCTAGGATCCTAGACTGGTTTGGGTTGGAAGGGACCTCTGGAGCTCATCTACTCCAACCCCCCTGCAGTGGGCAGGGACATCCCCAACTAGAGCAGCTTGCCCAGAGCCCTGGCAAGCCTCACCTGGAATGCNAGCCTGGATTGATAGTGGGGATTGTTCTGACCCAGGTGTAGTGACTTCAGGAGATCATACAGAGCTTTGGAGAAGAAGTTCTAGAGTTCCTGGATAAATCACAGAAGCTCCAAATTCGGTGATCATTTTCTTTTATGTTTTAAATTACATTCTTTTTTTTTCTGGCTAGTTTTCAGTATTTTTTCCTTTTGTAGAAGGAAGTCTTTCAGAACTTGGTAAACTCTCTCTCTAGACTCATTACCTCTCAATGGAAAGCAACTCAATTAAACTTCATATAGCTTTACAACACTGAGAAGGGGCAGAGTGTACATGTTTTGGAGACAACTAGTGCAAATTTAGACTACATATAATGAAAAAATAAATAAATTCAGTCTCAGACAGAACCTGGAACAGGGCTCAGAGGAGCCATGGGATGGATCTCTATCACTGGAGAGGTTCAGCCTCAACACTACAAGCCCTGAGCAACATGATCTGATTTTGAAGGTGGATCAAACTTTAAAGCTGGGACAGCTTTGAGCTGGTGGTGAAGCAGAAAACCTCTGGTGGACCCTTCCTACCAAGTGATTCTAGGATTCTGTGACATTATCTGGTACACATTTAACACCAAAGCTCTGTCAAAGTGTAGATGATACCTCTAAGTACAAAAAGAATATTAAAGCCAGAGCTAGGGCATAATCATCTCTGGGATAGACTCCTGCAGTCATGTAGTCTAAACACAGTAACTGATGGTGCAGAAGGAAAAGGAATATATAGGTATTCTGCTAGTTGAGAAAATGAGCTAAACAGAGCACATCTACCCAAAACGTAACCCACAACACAGATGCTAATATCCCTTCTTTTCCCTAGCAACTGTGATTGCTACTAGATGTAAGGACCTCAGTCTGAGTGACCTCTGCTGAGAGCAAATCTATTTATTCTTCTGTCCTAAGCTGGGATATTGGGCCAGCACTGGCACAAAAAGAAATGTCTTCTGCATTGTGGAACTGGCAATCAGAAACATTAAGAAAAAGACTTAACCAACTTGGCATTCTCATAAACATCTGAAATATGTTTTTGAATAATGAGTTTTAGGAAGCAATATTTGTGGTTCTTTTTCTGTCCTAACTCCTAGTTTCTGAACCTTCAGACTGCACTGAGGTTATATTTAGTCCATATTTTATGCTTTTCTTCACTGCCTTGAGGATTAGAAATCTGCTTTGAAAAGAAAGCCTCAGAGTCTAACTTAATCACTTGAGTCTAGAGGCAGGAGGTCTAGGACAGAAAGCAAATATTCCAAGAAAAACATTCAAATCCTAAGAGTTGACAGAGCTGTGATTTAACAGTCTTTAACTGAGAAGATCTAACAGGACCCTATGCCAAGGCAGTCAACAGCTCTAAAAGGAAGTCAAAGTCCAAGGGACTTTTCTCAGGGGGTTATCAAACTTAAATAAGATGAAGCTATTTTGATTTTGAGCAATACACCAGCAAGACCTTATTTGGAATATTCTCTGATGTGAGAGGAAGAAAGCCAAGACATTAATACACTTTGGAGATGTGTGCTCTGAGGGAAGAGCAGCTCCACTTGACCTCTTCACTGAGTGCCTGAGAACAAGGAGAAACCTCTTGAAGACAGCTATCTGGGCAAGAAGTATACTCAGCATAAAAGAGTGGCAAACTCAAAGGCAGGATGGCAAGATAAGAGTAATAGCAGCAAACTGAAATAACAGAACTCCTGCTTCTTCTACAGAGTAGTAGAAAAGCACTAATCCTAAGAGATTTTTGCTCCATTTGAGAAATGAGCTTCCTAATTTGATGGAAGTAATCAGCCCTATTCGTCTGAACAGCCTTCTTCTGCCTCTGAAGTGTGCAGTCTGGATTCTTTGTCCATCAGGTGTGTAATAAATATTACTAATACACTCAATGTAATGTGATTTTTCTCTACTGATCAAATATGGCTTGTGGGCAAAAGTCCAAACCTGAACTTTCTCACTGGACCTTGGGTGTTTGCCCGGGCCACTTGACAGTAGCAGTTGACTTGCCAGAGAGAGGTATGGTGGGAAGTCTTGGGGAAACTGGGCTACATGAAACCTCTGGCATTGCAAGAAGAATCACAGAATGGCTTTGCTTGGAAGAGACCTTTCAGATCACAGTATCACAGGATGTCAGGGCTTGGAAGGGCCCTAGAAAGATCATCTAGTGCAGGATCACCTAGACCAGCTCACACAGCAATGTGTCCAGGCAGCTCTGCAATGTCTCCAGACAAGGAGACTCCACAGGCTCCTGGGCAGCCTGGGCCAGTGCTCTGGCACCCTCACTGCAAACAAGTTTCTCCTCAGGTTAATACTAAACCTCCTGTAATCCAACTTGCTCCCATTCCCTCTTGTCCTAACATTGGATGACAACCCTTGCTCTGAGGGCCTAAGGAGCCATTTACCTGAGCTGTACACTAAATGACTCTGCTCACAACATCTTTAAGCCATACAAATAACTCAAAAACAAGGCAGCCAAGTGAAGGAATCCTCACTGTTGAGTCCAGCAGAGCTCAGCTCTCAGGCTGCAGCTCTAATCTCCTGATAACAGGAGATCATGCTGAGTTTCTCATTAAAAATGGCAACCTCAGGGATTAAACAGCTGCCAAATGAATGGCTGGGGAAGCCAAGATTATCAAGATCATCAAGGCCAACTACTAACCCACCACTGCCAGCTCACCACTAAACCATTGTCCCTCAGCACAACACTGCAAGAGCATTGCAAAGTCCAGGAAGAGAAGAATATGAATCCCTTAGGTCAAGGTTTTCAATGTTTGTGAAGGTTCAGTTTCCAGCAGAGGAATATGACCTTTGTGAGGTTGAGCAGCTTCACCAACTTCCAATTATTTCAGCAGGAGCTCAACATTTTGCATAATTCTGTGAAATTGGTTTCATTGATTAGCCAGAATTGCACTGGGCAAACATCAGTCAATGCTTTCCCCTCTCTGCTTCTGTTGTGCTTGGCCAGTAATGAGATGTACAGACAAATGATTATGCATGGAGCTGGCTGGCTAATGACATCAGTCGTTGAGACAGGAGTTTAGTCCTCAGTTAAATACACTTCTGAGTTCTCTAATACTCAGTCCTTACTCTGACCTCTATGGAAGATCTAACTTGCTGTAATTTTTAAGCAATTTCAGCTGTCTGTCTTATGGAAGTGGAGGCTCTTGAAGCCTGAGCTCTTTTTAAAGAGCTTAGGCAAGACACATGTGAAATTGAGACATGTGGTTGGGATATTGAAGCAACACATCCCTGAATCCCCAAATCTGTATTTCTCAGGGTGGCAAGGATTTTTTTGGGAGACAACAAGCATCTTTTTTATGGGAAAGCAGAAATGTGTGCTACAAAAAGACTGTTTATAATGCTGCTTACCTACCAGAGAGCCACATAAGAGCTATCAATGGGAGAGAGTCCTGACAACAAGCTAATGAGCTCCTGCTGCTCGATAAATGTCTTTGCTTTGCTTCAGCATTTCTGTGTGCAGTGGGAGGGAGACAGTGATCCCAGACAATGTTCCAGTGCAATTATTTTATCCCATTTCTACCCATTATTTTGGCATGACATACAAGAAAGGAAGGCACAGCAGCTTTTGTGATGCCTGATACAAATAAACAATAGTTGCTCAATCTATAATTACTAAACTCTTGTCTTTTAAAGTTAGGAATCAAAGCAATCAAAGAACTGTCCTTCCAGGAAAGTAATCTGGTTTGAAAATGATTTATTTTTTTCTGTTTCTCTGATTTATATCTGTTAATAAAGCATAGCATTATGAGGTATCCTGCTAAATGGCTTTCTGTGAGATTAAAAGCAGGAATAAGATTGAAAGCTACTTTCTATCCAGTTGTTGAAGTTGCCTATTTGTGATGAGAATTGCTGGGAGAAGGAATAGATTTTTTTGCAGAACATCTCTCTAAAATAGGGCAATGGTATTGAAGCAATAACAATTTATGGCCCAGGCTAGGCCTGAATTAAACTAAAAAGCTAGTCTCTTCCAAAATTCAGGACTTTCCAGAAAGTCATCCTTACACTCATGGAATGGTTGGAGCAGACCTCTGAGATTCAGTCCTTGCTGCGTTTTCATTCCAGACTAGTGCATTCCCTAGCTCCATCAGTTACTATCCTTATAAGGTCTCCACTACTAGCATTAAACTATCCCTGTTGTTACTGATATAGCCTCACCAGCCTGCAGAACCTGTCCTGTGGCAATTGGCATCCCTCTGTAGGTTAAGCTCCCATGGAGCCTCACCTCTTTTGTTTTCTGGTTTTTATTTGAACTGTATGTCTTTAGTCCTGGATTTGCTCATAAAAAAAAAGATCTGTCTCAAAGAATAGGTAAGGGGAAAGCTTCTGAGACACAGAATGAACATATCCAGCATCCTTAAGCAGTCTGTCGGTGGATTACATCAACTCAAAGATAGATTTTGCTCCCTCTGGCTCATCAAATAATCTGATTAGCTGGCACTGATTATGCTCAGCATGATGTACTGTGTTCTGTAAACCAAACACAGAAAGTCCCTGCTCTGTTGCCTTGCATGCTCCTGGATACCCTTCTTTACAATAAATTCCCTTTTTGCTTTCACTGACTACTAACTTCAGCTTGGATTTGGCACATATTAATGCCAGCTGATAATACTCTCTTGTTATATAGGCATAGTGGTGGGCTCAGCTAAGCAGAAAAATGCATGAGTTCTTGCCTCTCAGCTCCACAGTCAAACCTACAGCCATCAAGTTTAGCATCTATGACTTTTTGGGGAGGAGTGGTGCCATCAGTGGGGCTCACAAAAGCCAATACTCAGAGGAGGGAGCTACCTGACCTAGGCATCAAACTCAGTGGTTGTATAATGTGGTATTTTTATCCAGCCTGAGCTAGTGGTGTCAGAGGAGTCAGTGTTGCCTTCACCTCACAATTCTGTCAGCTCTTGTTTTTCTGCTGGCAGGAGCATTTTGGAGGAGTTCTGGTGTTTGGTAGTAGTTAAATCTGTTATTGTTGAGGATAAGAGAGACACTGGCTACTGCATAGCAGAATTCAGCCTCCTCTGGCCTGACATTTCTATACAGCAATTAGTTTATGGATTTTAGTCCATTTTTCTCATGGATTTTTCTCTCAAGTCCTCACAAATGTCTTACATGTCCCTAGAGGGACTCAGACTGCTGCTTCCTTTTATAGTTGCATTGTTACTTGTCATTGTCCTCCCTCAGGACTTCCTTTAGAGTCCATTCAAAGAGCACTTGGCATTTTCCTGCTCTGTTTTTCTTTTCCCTTTGTTTTTAACACCCTGTTTCACATTTTCCTTAATCCTCTCCCTCTTTTCCTCCTCTTTCCCTTGTCCCCCCTCCCTGCATTCTTTCGCTGTGACAAACCTGCTGATGCATGCTTAGAGCAGCAGCAGCAGTCATGCTGTGCTCACCATCTGGGACAAGCAGATCCTGTAGCCTCCCAGAGCCTTCAGAACCATGAGCTGAATGCACACACTGGACTAGAGCCACCCCATCACCTCCCACTTTCCCATTTTGCTCTCAGTGTGGTGCTTTCCTGTTAGCCATTCAGCACAGACTCCTTCACTTACTCAGCATTTGCCCAGCTGAGGAAAGTTTCCAAGGTTCTCTGGTCATGTAGCTCAAACCCTTCCACTGCAAGCTCTATCCTGATGGATTTGCTCCTTCAGTCCCTTCCTCTGCTCTCTGTGGAACCAGAGAGAAAGCAAGAAAAACATAACAGCTCTCCAATTTTAACTTTTTGTTGTTGAAATACATGAAAATATGTATTGAACTAATGAAGTTCAACAAGGCCAAGTGTAGGATTCTGCACCCGAGGAGGAATAATCCCCATGATCCAGTACAGGTAAGGAGCTGACCTACTGGAAAAACAGCTGTGAGGAGAAGGACCTAGGAATCCTGGTGGACAAGTTCACCATGAGCAAGCAATGTGTCTTTGTTGCCAAGAAAGCCAATGGTCTCCTGGGGTGCATTAAAAAGAATGTGACTAGTAGGTTGAGGGAGGTTCTCCTCCCCTCTACTCTGTCCTAGTGAGGCCACATCTGGACTATTGTGTCCAGTTCTGGGCTCCTCAGTTCAAGAGAGGCAGGGACCTATTAGAGAGAGTCAAACAGAGGTTACAAAGATGCTAAGGGGACAGGAGAATGTCTGTGAGGTAGAAAGGCTGAGAGCTCTGGGGCTGCTTAGCCTGGAGAAGAGCAGAGCCAGATGGGATCTGCTCAGTGCTGAGCAATATCTAAAGGGTGAAGTCAAGAGGCTGGGGACAGACTCTTGTCAGTTGTGCCCAGTGACAGGCCAAGGGGCAATGGGCACAAACTGGAACCCAGGAAGTTCCATCTAAACATAAGGAAAAACTTCTTTTCCTGTGCTGGTGCCAGAGCAGTGGCCCAGGCTGCCCAGAGAGGTTGTGGAGTCTCCTCCTCAGTGTGCAGTAATGACAGGGCAGGACTCTGCCTTCCTTCCCTGCTCAGAGGTTAGCTGCAAACATTTGAAGCTCACTTTGCAGGTCTCAGGCTGGCAGCCTATAACAATACCCAACAGCTGTGGCAGGGAGGAACAGATTTGGTCGAGGCAATATGCCTTTCCTGACCTCATCCTCATCTGGATTGGGGGGGTGTAGTGCTCTAGCTGTAGCTGAATATTTTTCTGTTTCAAACTGAAATGAGAAAAAGAGCCACAAGTATGAGCTTTGCTGGGTGTGAAGGCTGAGGCTGACTCAGAGAGATGATGGAAAAATAGTTAACGGATCAGTCAACCATTTAAAATACCCTGTTCTAAATAGCTTCAAAATCTGTGCTCCCTTTGGATTTCTGTGCATTTCTGTTCCTCACCCTTTATCTAAGTGTTTTAGTTCCATTGCAAAGCTTCCTTGATCACAAGAAGCCTAGAAAATAATGAACAAAGCAAGGGCAAGAGCAAGACTGGAGGAGTTTTGTGTATCCAAAGTTCAGCTAGTGAGAAATAAACCATCTGGTGAGCACATCCATCCCTGCTCCTGGATAAGCTGAGGATGAATTGCCTAATGGCTCTGCCTGAGAGTGAGTAGTTACCAGGGTAAAGAGAATTACATAAGAGCCAGCTCTGCACTTCAACATCACTAACTAGATGGAATCTTTGCACTCAGGCACTCAGCACTCAGTTCTGCTGCAGCACAAAACCACTCTGTGCCTGCCTAAAATCATCTTTCATTCCTCTTTTTGCTTACCTGAAGCACAATTTTGCATCACCCAGTCCCCCAGCTATTGCATGCATCATCTGGAAATATGCTACTGTGAAATGTTTCAATGCTTTCTTTCTAATTATAGCTTTTGATATCATATAAGCAAGGGTGAATCAGAACAGAAATGTCGGGGGGGGGGGTTAGGGGAAGAAACCTTTTACTAACAGTGAGCATCAGGACAGAAGAAGAGATTTAGATTAGATGTTAGAAAAATATTCTGTGCTCAGAGAGTAGTAAGACCCTGGCACAGGTTACCCAGAGAGGTTGTGGATGCCCCATCCCTGGCAGTGTTCAAGGCCATGCTGGATGCAGCCCTGGGCAACCTGGTCTAGTGTGTGGCATCCCTGCCCATGAGTGCTGGAGCTAGGTGATCTTTAAGGTCCCTTCCAACATTCACCTTGTATGGTGCAATTTGCAGTTCTGGCTTGTTCTGGGGGAAAAAAAAAATCCTGAATTCATGAATTCTCTGCAGAAAAGGAAGGGAGCTTCCCTGCCATCTGCCTCCCTGGCTGCCAGCAAGGCTCACACCTCGGAGGCACAAAGGGTTCCTGCCTCAGGCAGTCTGTGCTACTGCCTGCTGCATAGGCACTGGTGCTGCAGCTCCAGGATGACAAGGGGGAAGAACCAGGTGGGTTTCATAGCTGGGTTCCACCAATGTCTCTGCAAAACTCTGTACCTTTTGGGTTTCATCAAATTAGTGAGTTCTGACAAGGAAATTTACTATTGGTTCTTCCCTGAGCACCTCTTTCTTGTACTAGAGGAAATGGAAGGAAGGAGATTGAGGAGATGGCTGAAGGATGTGGGGAGAAAGCAGCAGGTTTTAGAGAAACAGAGATTTAGGATGTTTGGGAAGTGAGGGAAAAAAGCATGCTGCAGATTGTATTTTTAGATGTGAATGAAGGCACAAAGTTTTGCTCTGGGTTTATTCTGAGTTTCAGATGGCAGTTGCACACTCAGTGATGGCACATAATGTCCAAGGCATGAGTGAAACCAGCCCCACAAAGCAAAGACCCCCAAAAAACATATTAAGCTGTCAAATGTTGTATGGCTGTTCCAAAATCCTTACTAGGGAGTTAAATGTTGTCCTTAAATTGGTGCAATAAGATTAAAATTTGAGGTGGAATATAGGAAAGTAGTACTTGCATGCAAATTCTTCTACCTCTAACAAAAACAGAATTATCTTTCTGACATTTAGATGATAATCAAACACCAAATCTATTGAGAACTGGGTTATCAAGTAATGTAGATTTTGATTTCTCTCCAAGTTAGAAGCCTGAAAGCTATTACTGGATAAAATATATGTGTAAATAGCAATGCTCGAAGCTACTGAAAGGTCATTTCTATTGTGTTTTATTGTTTAAGTCTAGAACAAATGGCAAACTCCACCAAGGTAAATGTGGTGGGAGGTGCCAACAGGTTCTTGAGACAAAGCCAAAGACATGGCCTTAGGAATAATGTCACCAACATCCAAAATGACCAGTAATTGGGATGTGCAACCAGGAGTCACTTGTGAAGCTAATACCTTGGGTAATGATCTTCAAACCCAATTTGACCACATGCATTTGACTTCCTGTACTACTCAGGTACCTGTTTCACTGCTTGGACTGCTGCTGTTCTGCAGAACAACTATTCAGACTGTAACAGTCAACAAGGGAAGACTAACCAATGCCATCTAGTTAGACTTCTGTAAGGGCCTTTGACATGGTCCCATATGACATCCTTATCTCTAAACTGGTGAGCTACGGATTTGAAGCATGTGCTATGGATTTGAAGGATGGATTTGAAAGTGGATAAGGAATTGGCTGAACAGAAACAGAGTTGCAGTCAATAGCTTCATGTCCAGGTGGAGACCAGTGATGAATGATGTCCCTCAGAACTCTGTCTTGGGACAAGTGCTCTTCAATATCTTTATCAATGACATAGTGGAATCTAGTGCACCCTCAGCAACTTTGCAGATGACACGAAGCTGAGTGGTGCAGTTGACACAACAGGTTGTGGATGCCCCATCCCTGGAAGTGGTCAAGGCCAGGTTGGATGGGGCTTTGAGCAAGCTGCTCTAGTGGAAGGAGTTCCTGCCCATGGCAGGGGTTTGGAATTAGATGATCTTTAAAATGCCTCCCAACTCAACCCATTCTATGATCCTATGGCATGAAAATATTTTTCTCTCTAGAATTCTTGCAAAACATTTTTTTTTCAGTTGTTTATTATTTTTTTAACTGATGCAACAAAAGTCTTTGAAATGATACCAGTCTGGCTTCATTAGATTTCTTCTCTGTGTTGTGCAAGTACATTACACACTCCTGATGCACTGCAGTGCACTGTGTTTGGTTTAGAATATGTTTCTGTGATCAAGTGGTTTTCTGACAGACTTAGGAAATAGTCTGGAAGACTCTGGAGTGAAATTTGTCTCCAAATTCTTTTTACTTTCATATCTTCTATAACAATGATTTCTGCAGTTTTCCCACTGCTGCACAGTTGTGGCAGCATTTAGGATTTACCCCATTCCTTGGTGTTCACTTACATGACAGGTCTGCCCTCACCTCTCCTGGATGACAAAGAGGAAGGGATACATTATCTGCATGATTTCTAAGCACAGAGATGTCACAATTCCTTCAGATAAGGAATATTGATTTTACATGACTTATCTAAGTTCATATGGATCTTATATGTGGGTGTATGAAAGAAAATACAGCTGTCCTCATCTTTTCTACTGCTAAATATGTCATTGTTGGCACATTTCCCAAAATGCAGACCAGGGCCTAACTTGTTCAGTGGAGTCAGAAAAAGAATTTAGTAAATAATGAGTGTGGGAGAGACAAATCACATTACTCTCCCCTTCAACAGTTTTTGATTTTTATAGGGAATTATTTTAATTGCAAAATGGAGACAAATTTCTATGTCATTCTCCATAAGCCATTACATTTTACTTGTCCTTACTCCAGTTCTGTTCAGTTTTCTGCTGGACAAAGGCGTTTTCTCTAGCACAGGCCATTGCTGCTCTGCTTGGACATCTCAGGTGCTCTTCTTTTGTGCTGATGGAGTGAGAAGGGATGGAACTAGTTGGTGAGAAGAGGATGAGTTTCCCAGTGCAACACCTAGCCTCAGGCATTAGCTAACAGAATCCCCATGGCCAGGAGCAGGGACTGAAACCATAGCTATAAAAAGTGCTAGAACATCTAAGAAACGCTGAAATAAAAAGTGGGAACTGCAGTGGTAAAAAACAAGTCAGGTATCAAACAGTGTAAGACTCATAAGGGAAGAGTGAAGATGTGGGCAAACAGCTTTTTCTGTCACTGAGCCCACAAGAGCAGTTTAAGGAAGATGCAGGCTTGTAGTTTTTTAGTAGAAAGCAGAAAAAGAAATGATTGCATAGCCAAGCACAAGGACTGAACCCAAGGGCTGGCAAAGCAGTTGTTATTAGCCTTTCCCCCCAAGAAGAGGAACAGGCTTTGCACTGCATGACTGCTACTTGGCTGAAGAGTCCTTCAGGCCAAGCTGAACATCCTGAACTCCAACCCCACACGCTCACCATGCTGAGTTAAGAATCCCTGGAATTGACCTATGGAGGCAATCTTGGTATTTTATTTCTCAGCAGTGCTCAGGGAAATGTTTTGCTATGGAAGAACTCGAGGAATTACTGGGAAACTAGCCAAGGCTGGGGGCTGTAGAGCCTGGGCACAAGACCCTCCATTGCCATTTTCTCTTACATTTATCCATACAGGACATGTTTCCCATCAGGACACTGGAAAGATCAGGTGCCACAGAAGTGGTATTTTCAACAGCTGCTGCCTGGACAGGTGCTATTACAAAGGATTTATATGAGGGATCACTTCCATAGGGAAGTTTATGTCATAGTATCATAATGGTTAAAAAAGACCTCCCAGATCATCGAGTCCAACTGTCCACCCAACACTCGCATGCTCACCACTAAACCATTTCCCCAAGCACCAAATCTACACATCTTTTTGAGCTCTTTTTGGTGGTGATTCCACCACCTCCCTGGGCAGCCTGGGCCAATGCCTGACAACCTTCTTGGTGAAGCAATTCTTTGTGACATCTAACCTGAACCTTCCCTGGCACAACGATCAGGGAACTCAATCTAAGTGGACGGTCTTGTTTCCACTCCTAATGCAGTCAGACGCTGCTGACCGAGTTAAGTCCCTCGG
>VWZO01001166.1:482283-511876 GCA_013396975.1 Bucco capensis | reverse complement strand
GGCGGCGGCGGAGGCGAGGGGCTCAGGCGGCTACAGCGCTGAGTGTGTGTGCCTGAGGGACGGCTCCGGGCGGCGGCGGCGGTGAGGTAAAGCTTCTTTGCCTTCAGCGGGAAGCGCTGGGGGAGGAGGGGGGTACGGCCCGGCGGCGGGAGCGAGCCGACTCAGCCCACGGCGGCTCCCCAGCCCGTGACCCGCTGGGATTCGCCCGCCGGCGGGGCGGTGTGAGATCGGGGGCGGCCCGNATGTTTTGCTATGGAAGAACTCGAGGAATTACTGGGAAACTAGCCAAGGCTGGGGGCTGTAGAGCCTGGGCACAAGACCCTCCATTGCCATTTTCTCTTACATTTATCCATACAGGACATGTTTCCCATCAGGACACTGGAAAGATCAGGTGCCACAGAAGTGGTATTTTCAACAGCTGCTGCCTGGACAGGTGCTATTACAAAGGATTTATATGAGGGATCACTTCCATAGGGAAGTTTATGTCATAGTATCATAATGGTTAAAAAAGACCTCCCAGATCATCGAGTCCAACTGTCCACCCAACACTCGCATGCTCACCACTAAACCATTTCCCCAAGCACCAAATCTACACATCTTTTTGAGCTCTTTTTGGTGGTGATTCCACCACCTCCCTGGGCAGCCTGGGCCAATGCCTGACAACCTTCTTGGTGAAGCAATTCTTTGTGACATCTAACCTGAACCTTCCCTGGCACAACGATCAGGGAACTCAATCTAAGTGGACGGTCTTGTTTCCACTCCTAATGCAGTCAGACGCTGCTGACCGAGTTAAGTCCCTCGGTGGGCTCAGGTTCGCCTCACTGGAAGCCCTGGGGCGGGCTAGGGACAACCGAGGCGGGGAGGCCGCTGGGGGTGGCGCCGAGGGGACTGGGCGGTGTGTGAGGGAAAGGCCGCAGGGGTGCAGACAGGAGGAAGGGGGAGCAGGAGACAGGAGAAGGCCTCCCGACGGGATCCGGGGCCGATGAACCGCTGTGCCTCCCTGAAGCGAACCCCAACACGCCCAGAGCGGCGGGGGATGACATCACCCGTTCCCCCAAAGAGGCGCGCGCCGATTGGCGGAGAGGAAGGCTCCGGCTCCGCCAATGCACGGTGGACAGGGCTGCAGGCTGGGTGACGTGCAGACTCTGGCCGTATGGGGGTTTATTTTGCTTTGGGCTGCTCCAGCTGCCGCCATTAGAGGAGTCTGGGGNCGTGGCCGGCCCGGGGTCATCGTCCCGCGTGGAAGGGGAGGGTTTGCTTCGGTGGTGAGCACAGCTTGCGGGATGCGGCTTTTCTCCCTCCCTCTCTTCCTCCCTTCTCCCGTCCTGGCAGCGCCGTGTGTGTACCACCGCGTTTGGAGAGCTGTGTTACAGCAACGAGAGTCTTGGTACAAAGGCAGGAAACTCTGATTTTTTGATCTTGTGACTGCTTCTCCAAATGCTGGGCTGCAGTAGCTCGGTGTGCCGGGGTGAGATCATGCTTCTGCTGCCTCCCACTTCTCCCCCCCCCCCCCCCCCCCCCCCCCCCCAAAANNNCCCCCCCCCCCTTGTTTTTCTTTCTGGATGTGCCTGTTTTGGTCTGTGTGATGTGGTAGAATAGGTGATGGGAGCTACTTATATCTTTGAATTCTGGCTAGCAGAACTTCCATGATACTGCCTATAGTACAATATCACACGTTGTCAATACTTCCCACACTGTACTTCGTTACTGATGAAGTATTTCAAAATCGAGCTTGTTTCTGTGAACTGTTTTTATAAAACAATAAATTAGGAAAGCTTGACTGAGGAATGAGGCAACCCTCAGTAATCCGGGTTTCCAGCGCCTTTCTGACTGCCTTCACAGTCCTACACTGCGGCAGCTTCCAGCCAGGATAAGGTAAACTTCTCTGCGGAGGTGAGGGATGTCTGTGAGTCCTTCCTTCGTGGTGACAGAAGGCATTCCTTCCAGCCCTCATCCCAGATCTGGAGTGCTCTGTCGCCACAAGTAGTCACTGCTCTTGAAGAGCAGCAGGGGGTTAGAAATGATGGGAGAAAATTAATCTGGGTCTCCTGCATGGCAACCGTAGCACGGCTGCTGAGAACTTTTGGTTGCCGTGTTGGCTTCCAGTGATGACAATAATGACAACTTTTTCTAGAATTCTTGAGAGTCAGTGTAATAAACAAGTGTTGTTTGACAGACGTTGGGTTGTGCCTGAACACTCTCTGCTTGCTAGCTACCTACTGTGTCATAAGTGGTGAAACTGGCATGTGAGCTTAACACGTTGATGTGTTTAATGCAAAAATTGAAAGGTGAGATGTCTTCTGTGTTAATACCTTAACTTCTTTCTTTAACACTACTGTGTTAAAGCTCATCCTGATGTGAGCAGAACCTTGTATCCAGTACTTCTTTTATTTATTTTCCCCCCTTTTCCAGTGGTTACTCAGAGAGGGGAAAACAGGTAAGCAGCAGGAGGTGTTCTGGAACTCTTTTATTTGCTGCCTTCCAAAGGCCAGGTTGAATTGGTGTCTCAGCATGCACAGTTTAGCGTGTCATGTGTAGAAGATCACTTCTGATTTAAGTCTGTGACAGCATTAAGAGAGAATAATGCCTTTGGATGTGTTGCATTTGGTAGGATTTGTGAAACTAATTATGTTGTGTAAGTCTTTTGAAGAAAATAATGATTACCTTTAACTTTTCTTACACTGCTTAAGTAAGGACAGGCAGATGGGAGTGACTGATGAGGCCATAATCTGTTATTTTAGGGTTGTATCCATTAGCAGTTTCTCAGAAGTCTAATTAAAAAATACTAATTTAATTGGAATGTTGAGTGACATTAAAGCATCAACAGATTCAGCACAGAAGCAGGACTTAAATTGGAGACTACTTACAGTGCAAAATTCATCAAGGCAGCATTTTCAGTCTTATTTAGCCTTTATGTCCACTATAATTTTATGTCATTCAATATGTAAATTCCTTGGGGATGGGAAATCCCGTCCATTTCTGGTGTTCTTTGCAGGATGGATCTGTAAGTCAGTTAGAAATGTAAGTAGAAAATACTTTACTGATTGTATGGGAGGTTATTTTCAATACAGTCAATCAAATAATCAAAAGTACTCTCAGGCACTTTAATGGGAGATTTACTGGCTCCTTCATGTGGTATTAGCTTAGGTGCTAACATTTCTCTTTCCAGCTTTTCTTTGCCATATCAGTTTTGCACCAGGTTGAGATTGTGCAGAAGTTTGTCAATATATTATTTATAATGATGTACCATCAAGTAATCACAGCAGAACACTTAAACTGCTACTGCCAGGTCTGTTAGTAATCTTCTGCTCCTTCCTCTTCCTAAAATTTGAAGACTGGGTTATTTTGAGCTGTTTAAAATTTATGTCAACAAGTAATGCTCTTTTTTAACTGCATGAATTGTGATCCACAGTCTCCTGCTACTAAAATGGAACTAAACTTTAGTTTGGCTTCTGAAAATGGCTGGCTTGGTTGTAACAGAGTTCTTAATTTTTTTAAGTAGTACTCCAGCTGAAGATGGAAATGAAGCAAAGTTGAAAAGAATCTTTATAACACAGCTGAGGAAGAGCTTATCACTTCACTTACAAAATGGCATAGCTTGATAAAAATAGTTAAATAACAGTTAATTATAAATTTGTAATGTCAGTTGAATGAAATTTGTTATACCTTAGAAAGAAAACTTCTGTCTTCAAATTAAGATCTCAAACATTAAGAATTCAGACACTTTCCAGGTACTTTTTTTGTAGCACTTCTTCTCTAGCTGACATTGCTTTAACTTGCACATAATCAGATTGATTTTGTGACTCTTTTGGCATCATCAGGTGCTGAAGCACAGCTTCTCATCAGTAAGTAGTTAGTTCTTTTTAAACTTCCTTGAAATACAAGAGTAATAATAATAGGACTGTTACCTCTTTGGTGTCTATAAGAGTTGACATGCTTTAAAAGAAGAACTGTAGTTATTTTGACATCAATTCTGAGAATATGTTAATAATATCTGTAATAATATGGATGATTTCATGTTTTCTTCTGTGGCATGGGCAGGTTTTCAGCAGCTCTGTAGCCCAGCTGGAGAGGTGTGAAGGGGTAGGGAATGAATGTAATGATATCTAAAGAAGGACTTGTGTTCAAGAGGAGGATGATAAGGAGACCTGCCTTGGAGAGAGTGGTGGTGGCTAATATGTGCAGAGCATCTTGCTGTGAAGGAGCCAAGTTTGCAGCCCTTTTGCATCTTGTACTGTACAGCAGATAAAACTAAGTTGGCATTTTTCACTTGGGTTGTTTGAGTTTATCCTGATAGAGTCTGTTCTGCATGTTCCTAAAGCAAGGATACTATTGCATCATTATTGTTTTTCATTTCTAGTAATGTGGATCTTTTTTTTTTTTTTTCTCCTGAGAATGTCTGGTACTTTTGCTTATATTCACATGTGCATTTGAAATTAACCAGAGCTAGTACTTCTAAGACAACTGCTGGAAAAGGCATGGAATTTACATCTGCCTTTAAAGTGGAGTTCAGAATTCAGCTGAAAATACTTGACATACTGAGAGCTAGGTATAAAATGAATCCCAGACATGCAGCCTGCTGTCCAGAGGATGGGGGGTCTGGGAGGATGGACCCATGGCTATTTTGGGAAGTGTAAATAGGACTTCTTTATGAAACTGTCAGTTGTGAGTGAGGAGGCTGCAGTCTTTCCTTTTTTTCCCCCTCTCCTTCCTCCCACCATGCCAGAAGCCAGTACACAGTGATGTTTTATTTGGGTTATGTTTGCCATTAGTTTTGTAAACAGGTTTGAAAATCCTGCATGTGATCCTTGGATTTGGAGTTGATTTAGCATCTAGTCTTGAGCAGCCCCTTTTAATGAAACTGAAAAAGCTGAGTTACTGGGGAGTGAGTATACAGACATCTAGAAACTTAGTTCTAAGTTATGTTGGTACTCTGCTGTCTTCTGGATATTTAGGAGTTAGCTTTCTTAAGCTAAAGAAAATTATCAGAACCATGGTTTACCTGACTCTGAACAGAAAAATAAACTTGAGTGGGCTGTTTTCTTTTCAGTAGATTGAAACTATTATGATCAAGTAATGTTTTAATGGCTTTCAAGCTGTGTGCACATTGGTAGGTCCATTCATTTGGAAACTCTGCTGCTCTTGGTCTATAGTCAGTTGATTGTCTGGGAAGAAAAGTGACTGTCATAAATGTGAATAATTCTAGCAAAAAATAGGAGATTTGCTTGGTTTGAGAGAATCCTATTTCTTGTGGCTGTAAAGATGGTAAGTACACTGAGGACGTGTTGACTTGCACTTCTTTCAGGCTAAGGGGCTTGAAAGTAGTTCTGCTGTCTTCATTCATCTTCCTAGTATCTAAGCAGGGATTCAGTAGAGACAGCTGGCATATTTATTAGTTGCTGCTGCCTGAATACTCCCCTGAAACAGCTTCACTCTACCGGTGTGAGTGTTAAGTCTTCTGCAGTTTCAGGAAATGTGAGTATGTATCTCAGTATGCTGGAGATATGGGCAGAGAGGAACCTTCTGAAGTTCAGCAAAGGCAAGGGCAGGGCCTTCACCCAGGAAGGAATAACCCCATGCACCAGGACAGGCTGGGGGTTGACCTACTGGAAGGTAGCTCTGCAGAGGACCTGGTGGACAACAGGTTGTCCATGAGCCAGCAATGTGCCCTTGTGGCCAAGAAGACAAATGGTCTTCTGAGCTGCACTGGCAGCAGCATTGCCAGCAGGTAGAGGGAGGTGATCCTGCCCTTCGACTCAGCCCTGGTGGGATCCTACCTGGAGTACTGTACCCAGTTCTAGGCTCATCAGTACTAGGGAGACATGGAGCTCCTGGAACAAGTCCAGCAGAGAGCTCCAAAGATGCTGAGGGGGCTGGAGCATCTCCTTTTTCAGGGAAGGCTGAGGGAGCTGGGCTTGTTTGTTAAGACATCTTTGTCCTAGGTGTCTTAATGTCTGATTGTCAGACTGTCATTCATGGACTGGTCTGTGGGTTTAGGCTTTGACTACAAAGACTTCCCCTTTCTGTGCACTTGTTGAAAAGCTAACTTTTATCTTGCGAAGGGTTGGGATAGTGTGCTTGCTTTTTTTTTTCTTTTGACCTCTGCATTATTGTTTAGCTTGGCAGGGATAAAAATAATTGTCACCTCATGGCTTTTAAATGGTTTATTTAAAGAAGGTTGTGCAGTGTTGTCTTGAGCAGAAAGTTATTCCCACCCACCAAAAGCAGGAGGTTTCCTGTTTTAGAGCTGTTACTCTGAAACTTTCGAGCAGCTCAGGGTGCCTTGCAGTGATGGAGTTGTTGCATATGTGTTATGAGCAAAATACAGATTACTAATCATAAGGTTAAAACAGAAGTGATTTAAAGAAAACCAAAAAATGGGTATTACTCCTTGTCTAGAAGAGTTTGAATTTCTCTTCCCTGTGACATTTGCTGCTAGTTCTTCGCACTGTATTAAGCAGTAGTGTTTTTTGTCTGTTGTGAGAATAGCTTTTTTAATACTTTATCTTTTTTCCTCCCTGCCCCTTATGTGATGCCTTGCTGTCTAGTATCTTAAGAAGGGCTGGATAGAGTGAATGTAGCTTATATATCTTACTTGAACCAGATCTAATCTTAACTATAGCCCAATTGCAAATCTGTGTACCAGAGACAGTCCTTAACTGTGTCTGAAAGTGGCTTGCCATTACTTAGCATCAACTTTGTGTAATTTCCTTCTGAGTTTGTGCTTCCTTGTTCCATTTGGAGGCAGGTGTTTTTTCTCCTCCAAATGGTGACACTGTCTGCATGTAGCCATGATCTAATTTATGGTCAGCCAGTACTGAGAAGGTCTAGAGGATAATTACTAGAATTCAATGTCAAACATACAAGTCTTATTATAATGTGCCTTGGTCGCTAGACAGGTTTTAAGTGTGTTTAAGTTTTGATGTCTGACTCCACAGTGTGGTTTTATTCAGAGCATGACATCTGGTTTTCCTCATCCTGTGTGAGGATGGCTGAGATCTAAACAGAAATGAGTCTCATGTTTTAGGCATATAGTCTAAACACAGATAAACTCTATTTTTGTATTTGACCTCACTTTTTATAAAGAATCCTCTTGTTTATTTTCTGTACAATGTCCAATGCCAATGTCTTAAAAATAACATTTGAACAATTCTGTTGTACGTTTGTTAGTATATTGTCCAGAGCAGGGCCACAAGGATGCTCAGAGGTTAGAGCACCTCTCCTATGAGGACAGGCTGAGAGAGTTGGGATTGTTCAGCCTGGAGAAGAGGAGGAGACCTTCTTGTGGCCTTCCAGGATCTGCAGGAGCTACAAGAGGGCTGGGGAAGGACTTGTTAGGATGTCAGGGAGTGCTAGGACTAGGGGGAATGGACACAAGCTTGAGGAGGGGAGATTTAGGTTGGCTGTTAGGCAGAAGTTGTTCCCCAGGAGGGTGCTGAGCCACTGGCCCAGGTTGCCCAGAGAGGTGGTGGCAGCCCCAGCCCTGGCAGTGTTGCAGGCCAGGCTGGCTGGGGCTGGGAGCAAGCTGCTCTAGTGCCAGGTGTCCCTGCCCATGGCAGGGGGGTTGGGGCTAGAGGAGCTTTAAGGTCCCTTCCAACCCTGACAATTCTATGATCTTTTCTTGAGTCAGTATTCATCTGTTGCTGACTGTTCATGATGTTCAAATTCATTAAATATCACTGGATGGATTTATGTGAGTATTTTATTGTAGCTCATTATTTGGAGTCACTTTGCTTGGTTTTTTTTGATTAGTATTGTGTGGGAGATGCTGTGCCTTATGTAACTGTTGAGCTGCTTACTCTCATCGTCCCAAATGGTATTGGTTTCTGAGTAAGCAGTCGTATTTAGTCCATCATGATGTGCAGGAACATCTCATCTCAATTAGTTGTTCACTTTTAATTCAGTTTAAAACAAACAAAACCCCTGGAAAAAATGTCGCTCTTTCCTGAAGTAAGAAAGAGGTCTAAACTGCAAGCCATTGCTATTGATTTTTAGAGGTTGTTTTCAGCAGCTAAGGTTTTCCTAGGTTTTAGTTACAAATTTGAGAGATCTGTCTGTAGTTTGACCCATTTTGGATGAGTAACAAATAAAATGGAAACTTGTGCTGTGCAAGTTATGCAGCAGGACTAACTGTAGTAGTTAAGAGCAGAAAAATGCTTCCAGGGATAAACATCAAAATAAAAAAAGGCAGTGGAAAGGATGAATGTTCAGTATTGTTAAATACCTGTTAATTCTGTATTGAGTCTTCAGCTTTATGTGACTTCTTACTGCATAAATGGTTGCAAAATTAGACATCTTCATGCATTAAAAGTGTATGTAAGTTCTCTTGCCTATCAAAAGTCAGGCTTTAAGGTTTAGTTGAAATGGTAGCAGTTGGGTTGGAAGTGTGAAGAAAATATTGAAGAGAAATTTGAAGCAAAATCAGTATAATTTTTCTGAATACCTAATAAAGTAGACTCAAGATGCTTTGAAATGAGATATGAATCCATAAATCAAAACAAAAGCAATATTTTAACTGTATTTAAGTGAAGCCTGTCAGAATTCACCCAATGAACAGGCTTCTGAACGTTTTCAGTAGTTAGTTTGTACTTTCTCAGGATTTTTTTTTCTTTGGTTAAGAGAACGGCATTTGTAAAGGATCAAGACTTCTGGATTTTAGCTGATTGCCCACTTCTAAGAGTAGATGAATACTTGTATGTCATGGAAGTCATACCTAAGAATCTGTAGTACAGACTATTTGTAGCCAGCCTAGACTACCAAAACTCAAGAAAACGTTACAACTCATTTGACAAAGTAGATTGTAAATAGTTATTCAGTTATAACTAAAATATTTGCCTTTTTTTCTCATGCACCATTAATGTCATAGTTTGTAGATTATGTTGTGATTTAGATAGCAAAGATTTGATCTTTAATAGAACTGAGACTTGTGCCAATCTTAACTCAGTGAAGCCTCAATAGCAACATGTTACTGGGAGCAAAGGAGCAGCTCTGCTACTCAGAAGAGCAGAGATGATGCTTGTGTGCTTTAAGAGCGGTGCTGTTAGTGGGATGAGGATGGGAAGGATAAGATAGTTTGACAAAAGCCCCTGACTTCCACCATAGTTATTGCTTTGTGTCTGTATTTTGTGGGGAAGGGCTTTCTACATTCTGTAGTTCTAGCTGCAGTGTGAGGCTTGTTGCTGCTGTCTGTACTGCAAATAGCCAGCTAGTATTCTTCAGATACATAAACATTTTGTAAGCAAAATAACTCCTACAGCAGCTTGGAGAACATGATTTCAGTGCTCTCTTCCTGAGGAGACAGAGGATTTTCTCCTTTTTGCTGATCTGTTGGGACAGTATCCTTTCATTTTTAAAGAACTGACCTAACCACCAAAGCAAACTGTGCTTACTTGTTAAATTCCTTGCTCCAGTGTATTCAGGCTAATACAGAAAATGCTTCTATGTTTGTAATCTTTCCATTCTTTACTGTTAATACATGGTTATTGCCCTTACTGCAAAGCTTCCAGATTCAGCACTGATCTGATTTGGTTGTCCCACTGGCAAGGTCAATGTTCTTTCTTCTGCTAACTTACTGTTAGTTCCCTTCAAACTGTAGTGGCCTGGGTTCAGGTTTTATGCTTTTAATATACTGATGTGTTGAGGCTTATACTGAATTCTTGAGAAAGCAGTCATGCCAGAGTAGTGACTAGCTGAAGGTAGAGGAAGTTTAGTAAGTTAAGAGAATAAAGTAGCTGTAAAATTCCACCTTAGAGAATTAGGCAAGACAAATTTCATGTGAAAATTGATTCTTAATACTTGACAATGCATATCAACTAGGTTATTTAAAAATGTAATCTGTTTTTGTTGAAGGGTATTGACATTGTGATAATTTCACAAGGATTCTTGGACTCAGATAACAAAAGAGTCAGTTAAGCAGTGATGTCCTTTATGGGAAAAATCGTTGGGGAGGTATTCAGAGAGTTTACAAGTTTGAAACAAACAAACTGGCCTTTTCGATTTAAGCTTGTGTACAGCTCTGTTATCTTCTAGACCTTCCTACTGGCTATATTTAAATACTGGCAGCATTTTTGTTTGAGTCTCTTGATACAGCTTGTGTGAACTTTAAGAAGATATCGTGGTTAGAGTGGCAGTGTTTATAAATGTTTTGTTTGGAAACAGCAAAATCAAACCATTGCTTTGTTTCCTGCTATGAACAGTTGACTCCAATTCAGAAAACGTTCTGCAGTTTCACAGAACAAAACCAGATACTCCTATCTGAATTCAGACAAGTGCATATTTTATCATAGCCATTTAAGGTGATAATCCAGATGTGTGATTTGAGCAGGCTTTCCTTTTACAGCTTTAATTAGAAAGCTTCTTTGTGTACAAATAAACTGCAGTTTTCTAAGAAGGGTGCTGATTTTTAATGGGTAATTGGAAGAGAACTTGAGGTAGTGACGTAGAAGGGAGAACACTTCTGAAAATGTGTCAAATTATGCAGGGTTAATCATAGGCAATTTGTCTTCAAAAGCTGTTTGTCCATCGTGTGTGTATATGTAAACTTCACAGCAACATTCTCCAGCTGTTAGTGAGCAATTACAGCTGTCAGATTGAGACCTTTTTCTTGGTAGATGTGCATTTAAATACCCCATGTTTCATAATACATGAAAGAATACAGGCAGGGGAAGTGCTGCTGTTTGATCTTTAGCTTTGACTCCCAGTCCTGTTCCTCTCTGCTCCTTTTTGTGGTTGGATGTGTGAAACATGTTCTTTCTACACTGAACTCTTGAGTTAATAGATTCTGATTTTGGTTATAGAGAGCTCTCCTTCTTTCAGAACAAGATACTTTTGCTTATTTTGTTCCTCTGAGAAGTTGCTTCAGTGTTTTAAAGTGAAAATAAATATACCACTCTGCCTTTCTTTTTGGAGCAGTCTGAGAGAGGCAGTTACATTGTAGGGAAGGAGGGTGAATCTCTTCTGTGTTGCAAGTCTTGCTGAAGGTTTTAGCTGATGCCTGAGCTCCCTTTTCCCTGTAAATACAAAGGCAGTTAGCTTTGTTCCAAAATCCCTACACCTCAGCTAAATGAGGTAAGGTGGGAACATTGATTTGATCAGTGTAATTACATAAGGTTTTTGCCAGTGCAGATGCCAGCAACATCCCAGCAAAAAATCTGTAGACTGGTCTAAAGCAGTGTCTGGCTTGTTGGCAGGGAAGGGCTGGAGCTTTTAATGAAATGGAGCTTCAGCTTGTGTCTTGTTTGAGCCAAAGGAAAAATAACTTCTGGACAGAGTGAATAATGAAATTGTGGGGAATATAATGTATCCTGTCGTAAAAATGTTAGTTGAGGCCTCCAGTTTTTCTTCCCACTTTGTGTGCCGTTTTGTGTGTTCCCATGCACCAAAAATGAAGGGTATTCTTAAGTTGAAACAAAGCAAAAATAACAATTGTGACTCTTGTAGATGGCCTTTTCTGAATAACTTAATTTAGTAAAAAGGTAGGCTGATAATGTTTTGACTTTTCTTTGTTACTTGATTTATTGGATTTTAATATATTCTCCTCTTCAGTGTACTGAGTTACTCCTACTAGTCTGTCCTGAGATTTAGCACACTATAAACTGATCAATTGAGACCTGCTTGGAATTTTGTGGGTTTTAACTTCTTGCCTCCTCATGCTTTTTGACCATTAAGACATGCACCTGCACTTCAGTCACTGCTGTGCTATTTCTCTTTGAGAGGACGTCCTACATGATTCAACTTCTCCTCTGTGAAGAATCTAAAGTAACAAGGAACTTGAAGACAGAGTGGCAAAGAAGTAATTCTGAACTGCCACTGCTCAGTGGCTGGATAATGATCCTGTACCACCAGTAAATCAGAGTTCTGCTGTCCCTGGGGTGGAGTGCAGTTGGGGATCAGACCCAGAGCTGAAATTTAAGTGAAAGTGCTATATTCTCTCATGTAGCTGTGCCATAGTGGGTGTTGGCAGAACTGTCAAAGAAAAGGCATGGCATTGCTCCATTGAGCCATTTAATATTCTTTACTTCATAATAACCTGAGGCTTTGTGTTTGGTGGCAGTGAGCTCATATCTTGGAGGCTTTCAAAGCTGTAGATACTTAGCCTTTCTAGGAATTATGTCTGAAAGCATCTAGCTTTTTAAGAGGCAGAGAGAATAACTGCAGCTAAAAACCTAATCTGATGATTTATATGAAAGCTTTTCTATAACACAGTATGTTCTGTGCTATTTAGTTTCATAAGTAGTAGCTCAGTATTTGGTTAGGTCATTTTTGCAACCAACTGCTTTGCAACTTGAACAGCAATCTCCTTTCCTAGTCTTTGTGTCAGTAAAACAGGTGTTTTGTTTTCATTCCCCATCCCAAATGTGGGTTGGGATTTGTTTGCATGGGAACTGCTGGATTGAAGGCTTTATAAACTAGGGCAGGTAAGAGAGAGTTTTACAGTTCCAGATCCCACGCTAGCTTCATCACCCTTTGCATACAGCTATTGTTTTTGATTGAAAGTGTTACCTGCTTAAACCACACCAGCTTCTGCTCAGGTAGAAATTACTCCACAGCTCGAGTTGGGCATTGAAGTACTGGGCCAGGCTCTTTCTGGTTGTCTGTGGTAGCACAAGTGACACTGCTCTTTGCAGTTCTGATGCTGGCAGTTGATAGGTGCACAGATGCTGTGCTGCTTCCTTCTCTTTTCTGAAAAGTGTGTTCTACTCTCTTACAGACCTAACTAGGAAATATTAATATCTCAGAATACTCTACAGAAAGAAGAAGCTTATTAACAAATGTTAAAGTCATTAAACTTATATTTGAACTGGGGGGAAAAGCCTTGACCAAGAGGAATAGATAAATCTAGCACATAGTGTACTCATAGGAGGTGTTTTGGGAAAGCTTTGTGGAGTAGAGGAACTATTTTTCCTCCAAGTTTCTGAAAAATCCTCTTTACAAAGTCACCTTTAGTAAAATCAAGTTGACTTTGCATTCTTATGTAATATGTATTTTGTACTGCTTTTATCACAGATACAGGGACCCTAGCATGATTTCTTTCCTTTTTCTTCCATTATGCATAGGCATGGACATTTATGAGGAATGGTGGAGGGGAAGCAGTAGGAAGTCTAATTGCCTTTTCAGCACATTCCTTAGACTGACACAGTTTTATAATGTATGGGTGGGAGTGAAGTGCTCTGCAGGCTGTTCAAACAAGCAGTGTTAGAACCCAAGCTTTATGAGAAAGCTTTATGTGTTCCTGATTGCTCATCTGCTTTCATGCAGCATAAATATGGATCACTGCTGAAAAGGATAGTCCTGCCCTCTGCTCTCTGTCCTGGCCACACGATAGCCCCCTCATTCATGCAGCCACTTGAGCTGCTGAATAGATCAGAGTCAAGCTGCTGGAAAAAAACCTATGCTGCCTGCTGGAGTCCACAGAAGGGAAATAATAGGACCAAAAGTCACAAATTTAAGTGGACATTTAGTTTTACCTTGGTAGAGGAAGGTGTGTGTGAAAGTATTTCAGTGAAGAAAGTACTAATGCAAAAACCATTTCCTAATTGGAGACAGGTATAAACAGATTTTCAATTTGATATGTCTAGTTTTGAATTTGATCTTGTTGTGTAACTTCTCTTTTGAGTTGTTTGTTTACTAGGCTCTGGGTGTTTTGGTTAGCCAAGTGAGTTGCAATATGATGAATGAGAGTTGTTAGGCAATTGATACGACATATTTGTATTTGAAACAATTTTGCCTACTTAAAAATAGCACATATTTGAGACTTAGATGTTGGGTAACTATTCTGTGGTAAGGGAGGAAATAGACTGTGTAGGTATTTCTCTTTGTCCTTTATCTACCTGCCTCACCCTTTCCCTCTATTATGCCTTCTACACAAAGGTTTCTTTTTTTCCCCTTCCCCATCCTAAGTCTCAGTTTGCAGTAAGAGTGTTTATAGATGTTTTGGTGTGAATTTGACATTGCTTGGGTCTGGTTCTCTTACTTCAGCAGATTGATCCCTTGTGTGACAACTGGTTCTTAGGTTTATTTTAACCAGTCTGTAAGTTAGTCTCTGCAGGTCATGACTGAGTTTCAACCAGTTAATTGGGATCAGCATAGGTGTGGCATTTAATAATTAACTTTCTGGTTACTCAAGACCAGTAGGAAACCTATAATGAGTCTTGTTTTCATTTTGTTTACAGGAATAGTTATCTGCTTAGTCTCATCCTTCATATTTGGCAGTCTGAGGAAAAGGTCTGAGCCAGCATGAAGACAGAATCCCCTCTTCATTAGAGAAAAAGTGAGTTGGAATTGGATTGAAATCTGGATTTGTAGAGTGAAAATACTGTGTTAGCTTGTCAACACACACAGCTTGTGCTTGCTTTCAAGTGGTATTTTAACTTCCTAATGCTACTGTTCAGAGTGATGTCCAATCAAGGCTGAACCTTGGTTAAGCACATGTATAACATTTTCAAATGTATGCGTTTTATGTAAACTCCTACACCCTACTTTTCTGAGAGAACTGCTTACTCATTGCCACTGCCCACCTAATACATTCCTTCCTTCCTTTCTTCCAAATCCTGTGAGGTCTTGTAATAGGCCTCACAGGATCTAGACTTTGTGTTGTTTTCATTGTACTGCTGTATTCATACTGAATTTTACTTTAATAATTTAGTATTTGTGACTTGTTTCTGTAGCTCTACTGGTCTCTTCTCCAGTATTCTCTGCTTAATGTTTTGAAACCTCTGTGCAAATTTAAGAACTTCTCGAAATGCAGGACTAAGTTTTCATTTCTACACTAGGAAATGCTGAATTCTGCATTTAAAATGCTGTTGGCTCAAGTCTTATCCTTTTCATAGTGTTTTTTCTCCCCTTAAATATTCTAACAGCATCAAGAAAAAACCATTGCCCATTTATCCAGCCTGATGTTAGGTGCAGCACACATCAACTGGGTTAAATCTCATTTCCTTTCATGTCTTGTTTGTGGAACAGAGCTCCTGTGCAAGCCTTGGGTACTAATGATGTATTCTGCTTGCTTAGCTTTCTGCCTGACGCAGTTGATTTCAAGAAGTGCACGATGACAGAGCGTGGCATTAAATGGGCTTGTGAGTATTGTACATATGAAAACTGGCCATCTGCAATCAAATGCACCATGTGTCGTGCTCAGAGACCTAGTGGAACAATCATCACTGAAGACCCATTTAAAAGTGGTTCGAGTGATATCGGGAGAGACTGGGATCCTACAAGCACTGAAGGAGGGAGCAGTCCCTTGATATGTCCAGATTCTAGTGCAAGACCAAGGGTGAAATCATCTTACAGTATGGAGAGTGCAAATAAATGGTCGTGTCACATGTGTACGTACTTGAACTGGCCAAGAGCCATAAGGTGTACGCAGTGCTTGTCTCAACGGAGGACCAGGAGTCCCACAGAGTCTCCTCAGTCTTCAGGTTCTGGTTCCAGACCAGTCCCTTTTTCTGTTGATCCCTGTGAGGAATATAATGACAGAAATAAACTAAACACAAAGGCTCAGCACTGGACTTGTTCTGTTTGTACATATGAAAACTGGGCCAAGGCCAGGAAATGTGTTGTATGTGATCATCCCAGACCTAACAACATAGAAGCAATAGAACTGGCAGACACGGAAGAGGCTTCTTCCATCATAAATGAGCAAGACAGAGCTCGATGGAGAGGAAGCTCTAGTAGTGGTAATAGCCAAAGAAGATCTCCACCTACAACCAAACGAGAATCGGAGGTGAAAATGGACTTCCAAAGAATTGAATTGGCTGGAGCTGTTGGCAGTAAGGAAGAACTTGAAGTTGACTTCAAAAAATTGAAGCAGATAAAGAACAGAATGAAAAAGACTGACTGGCTGTTTCTAAATGCTTGTGTTGGTAAGTTGTTTCCTGCTTCCTTATACTGTTAAGCCTGTGCTTAGGTGTTTTGGGAGAATGAAGAATTAATTAGGACATAAACTTGGCATTTGATTTCAAACCAGTTTTTTTTTTTAATCTCTCGATTTTAATTTTAAAAACTAAATTAAATGTAGATGTTGCTGAAATAGCACCTGCTAAGAAAAGAGTGCAGAGTTCATCTGACATCTGAAGAGTTTGACATGTTTCCTGACTGTGCTTGGACTTTTTTGACCTTTTGTAGAAATGGATATCCTTGTAACCAAATCCTGTTGTTCTTTGTAGTTATCAGAAGGTGGAAAAATTAAACAGGCAGTCTACAGAACAATGTAATGCATCTAGTACTGTAAAAAATGCCATTACTGGCTGATTAAAATGACTTTTCCTTTAGCTATTACAAGATATGAGAGTAGAATCAGCAGCTGCAGCTTGGGAGTATTTGTAAACAGTGTAGAGCTTGCAACAGTACAAGATGCTCTGTCAGATGTTAAAAATAACACCAAAATATGTAGCTCCAAGAAACTGCATGTGTAATACTGACCTTGAAAGTAATAATGTTGTATTAATACAGATACTGTGCTGTAAATGTTTACAGGCTTTCTGAAAGGATTTTTGTAGTCAGCTGCTTCCAAAAATCCAAGTATCAGTTTTGTTTTGCAATGTAGTGCTTTCAGAAGGAAAATTCTGGATAATTCTCCCAATGCTGTTAAAGAACAGACATATGTGAGAGCAGGGTTTTCTTCAGTTCTTGACCTTGTGAGTTAACTTCTGTGCTGTAACTTCCCAGGAGATCTTTTGTGCCTGAGCGTACAAGCAGGTTAAACACTTGAAATACAAAACTGTTTTTAGAGTGAAACACTTCATTTGGAACTCCGGCACTACTAGTGTGTCTCATACTGCTCCTTAATGTTTCATGGAGTTGCTTCATGGTTGTCATCATTCAAACTAATTTGTGGAGCTACTTTATTGAATATATTTGGTCAGGTATAAATATTTTAATAGGTATGGGTATTATGAGTTTGGTTTCTTTGAACTAATGAATATGCCAGTTTATTTTTTTGTCACATGAATAAATGGACAAGCACATTTCCTTTTGGAAATGGTTAGATCCCTCAGTGTTTCTTGATACATTCAGCTCCTTACATGCTAGCAGACACATAGTGCCTTTTCCTTCTGAAATCATAGAATTGTCAGGGTTGGAAGAGACCTTCAAGCTCCTCTAGTGCTAACCCCCCTGCCATGGGCAGGGACACCTGCCACTAGAGCAGCTTGCTCCCAGCCCCAGCCTGGCCTGCAACTCTGCCAGGGCTGGGGCTGCCACCACCTCTCTGGGCAACCTGGCACAGTGTCTTAGCACCCTCATGGTGAAGAACTTCCTAACATCCAACCTAAATCTCCCCTCCTCAAGCTTGTGTCCATTCCCCCTAGTCCTAGCACTCCCTGACATCCTAACAAGTCCTTCCCCAGCCCTCTTGTAGCTCCTGCAGATCCTGGAAGGCCACAATGAAGTCTCTTTGAAGCCTTCTCTTCTCCAGACTGAATAATCCCAACTCTCTCAGCCTGTCCTCATAGGAGAGGTGCTCCAGCCCTCTGATCATCCTTGTGGCCCTGCTCTGGACACCTTTCAGCACATTCCAGCAATTGAAATTCCATGTGGTATTTCCTAAGCTGTCAAATAGCCAAGATCAATTGTTGGAGGTCATTCCTGTGCTTAAATTCAGATTGCAATTGTATTGAGTATTAGGTGATTTTCTCTGCTTTTTTTGGTCTATTCTGATGTTACTTACAGATTAAATCTGAAGGGGTGAAATACTTTGAGGGTTTTGTAAGTAATGAATGCTTTTGACTGTACAGTTGTACATGAAACTCAAAACATAGGAACATTGTAATGCAATAATGATTTGCTTCCTTTAAAATGCAAATAGTTTGAAGCTATCTTAAAGGCATCTCGAGGAGAAAGCCAGAATGCAAATGGAGTTGTGTGCTATTTTTACTGCTTTCCTGCTAAAAGATTTCATGGATTCCTTTCTGTAACTTAAAACACTGTACTTACTGTTCAGCATGGAAAAGAGAAGGCTTTGAGGGGACCTTATAGCAGCCTTTCAGTACCTAAAGGGGGATTACAAGATAGAAGGAGGGAGACTTTTCATCTGGTCTGATCGCAGTATGACAAGGGGGAATGGCTACAAGCTGAGGAAGGGGAAATTTAGGCTGGAGATTAGAAGGAGGCTCTTTACCCAGAGGGTGGTTAGGCACTGGCACAGGTTGCCCAGAGAGGTTGTGGATGTCCCATCCCTGGCAGTGTTCAAGGCCATGCTGGATGTGGCCCTCAGCAACCTGGTCTAGTGTGTGGCATGCCTGCCCATGGCAGGGGGTTTGGAACTAGATGATCTTTAAGGTCCTTTCCAACCTGAGCCATTCTATGATACTTAGTCTTTGGAGGGGGAAAGTAACCAAAGCTATTAATTATCAATCCTTCCTTTCAGAATTTCATTTTGCATGTCACAAGTGTCATATTTTTCCACATACTCCTTGTAGCAGGGATAAACTTAGGAAGACTGATGAAAGCTTCATGGATTCTTTCTGTGGCTGTCTCTGAACATTTTGCAGAGTGTATCTACTTTAGAAAGGTATACCAGTTTAACCAGTAATTTGCAAAGCAATAAGCCACATCTGTGATGGTTTTTTTGTTGTATTAGTGTGACAGACTTAAAGCAGTTTAACTGTAAATTGAACATTTTGCCTGAAGTGTGTGTTGTTACTATTGAAATGAGCTGAGCTACTGGGACTTGGGTCCTAGAGCACAAGTCTTATGAGGAGCAGCTGAGGGACCTGGGGTTGTTTAGTCTGGAGAAGAGGAAGCTCAGAGGAGACCTTCTCACTCTCTACAACTCCCTGAAAGGAGGTTGGAGTGAGGTGGGGCTTGGTCTGTTCTTCCAAGGAACAAGTCATAGGATGAAAGGAAACAGCTTTAAGTTGTGCCGGGGAGAGGTATAGGTTCTTTTTACTAGATACTAAATTTAATGTCAAGTTTCATTAAAAACATGAGTCAGACTACTTTTCCACATCTGTTGCTTTTAGCTGAAACGTGAAGATAAACATGGATTTTCTGTTGATTTAGAAAAAGTACCTCTCTGTTTGTGTTTTCTTGCTTTGTGGGAGACATCCATTAATGCTCTACCCACCTCAGTAAATAAACATGCCATCAAGGCTTCTATTCCTTGCAAATCTAGTACACAAAACATGATGAGTGCAGCTCTTGCATTTCAGCGTCAATAGTTTCCTTGATGGAGTGTATTCTTTCTGAATCAGGAGGATTAGTGGCATTTCCCTTTCAAACTCTTGCAAGTGTAGTTGAATGTTATTTTTGTTATTGAAGTGGGGTTTTTGTATACATCAAATGATTCTCATCATTTTGAGAAAGATTTTTAGAACTGATTCATTTGGTTCAAATGTATTAAAATCAAAGCAGAACATGTTACTCAACAGCCATATTAGTACATGGCTTGCTACAAATGCCGGTTTGAATTACAAATTAAAAATGACTTCGACAAGGACACCAATGCTTTCTACCATCATGGCCTAGTACAAGGTTAACGTGAAGTCCAAGGTGACTCTTACTTCTTGAGGGGGGGAACCTAATGTGTATTTAAAATTAAACTCCCATTTTATCTATGCCAAAGAGACTGTAAGAGATTTGGTGGCCTCTGGGGCTTTTGGGGAATCTGATGTGTCCAAGCAGCAATACTGCGGTAGGACCTGGTAAAGTTGGTTATAGCTGGCTGTGGGTTGAAGTAGCACACTTCAGTACTTGCTGAAGCTTCTCCTCTCCTGGTATTTCAGGACTGGGTTTTACAGTGGTGCTAGCAGAGTGTTTGCTGCAAGGCACTGCTGGGGATCCATGCGTTGTGAGTGCACTCGTGAGCTTGAACTGTAGCCCACAAACTAAAAGTAAACTGCCTTTCTTCTCATTATGTTTTCTCCTCCAACCCTGCTTTATTAAATGCTGCAAGAGTGTATGCTCTTCTAGGTCACTAAGGGAGCTGCTACTGTGGAATCAGAGTGGTGTGGGTTGGAAGGTACCTTTAAAGGTCATCTGCTCCAGCCCTTCTGCAGTGAGCAGAGGCATTTTCAACTAGATCAGGTTGCTCACAGCCCCAGCANCAAATGTATTAAAATCAAAGCAGAACATGTTACTCAACAGCCATATTAGTACATGGCTTGCTACAAATGCCGGTTTGAATTACAAATTAAAAATGACTTCGACAAGGACACCAATGCTTTCTACCATCATGGCCTAGTACAAGGTTAACGTGAAGTCCAAGGTGACTCTTACTTCTTGAGGGGGGGAACCTAATGTGTATTTAAAATTAAACTCCCATTTTATCTATGCCAAAGAGACTGTAAGAGATTTGGTGGCCTCTGGGGCTTTTGGGGAATCTGATGTGTCCAAGCAGCAATACTGCGGTAGGACCTGGTAAAGTTGGTTATAGCTGGCTGTGGGTTGAAGTGGCACACTTCAGTACTTGCTGAAGCTTCTCCTCTCCTGGTGTTTCAGGACTGGGTTTTACAGTGGTGCTAGCAGAGTGTTTGCTGCAAGGCACTGCTGGGGATCCATGCGTTGTGTGTGCACTCGTGAGCTTGAACTGTAGCCCACAAACTAAAAGTAAACTGCCTTTCTTCTCATTATGTTTTCTCCTCCAACCCTGCTTTATTAAATGCTGCAAGAGTGTATGCTCTTCTAGGTCACTAAGGGAGCTGCTACTGTGGAATCAGAGTGGTGTGGGTTGGAAGGTACCTTTAAAGGTCATCTGCTCCAGCCCTTCTGCAGTGAGCAGAGACATTTTCAACTAGATCAGGTTGCTCACAGCCCCAGCAAACCTGACCTGGAATGGTTCTAGGGATGGGGCTTCTGTCACCTCTCTGGGCAACCTATGCCAGTGTTTCACTACCCTCACTGTAAAAAAAGTCTTCCTTCAATCTAGTCTAAATCTCTCTTCTAGTTTAAAACCATCACCCCATGTCCTGTCACAACAGGTCCTGCTGAAAACACTCTTCCCATATTTATATTTTATACCTCCTTTAAGTACTGAAAGGCTGCAAGAGGTCTCCCTGGAGCCTTCTCTTCTCCAGGCTGAACAGCCCTGACTCTCTCAGCCTGTCCTCACAGCAGAAAGCTTCCAGCCCTCGGGTCATTTTTTTTTTAGCCTCCTGTAGACCTGCTCCAATAAATCCATGCCTGTCTTGTGCTGAGGACTTCAGAGCTGGACCCAGCACTGCAGGTGAGGTCTCACTAGGGCAGACTATATAGAGTGACCAAGTCACCTCCCTCAACTTGTTGGCCACAACCCATCACAGGCTGGGCTTTCCCTGCTGGGATGGTGGCTCTGAAACCAAGTAGACACACTTTCTTCTTAGCTGTGTGAAAGAAACAACGAGTATGTTTCTTAAATTAAAAGTATTTAGAGCAATCTGTAATGAATCTTGTTTTGCAGTGCCTCCTTAAAAGGACTGTTAGTTCATTCCTGGTGTTCCTGTATATGTGTCTGCTTAGTTTTTCCTTTTTCAGCTATTTTAACTCTCTTACAGGTTGTTTTGGGTTTTTTCCTTTGTCCTTTTCTCCCTTCAGCTTTCTGAAATAGTGCCAAATGTGTTACCCAGACATTGAGAAACCCTGTGGGAAAGGAGAGTGTCCTGCCCAGATCTAGGTATGAAGCTGGCTGGGCAGTGTCTCAGACTGACCAGCAGCTACTGGAGAGATGGAGGCCACTTCTTGCTCTGTGTCCTGCAGAGTATGTGGCTCTTCACTGACAACAAAGGCAGCCTGAGGGGACTGATGTACCAAGGTGCTTCCAGCTGGCACTACCACCAACAGTAGTCCTCTGAGCTGCTTGTTTCTGTCTTCCTGGCGTGTTTGTGTGCCAGTTTACAATGAAGTGCATCTGGAAACTAATCTAAAAATGGAGCTTGACTGGGGGCTATTCTTTTGTAGGATATGGTGGTTGTTTGTTGGTTTTGGTGTTTTAGTAAACCCAGACTGGTTTCCTCATCTCATCCATGGTACAGGTAAACCTTGATAGAGCTGTTTTTGCTGAAGTAAGGAAATGGGAAGTGTATATGGGTAGGAACAAACTCCTGGAGATGGGCAAGGGTCATGCAGGAGTCAGTTCAAGCTAGCTTGAACTGTTCGGTGAAGCATAGCATGAATTAGTCACTGACGGGTGATTGATTACCTGCCACGCTGGCCTTGGCTAAATATGGCAAACAGTGCCTGTTGGGATGGTTGGGAAAGAGTCCCTAGTGTGAGCTGTAGAGCCTGGCCTCCTTCCCCTGTTCCTTTGTCATGCTGGGAAGCATGACTTGACATACTTGTGTGCTGTGCCAGGTGACAATGATGTAAGCTGACAACTTACACCTGGGTAAAGAATCTTCTTGTATTGTTGTCTGTGTCCTCCACTTAACATTCTGTCATAAAATACTTTACATTTGTGTGTATGTGTATCTTTCAGAGTAGGTAAAACTCTGGATGCCTTACTCCTTGGTAGAAAATCATTTTGGTCTCAACTACTTTATTTAAATGGGTGATATTTTACACTAAAAAGAATTGAATAAATGATCGTGTAAATAGAGTAAAATCAATTATTGAAATTTGCCCTGGAAGCACAGATGATTAACTTTAGTAACATTTATGATTTTCCACTGTCTAGCTTCTCTTTAAGAGTGCAAGGAACTGATCAACCATTAATACAACAAGGGGTGTGGATACCTCTGACTCATAGGAGAGGGGATAAGGACATTTTTTATCAGTTCTTACACATGGGCTGCTTTGTCTTGTAATGGTATGTTAGAAACGTGCTATGGACTGTACGTAGGGGTAAGAGCTGTTTGCATGTGGAAGAGAATAGCTGATAGTCATGCTCTCATGCACAGAATGGCTTCAGGTTTAAGGTATATTTCTTCTTGCAAGTTCCTTACTTATTTTTAAGCTGATGCAAGTTGCTGAGCTTGAAGGATTTAATCAGTCTACAGAAGGTTCTATCTCCAGCTGTCATTACCTAGGGGGTGATCTGCTGTTGTGTGCTAGTACTAACGAGGGAAGTCCTGGAAATGAAGAAAGAGGAGAATGAACAGAAGGATGTGGCTAGGCCCATAAAGATTGTTTTCAGGCAATCCCTCTCTTTTAATTAATGTGTCATATTTGCTTGCAAAGGAGTTGTCTTAACAGGAGAAACTCTTCTCAGACTGAATCTTACTGATGCTCAAAATGCTGGAATAGTCGAGTGGTTATTGATAATAAAACTTTCTTTATGGCTGCCTAATTCACCCCTGGTGGATAGTTGAAAGAGGATGAGGGCTGAGCGCCAGGGAATGCTACAGCTTGTGTGGTCAAACAAGTCCTCAGCACTCTCTGTGCTAGAGGAGCACTAAGATTTTTAACAGGCATCAGAATTAGGTTTTAATGGCTCAGATGATCAGCACCTCACTTGCTGGAAGGTCAGCTTGGCACTTAAACCAATCTCAGGCTCAGTCTGTACATGAGTAAATGAGATCATGTGTATGATGTAGACTACTTGCAGTTGTATCTGAAGCAGCAGAGAAGCAGCACAGGGCTCTGTGTTTCTGATCTGGTCTATGTTACAGAGGAATCTGTCTCTATTTCAGACTTTTAAAATGATTAATTTTGTTGTTAGAGAAATTTGCTTTCTATTACCAAGCAGTTCAAGGACTAGTGACATTGATTACAATTGTCCTATATATGAGGCACAATGACCTCTTTAAGGTGAAGTGTTTCCTTTTATAGTGTACTCAGATGTAAGAACACATTGTTTACTGTAGCATTGCTACCTCCTTGAATCAGAGAAATCTAAAATCTTTAGGTTGTTCTTTAGATATTTTATCAGCTAGATGATTGCAATTAATTCTCTTTTGAGGTTTGCTCATTTCATTTCAGCTTAATCTCATTCAACCATTTCAAAGATTCAGAGTGCCTGCCCTGTAGTATATGCCTAACTTTGTATGTGCCTTTTCTACAGCCATGCTTTCATGGTGTTTGTTAGTCCTGATCCTTGAAGGCAGTGCTGCTGCCCAACTGTGTCTCTCCCAGCCTCTCTGCTGCCCTGTAGATAAAGGGCAGAACTGCATCAGTCTATTTGAAAGAATTTGCCTATTTCATTTGCAAGTTGTTCAACCAGTGTGCTCTGGAACTGTCAGACAAACAGTGAGTAAATAAAGGCTGCTGCTGTAGTATTTTCTCTGGACACTTTTACAGCAGGCTGTTCTGAAGTTATTGGGACTGTGCAGTCAGGGTAAACAGCAGTTAGGTTTCTAGATATGCTTGTGTGCTCTTGTGTATTTTCCAGGTTTACCTAACTGCACTAAACCCACATGTTTTAAAGAATATACTTAATTACACCTTAGTTGAAGTAGTTTGGTTTTAGCAGCTTGGCTAATTATGAGGGTTTTTCTTTGGTATGAACAAAGATCATACTGATATCTAATAAAGAATACAGTTGTAGTAGTTGTATCAGGAAAAAAGGATTGAGATGATACAAATAATTGTAACTGGATGATTAATATTTTGGTTTTCTCATTCAGTCTTTTTAAATAGCCTCCTTAATCTCTATCATGTATCTTCTCATGTATACTGAGATTGCATATTCCTGATCTGGGCTGTCTGTAAAGAGTTGGGGCTTTACTACAGAAAGAAAAAAAACCTAGGCTCCTGGTGCTGTGAAGAATATTCAAGTAAGAGGAAATGCCTGAAGAGCAAATGGGAACACGACTGAACCTGTAAATGAAGAATACTAACTTGTACTTTTGTTTTCTGATGGCTTGGGTACAGCACTTGGCATTCTGTCCTGTCACTTAAGATATCAGACTATATAGTTAAGCTTAAGGAAGGCAAAACTTGTTGTGGGGACACACACAGACTGGTGTCTTTAGTTGCATCTGGAGTCCACTTCCAAGACAAGCTGTTCTTGCTGTGGATCAGAAGTAGTCATAAGGATTGGTTTGCAGTTGTGTAGCTCTAGTAGCTGATCAGAGCTATGCCCTCACAAGAGGTCTAGCTGCTGGAGTGCTCATGGGTGCTGTGTAAACAATCTTCAGGCAAATGTCACTCTTCCTTTTGACATTTGAACAGTCTGAGGAATGCAGTGGGTGTCAGTGGGGAATAATCCAACAGTATCAGAACATGATTCAGAGGCTGCTTGTGGAGGAAATCAGGCATTTGTGTGTTTGTGAAATGTAGTGAATTAAAACATCAGGAAATATTTCTGTAATATTCCTTGTAAATAGTGTTTTGTTAAGCTTTACTTAAATAGACTTAATGAATTGGAGGCTCTCATTCATCTGACAGAAATCAAAGCTGTTGTAGGAATATGCCTTCTATTGTTGATAAAAGCATATTGAGACCTCATTTTGGAGCGGTGATGCTGAGTTTAGGAACTGCAGGCAGTTCTTAGGAGTTTTCCATGCAGGCAAGTTTGCCCCATAGTTTTGGGGTAAGATTTGTGTTTTCTGGTTAGGCAAAAGAAAGAGTGGTTAGGCATTGGAACAGGCTGCCCAGGGAAGTGGTGGAGTCACCATCTTTGGAGGGGTTTAAAAAACATGTAGAGGTGATGCTTAGGGACATGGTTTAGTGACTTGGCAGTGCTGGGTTATTTCTATGATCTTAGAACTCTTTTCCAACCTAAAGGATTCTATGATTCAATGAAATGCAGTTTTTAAATGACAGTGCTTATAACAATTTTAGTAATTAATTCTAGGACATAGGGCTTTTAGGAATGTGAAGTATTGCAGGACGTGGGAATGAAGTGCAGGAACTGGCAGTGCTATGTACAGCACGTGTCGCTGATTTGGACCCTCATTGCAGCTTGTAGTAGTTAGTGCTTGAAGGCACTGCCAAAGCTCACATGATTGCCTCAGCATCAGTCTTAGACCTTAGTTGTTGCTGAGGTTTGGTTAAGAGTGGGATGGTAATAATGCTTTAGCAGCTGTGAGTGGGTGCTTAGAAGAATAATGACTAATATTAATTGACCTGGCACTGTGTAATTGTGTGTGCTTTTCAGGCTGGCCAGATAGAACTCTTAGGATGATTTGGGTCTGATCGTCTGTTATCCGTGATACTAGGGATGTTTGTTTGAATTGTGAAATTGGTCTGTGATACTTGGATTGTCAGGGTGCCTATCTGTAAATCTTGAGTGGTCTTTGGTGTGTTTACCATTTTGTGGTGTGGTGGAAGGTGCAGATATGGAATCTTTCCCTGGTCAATAGAAGCAGTTAAAATGTACAAGGGTATGAAATAGCTCTTGGTCTTTCACAAGATGTCTTTCCTAAATTAAATAATAAAAAGTTAAGGGTGTTCTAAGTTAGCAGAGAATCTGCTCTTGCTTTGCAATTCTTTCTCTGTGGATTCTAGATGTTTGCCTATAGGTGATCTTGTGCCAAAGCTGTGGTATAGTTGAAGAGGGTAGATCATGAGAGATTATCTGACTTTGATATCTATGTATACGTGAATAACTACAAAAAGGAAAACCAAACCCCTAACAAGTTCGCTTACTGCATTGGGTTGGACTCACATCACGGGCAGCTTTGGTATTGCCTTATCAGTGACATAAATGTGATTGCATGCAAATGAAATGCTACACCTGGCATTGTTGTTATGGCTACAGCATACATTGACAAAGCTGGACCTTTTGCTTCAGTGTGTTTTAATTCCACCCAGAAGTGGAAATGTTACAAGAGGAGCACAGCTATGTTGGTCACATCCCATATTGCATTCCTTTCATGTGTGTTTTGGAGAACATCTTGAAAAGCAATGAGTTTTCAGTGTTCATTTCCTCTCGCTGAAGTAGCCTTTCTCCAGTAGTAGCAGCTCCTTTCTTTAAAATCAAGTTCTTTTTTCATCGGGAAGTTTCTGATTCTTATGGAACAAGAACTAAAATTAGACAGACCCAGCTCTTGTCTAACTAATTCTTTAACTCATCTGAGGTGAATACACAGGCAGAGTGAGACATTAAGCTGGAGTGGAACAGGAATGTCTTCTGTACAGGTCAACCAGAAGCATGTATCAGAAAACTAAGAAATTATGATCCTCTATTGGTTTAATTCTGCCCTGGCCTGATAGGACTCTGAAGTCCTTGAGGAGTAGCTAAATGTTGTATGACTGAAATTGGCAGCTGAGTTTGAATTCTGGGACTTCTCTGCTTTAGACTACCATTGAATAATCTAACTTTTATCTGTAGAGGTTTACTAAGAAGAGCTGATAATTCTGTAGAGAAATGTCTTGTGCAGATAATCCGTTTCCCCCCTGCATTTCTTCTGAAAGCTTTGTAATCTCAGCATTGAAAATGACAGACTTTTTGGCTGAGCTAAGAATGTTTCCTAAATCCTGGATTAAGCAGCAACCCAGCAGTTAGTGTGCTTCTCTGATAGTGCACATTTCAGTTTGCTGTGAATCTTTTTCTTTTGAGGGGTAGGTGTTTTTTAATTTTTATTGTATTTTTTTCTGTCTGTGTGGGTTTTTTTTTCTTTTTGGTCTGTTTGAATCTTAGTCCTGAACAGGAGTGAGTGCCCTAGTTGAGACTTACCTCTTTCCCTTCTGATCAATTCTTGACTCTTGGTAGGCAGATTGAGTTGAAAGATATCAATGCTTATCCAATGTCTAAAGGGTAAATGTCAAGATGCTGGGGCCAGACTCTTGTCAGTGGTGCCTGGTGACAGGGCAAGGGACAATGGGCACAAACTGGAACCCAGGAGGATCCATCTGACCATTAGGAAAAAATTCTTTGCTGTGAGGGTGCCAGAGCAGTGGCCCAGGCTGCGCAGAGAAGTTGTGGAAAGATTCCAGAGCCACCTGGAGGTTATCCTGGGCAACCTGCTCTGGGTGACCCTGCTTTAGCAGGGGGGGTTGGACTAGGTGATCCCTATGGGTCCCTTCCACCTAACACTGCCAAGTCACAACTAAACCATGTGCCTAAGCATCACATCTACAACACTTCCAGGAATGATGATTCTACCACTTCCCTGGGCAGCCTGTGCCAATGCCTAACCTCTTTTTCTGGGAGGAAATTTTTCCTAATAACCGAACTAAACCTTTCCTGACACAACTTGAGGCCGTTTCCTCTCATCCTGTCCCTAGTTAGCTGGTAGAAGAAATCAACCCCCACCTCACTCCAGCCTCCTTGCTGGGAGTTGTAGACATCCTCTTGGCAATCATAGAATCCTGGAATGGTTTGGGTTGGAAGGGACCTCTGGAGCTCATCTAGTCCAACCCCCCTGCACTGGCCAGGGACATCCCCAACTAGAGCAGCTTGCCCAGAGCCCTGGCAAGCCTCACCTTGAATGCCTCCAGGGATGGGAACTCAACCACCTCCCTGGGCAACCTGGTCCAGTGACATTCTCTTGGTACTGCAGATCAAATGAAATGCTAGTGAGTATGTCATGCTAGGTATTTCATCCAGGGTCTTCAGCACCACTTCAGAGCTGGTTTTTGATCTCCCAGCTAGTTTGGATGGTGGAAATGGTTTAGGAGGTGAGGTAAGTAAATATTTTGTAGTCGATTTGTTTTTGATGTCAGGCCTGTATCAGAATAAACTATTCAGTAAGGTAACTTGCTCTAGAACAGCTCATTCCCTAGCTAAAATGAATTGTATTTTTTTTGCCTCCAGGAGTTGTAGAAGGTGATTTAGCTGCTGTTGAAGCTTACAAGTCATCAGGAGGAGATATTGCCCGCCAGCTTACCGCAGATGAAGTACGCCTGCTAAATCGCCCTTCTGCTTTTGACGTTGGCTACACGCTGGTGCATCTGGCGATACGCTTTCAGAGACAGGACATGCTAGCAATTCTGCTCACAGAGGTGAGTGGTTTTGGCCCTTGAATAGGAACCTTATGTAACTGCCATTGTTTGCTGTCAGTGACATGTAACTTTTATTTGCCAGCAGATAGAGGCTAATGTTGTTAGAATACATGAATTGCTCCTTTGTGCCTTTGTTGATGTTCTCCTGAAGTGAGTTTACTTTAAGAGCATTACGTACGTACATGGTGGTCTTGAGGATGTTCAGTTTTCTCATTAAGGAGCAATCTTGGCATAGGTTCTGACCTTAGTGGTGCTGGAAGTAAGCTATTGTGAGGCTTCCTGTGCTTTGGGTGGGGGAGAGGAAATGCCCTGAAAGCAAAACACTGAGATCAATGACAGCGTAGTTTTTGTCTGAGTTTTGTTAATGAATAGGTCTGTGTGGTCTCTCTTCCCTGGTTTTTGTGGGAGCTTCTCTTCTACAGAAAGGCAAATTTCTTGCTTTGGAGAATTGCTGCATTTTTTTCCACTCTTAGTCTATTTTATAGACTAGTTAGTTCCTTACTGTGGTCCATTTTCTTGTATATTTTTGTATGGTCTGCTTCACTTCTGGTTATCTTTTTGCTCTCCTTCAACTCTTTGCCCTTTTACTAGGCCCAAAAGTAATTCTCTTATCTTTTTGTCAGTTTTCTTAATCCCAGACATCTGGTTCTTCACCTGATCAGAGCCAAATTTTTGTTCTGTCTCCTTCCCTCTTTTGATGCTTAATGCAGTTCTGGGAGTGTGTGTTCCTGAGGAAGAGCAGAATGCCTGAGAAATGCATAAGGATGATGGAATACATAGGGTTAAGTAATTAAAAAGAATAGATAAAGAAAGACAAATGTAGCTAAAGCCTTGAGAAGTGTGTGTGTGTGTGTGT
>VWZO01001166.1:439665-482059 GCA_013396975.1 Bucco capensis | reverse complement strand
TATATATATATATATATATATATATGGCTGGTATCAATAGTTTTGTCTTACAGATTCTTCTGTTTGATTTTGTTCCACTTTCTAGGAATACTTGCTCAACATACCATTTGTGAAAATGCTCAGTAGTAGTTGAGCGACAGTGATACTTTCCTTTACTAGGATATTAACTAGTGACAATGTCTTAAACGTGTGTGTGTGTGTGTATGTATATATATATATCTGTATCTCCACTGTCATCCCTGTGTCACAGCCCAGTATTATTCCTGCTGTCAGTGGTGTTTAGAATCTGGAGAAACCTAAGTATCTTAGCTTAATAGTTTTTGGGATATTCTTTGCAGGAACCTCTCTTGTGCTTTGGTAATGAAATTCTTTGTTAAATCTAGACTGGGCTCAGGTATAAGATTTTATGTATGTTTGCTATTGTTATCTAGCTCTTAATCTATTTTTTAAATTTCCTTTTCCTGCTGGAAATGGTCAACTGATAATTCACCACTTTGATTTAAAGAGGTTTTTAGCTAGCTTTGTTATCAGCTACATAACAAATGAGACATTTTGAGAGTCACTAACGTTTCATCTCTCAGGGTACCAATGTTTATTCTTCTGTTGCATTATTTGCTAACCAAGTGCTATCTGCTGGTGCTTATCACTCGTAAGTCTTTGTACTGAACTCGAAACAACACTGAGTGCAGTCCCTGTTGTGTTGCAGGTCTCACAGCATGCAGCAAAGTGCATTCCTGCCATGGTATGTCCAGAGGTCACAGAACAAATCCGTCGTGAGATTGCTGCATCTCTTCATCAACGGAAGGGAGACTTTGCTTGCTATTTTCTGACTGACCTTGTAACATTTACGCTACCTGCAGGTAAGGACAAAATTCTTCTCACTAATGGAAGATTTTTTTGTTGTCACTTAGTTGAGAATTGCTTGATTTGGGTGAATACTTTTGACTTTCTGGTGGTGGTGTTTGTGTACAGGTTTTATTTATGAAGTTTTAATAGAATCATAGAATTGTCAGGGTTGGAAGGGACCTTAAAGCTCATCTAGCCCCAACTCCCCTGCCGTGGGCAGGGACACCTGCCACTAGAGCAGCTTGCTCCCAGCCCCAGCCAGCCTGGCCTGAAAAACTGCCAGGGATGGTGCTGCCACCACCTTTCTGGACAACGTGTTCCAGTGTCTCACCACCCTCCTGGGGAACAACTTCTGCCTAATATCCAACCTAAATCTCTCCCTTCCTCAATTTTGGATCCATTCCTCCTAGTCTTTTCGCTGCCTGACATCCTAAAAAGTCGTTTCCCAGCTTAGGTCAGATGTAGTAGTTGAGTTTCCTTGTTAATACTCAGTATTTGCATCTTCAACCCATATGTTGTTCCTGTGAAGTGAACATCTGCTGCCCTCTTTTTTTGAAGAAAAGTGGTGTATCATAACGAAAGGCTGTGCTTAAAGTTAAGATTAGAGCCCAGGTGTTTCTGTGCTCTAATATGACTTTTCACATAGCAGAGTTAGCTTTCAGTCCTTTCTGTTAAGGCCCAGAGCTGTTCTATACATTTATACCTGCTTACAGCAATAGTATTTTTTGAATGCTTTTGAGGCACTCCATCATCCAAAGCATGTTTGTCTAGTAACAAAAAGCTATTTAGAAGACTTCTGATATTTGGCATCTCTTTCCTTCAATAGAAATGGTATCAGAGGCAAGCAAACATGTAGATGGAAACTGTCCTAATGAGCAGATCCATTTGTCTTTTTTATAAAGATAAGATACTCCCAAGGTGCAAATGCACAGATGTTAGAGTACAAAACTTAAATGGATTGCTGGCCACTGTAAGCCAGTTTTGGTTTAAAAAAACCTCAATCATACAAAGTAAAGACCACAACACGCTGCTTGCACCAAGCTATAGTATGCTGCTGTAGCAACTTGTGTCTAAATGTGGACTTCACTTTTAGAAGCCCTAGGCTATTGGACATCTGTGCAGGACTGGCAGATAAGCACTAGAATTAAGTGAGATAGTCGAGAGATCTTCATGCCCTTGAAATATTACTTAGAGCCTAGTCATTATCTCCTAGACTGCCTGCAGGGATGCTAGATATTCCTGTTTAACTACTTGATTTACTTCCTTAACTTATTTAAGTTTCAGCCTTGTGCTGAAGTAGCAAAGTTTCTCTAGTTGCTGCTCTGCCTAGAAACCCTGCTACTGAGCCTGGATTGAAGTGCAGGCCGTGAACAAATCTTTAAGGTGTAGCAGAAGTTTGTGCTTTAGAATGGCACAAGAGGCGCAAAAGAATTTTGCCCATTGTACAATTTTCTGTCTTTTTTGCCTTTTTAGAGGTAGATCCTCAGTTATAGATTGTGTCTGTAAGCTCATGGAGCACTTACCAGTAGTGGCATTTTCCATGCCATAACTCAATAGTCGTCTCATTTCTTGTTTTCTAACCTGCAAACTGTGGCTTTCAAACCATTGGGGTTCTTTGAACTATTTCATTTAAGTCTGCATGAAATTATTAAGGAATTGGATGTTTTGTACAAGAACAAGTCCATTAGGGGAAACTGGGGAGGGGAAGCCATTCAGATGGGTGGAAAACTATTGCTTGGCATAGAAGATGTCCTAAATATTAAAGTATTGAAAGTACTCGTCCTATTCCACCTCAGAGTGGTTCTCTACTTTACTTTCTCCTTCAGAGAAACCAATTCTTACCCTAGGCATGCTGTGATGATAAGTTCTGCATAAAAGGTATGACAGTCACTTTGAGATACATCTCTATTTCAGTGTCTTCTGTGAAGCCTATGGTCACAAATGACAGATCTGAAAATAACAGCAGCTTTTCAGAGGAGAGATGATAGGGCCAAGATTAGGGATGATAGGATGAAAGCTCTTGCCTATGTTCTCCTGAGCCTCAGCTGGTAATGTCTCTTTTACAATAACACTGAGTTTTGTGTTTGCTTCCTATTTTGCCAGATATTGAAGACTTGCCACCCACAGTCCAAGAAAAGTTATTTGATGAAGTACTTGATAGAGATGTTCAGAAAGGTAAATGCTCTGAGAATGGCTAGATTCTCTCCTTACTTTTCATTAGAGAATATTTTGGTGATGAAAAAGGAAGTGCATTTGTACGTGTGTATATATATGTGGCTTAACATTTACAGTCTATTTATGGGGCAGAGAGAGAATGGAGTCTGTAGAAATCATGTTTGTAATGTAACTATTGATAAAAGATCTTTAAAGCTTTTAGTATTAAATCATAAGCTCTATTAAAAAAACAAAAAACCCTGAACCAATCTTTCCACTTCAGTAACAATTTCTCAAAGAAATGATGTGATATTTTGGGTTGTTTGGGTTTTTTTTCTTCTTTTCTTGACCATATTTTGCTGAGGTTATCACAGAATTTTAGGGGTTGGGAGGGAGCTCTGGAGATCATCTAGTCCAGCCTCCCCTGAAAGAGCAAGATAACCTAGAGCAAGTTGCATAGTGTCTAGTTGGGTTTGGAGTATCTCCAGAGATGGAGAATCCAACACCTCCCTGTGCAGCTTGGGCCAGTGCTCCACCACACTCAAAGAAAAAAAGTTCCTTCTCACTTTCAGATGGAACTGCCTGGGTGCTAATTTTTTCCCATTGCCTGTATTCCTGTCACTAGTTAGCACAGAAAAAAGACTGGTCCCATCCTCTTGGTATCCACCCTTTAAGTATTTGTAAGATCCCCCCAATAGTCTTATCCTTTCCAGGCTAACCAGCCCCAGCTCTCTCAGCCTCTCCACATAAGAGAGATGTTCAAGTCCCTTAATCATTTTAGGAGCCCTTCTCTGTACCCTCTCCAGAAGTTCCCTCTCTCTTAAACAGGAGAGACCAGAACTGAACACAATACTCCAGCTGTGGCCTCACCAAGGGCAGTAGTATCCCTTTAGCCATTGTAATTCACCACTTTGTGTTGTATGAAGGAAAACTCAGTTTTCTTCATGTAAAGGAGTGAATTCTTGAGCTCATGCCATTGCTGTGCTGTTCAGATCCTCTGAAATGTCAAAGAGAGAAAGGTTTTAAGAGGTTGTTGTCATGTTGCAGAGCTAGAAGAGGAATCTCCCATCATTAACTGGTCCCTGGAGCTGGGTACGCGCTTGGACAGCAGACTGTATGCACTTTGGAACCGGACTGCAGGGGACTGCCTGCTGGATTCAGTGCTCCAGGCCACCTGGGGCATTTACGACAAGGATTCAGTGCTACGGAAAGCTCTCCACGACAGTTTACATGACTGCTCCCACTGGTCAGTGAATCATAGCATCATAGAATTGTCAGGGTTGGAAAGGACCTTAAAGCTCATCTAGTTCCAACCACCTTGCCATGGGCAGGGACACCTGCCACTAGAGCAGCTTGCTCCCAGCCCCAGCCAGCCTGGCCTGAAAAACTGCCAGGGCTGGGGCTGCCACCACCTCTCTGGGCAACCTGAGCCAGTGCCTCACCACCCTCCCTCCTGGTGAAGAACTTCCTCCTAACATCCAACCTAAATCTCCCCTCCTCAAGCTTGTGTCCATTCCCCCTAGTCCCATCACTGCCTGACATCCTAACAAGTCCTTCCCCAGCCCTCTTGTAGGCCCTGCAGATCCTGGAAGGCCACAATGAGGTCTCCTTGGAGCCTTCTCTTCTCCAGATTGAATAATCCCAACTCTCTCAGCTTGTCCTCATAGGAGAGGTGCTCCAGCCCTCTGATCATCCTCATTAGTTAGTTTTTTAATCTCAACTTCAAAGATAGCTTTCCATGTAGCACAGTAGTTGAGGAGTAGATATAGTATTAGGAAGAAACACAGCCACCACTCACCACTTCACTGTGGCTCGTGTGCCTCAAAGAGGTTGAGTCACAGCATGATTCATGTGGTAATCTAGAGCTAGTGTATTTTTAAATGGAAGCCCTGGAAACGTGGACATTCTGAACTCAGTGATGGTATGTGAGACTCAGCAGAGAGCATTGCAAACAGACTGAAATGTTTTCTGCTCTGTGCATGTCAAGAGTGCAGTAACCACAGTTATTAAGAGTGGAATTTCTGTATCCCTGCAATGTAAATTGTGCACATGCCATGCCTTGCTGCTTGGTGGAAGCTTTGCAGAAGATTGTTAAGCAGAATATAGCCTTTTATTCCTCTAAAAACTCTTCAGTATTTTGATTCCATCTGCTTAGTTACAGTTTTATTCAGTATTGGTCTTTGTGTCCCTGTTCTGCCTGCTAAAATAATGGCAGTAAAGCACAGAGTGGTGACATTTAACTAGTGCTGTCACTTGGCCATAGAATTGATTTATCATTCTGTAAAACAACTTTTGTTGTTTTACCCTGGCAAGCTACTACTTGTATGTAAAACAGCTTTTGTTATTTGTCACTGGCAACCTTCTTCAGCCTCTGCCAAAGGGGAAATTCTTGCAGTTAGACCCCCAGTGGTGTCCAGCAGTTCTTGAGTGTGTAATGGGACTGAGGGAAGAGACAGATAAAGACTAATAACATAAGACACAGATGATTAGTTTCCTTATGTTCTTGTAGTCAAGGACATGATAAACACACTCAGGAGGCATACTAGAGAAAGATTCTTATCTCCTTGCTCTGTGTGCTTTGCAGGACACCAACAATAAAGGTTAATATTAGGAGTACCTAGAAGTAGCTTTTGTGATTACTGCCCCCAGCTGCTTGCTGTTGGGAGAGAAAACTCCCCAAATGAGCATCCAGAGCTAATTAGCATCCATAAAGTGTTGCTTCAGTAACAATTCTCCCAAGAACCTGTCTCTGAATGGATGTCACAACTTTAGAGTTATTTATAATGTATCAGGGAATGTCCCTGGCATCACAGACACTTCCCATGAGGCCAGAACAGAAATTTGGGAGATCTGGTTTTCTTCTTTGTGATAATAAAACCAAACATGATACGCAAAACCATGCTGCAAAGTGTTGAGGTTTAAAGCAGTTGTTCAAAACCTTAGCATTAATTGTTGTTGATTTGCTGTTGTATCTAACATAACACTCATTATTTAGAGTGTATTAAAGCTGCTTAAGCTTTTTGTTCATGTTCTAGACAGAATTTGCCTTTTACTCTGAATTTAGTTAGTTATCCTTTTTGGAAGCACAGGGTTTTTAACTGATTCATGTGTTCCTTGATAGTTGTTTGACTACAATTGCCTGCCTTTGATCTGGAAACTCGTGTGCTAATTTGCTATTGGAAAAATTAATACAGATTCTAGTGCAAATCTTCCCTGAGCTACATCCTGGAGAGGACCTGGTGTGCCTGCAGAGGCTGTTAGTGATGTTAGTGATCCTTGAGGAATCAACTACCATGTTAGTGGTGATACTAGATCAGACTTGAGTCATAATTCCTTCCAAAAAATCCAGACTGAGCGTGTAAGAAGTCTGTTAGTGAAGTTCTGTTGTAAACTGCTCGTCCTGTACACTCTCTACTTGCTGTATAGATTCTGTGTGGCAAGATGCATTTAATTTTGTGAGCTAGAACATGTAGCAGACAGGTTCTTAAATACAATCCCTAGTCTCAACAACAGTACCCTTAAACTTTCATCTGGTGGAATTGTTCTTCAAAGCCTTCAAAAAGACACTTAAAAATGGGTATTTTTGTAGTCAGGCATAGACTGACTACAAAACTGAATTCATCTATAAAAAAAAGGCAAATCTGAAAGCTAGCTTAGGGCATATGCCTGTTCTCCACCAAAAGCTAACAGTGAATACAAGAAGCAACAAATGAGAACATGCTTTTGAGTAAATCAAAACAAGTATGGTCATTTAAAAGGTGAGTGGAAAAGGCTCCACAGGCCAGAGCCTCTGGGATCTTCACTACTGAGCTTTTTCTAAGCACCAGACACTAGACTGTGTCTAGTAAATAGATTCTTCTTTGTTCAGCATCTAAACAAACACAATAAAAGGAGGCCAAATGAGTTACATGAACTCAGAGTTACATACTCCTTCCCTGCCTCTCCTCTCCTCCCTCCTCCTTCCCTGCCTCTCCTCTCCTCCCTCCTCCTTCCCAGCCTCTCCTCTCCTCCCTCCTCCTTCCCTGCCTCTCCTCTCCTTTTTAATTTAGCAGAACTTGATTAAAGTTCTTTCAGAAGACCTGGCAATTAATCCATTTATTGCAAGGTATTTGGTTAGAGATTTTTGGAGGAAAACAGGCAAAATATCTATTAGGTGCAAAGATGGAAGGTGTTGGTGTGTTTGGATAGAAACTGGAATGTAGCTAGACCCAGCAGATTCCCTGTGGATGTATTCCTGTGTGTGAGCACACAGACAAAAGCAAGACTGGCTCTTCAGTGAAAGCATAGGAAAGGTGTTTTCCACACACACTCCCTGCCTGTTAATTTTCTCAGATTTTAATTAAATGAGTTCATTCACTGACTTTGTAATAAGCTGAAGATCAAAATGGTTTCTTTGTGCTCACAGTGAAGGCCATTGTTCAGAAGTTGGCTTAGCACTCTTCACTAGCCCCTGTGTTTCTGATGTGAAGTTGTGGCCTTTCCATAGCACACTGATGTTCAAAAACCTTTTTAATGTGTCTGTCATTTCTCTTTGTAGTTGATTAAGGAAAACATTAGGACTGAATTAGCATAAAAAAATACTCATTTTAACTTAAAGAGGAAAAACAGAATCCTATGACTTTAAAACTTCAGTGTACATCTTGATTCTTATCCACACTGCTTTGTATCTGTTCCATATAATGTGAAGTTACCATACTCTCTGCTACAAAAACTGATATAAAACCAGTTGTGCCTCTTAATCATAGTCTACTTGAAGTTGATAAGCAAATATTTTGCAGTTAGTTGGCTCATGATATGGTTCACAATAGAGAATACCTGTACTGTTAGTGTGAGAAGGATGAGCAGCTCCTCTTCTGTGCCATGGAATGTCTTAGTTATGTTCCCTGTACATCAACACTTAAATAATCCTAACTAAGGCTTCAAAAGACCTAGTACAAGAAGTATCAAAGTAGTCAGGAGCCTGTTAAGAACTCTGATCTATTACTGCATGTCTGCTGTAGGCATTGTGACACCAAGTGATTTCTTAACCACATGGAGTCTCCTGAAGATTAACAACAGAACCACGTCCAGTTTTCCTGACATATACTCTTATTTCTTTCCCACCTCTTCTTTACAGACTTGGGTAAAGGATTACAAGAATTGAATAGTGCTGTCAGGTATTTGAGTAAATACTTTTGACTTTACCACTTTCTGCCTAATATTTTAGGTTCTATACACGCTGGAAAGAGTGGGAATCATGGTATTCCCAAAGCTTTGGTTTACATTTCTCACTGAGGGAAGAACAGTGGCAGGAAGATTGGGCATTCATCCTCTCTCTTGCAAGCCAGGTAAGAAAACTTTTTTATAAGATGGCTATTAGAAAGGGTATTTTAACCTCTGAAAAGACATTTCAAGAACTCACAAGTGTTCTTCAGGAGTAAGAATTTTAATGGGTGAACGAAAACCTTAAAGCAGCGATCTTAAAGTATTACTTGGGTAGCATCTTCTGCCAAGATGGAAAGGTTAACTTAAAAGTCTTAACTTTTGAGCTTACCATTAAGCAGTACACTACAAAAAAAGTATGGCTCCTTTGGTGTCAGAGTGAAGTCTGTAGAATAAATTAATATACAGTTGTGTATTTGATGTCCTGCCTCTTAGCTCCTGCAACACTTACCTCTAGAACACCCCTAGAAATCTGTAAGCTCATGCTACTTCCACTTCATCAAGCTGATGCTTTAGAATTCCCCTCCAAATTAAGATTTACCTTCCTATAAGCTTTGAACTCTAGGAAGAGTTTTAGCTGCTCTTTGGAAGTATAAACATGATTTTCTAGTGATTTGCTTTATGTGCTCTTTCCTGTAATCAGAAAGTATTTTCCTGACCCTGTCCAGCGATTTATTTTTAGACTAAACATTATGCAGAGTTTTACTTCTAACTGGAAAATCAAATATGTTAAGATTGAATCTGGGCAATAGGACAAATGAGTTAATACTGACAGATGAAATTGTGGTGGAAACAGAGATGGTTTTGCTTATTTCCAACTGATATTTAATAGTCTTCCAGTCTTTTGTTTTTCTTGTCAAAGCTTAAAAGCTTTTTCTGTCTCAATTTGGAGTGTGTTTTGCAAAGCTCAGCTTAGAAAATGGTGAAGTTCTGTTTCAAGTGATGTTTTTCTCTGTGTTTTGGTTTAGCCTGGAGCAAGTTTGGAGCAGACACACATTTTTGTACTTGCACATATTCTTAGAAGACCAATTATAGTTTATGGAGTAAAATATTATAAGAGTTTCCGAGGAGAAACACTAGGATATACTCGCTTTCAAGGTAAGCCTTTTGTATTTCAAATGTAGCTTTAAGAAAGGTTTTAGCTATAAATCATAAACAGAAAGGGAAGTTAAATGTGTCATGCACTGGTGAGGCTGCACCTTGAATACTGTGTTTAGTTTTGGGTCTCTAAGAAAGACGTTGGAGCATATCCAGAGAAGGGCAACAAAGCTGGTGAAGGGTCTGGAATGGAAGTCTTACAAGGAGCAGCTAAGGGAACTGGAGTTGTTTAGTCTGGAGAAGAGGAGGTTGAGGGGAGACTTTCTCCCTGAAAGGAGGTTGGAGCTGGTGGGTAGTCACCAGCTCTGAATGTGTTCAAAAACCCTGTAGATGTGCTACTTAGTGACATGGTTTTAGTGGCATGGTGGTGCTAGGTATGGTTGGACTTGATGATCTTAGAGGTCTCTTCGAACCTTAATGATTCTGTGATTCTGTAATGGCTGTAACTGCTCCTTTTAGAAAATAAACTGTGTTTTAACATTTCCTGAAGGAGGCTTATAATGTTTGGGCTAGGCAGACAGAAGATATTTGGTTGGCATAGTGTCTCACTGGAGTGACAGAGTGCTCTTTCAGGACAAGGGGACATGCCTTGTTGCTCTGCAGCACTGCAGGAACTGGTTAGTGAAGCAGCCTTTAGGAGCAGGGAAAGCAAGAGGCAAGGGTGTACAAAGAAGGATAGAGAAATTAAAGTATGAGTGATGTTGTGCTTTTTTTTTTTTTGTAGTTGCTAAAAGTAAAGAAGGTAGCAGCTTGAATGTGTTGTGGAGACTGAAAAGGAAGGGATTCTGTTCAGAAATGTTCTACCAACAGTTATGGGAGCTGTAAGATTAGGTAACTTACTTAGGATTACAAAACAGTGGTTGACTGATATTGTAAATTCCACTTTCTGCAAACATGAATTCCTTGATACAGTTAAGAGGAAGCTTTAAAAATTGATCTGTGTTTCAGTACTTCACAGTTGCAGCAAGTGTGATGTAAATACTGACCTATTTCTCATGGAGTACTACAATTTTGCATAAGTTGGTCAGGTTCTTTCTGACTGTGTTTCCTCCTAGTCTTCTGGGCAAAACCAGCCTAACTATCTTTAAGATAAATAAGATATTTAGTTGACTCAGTCCAGTTTTGCCCAGTTTGTAGATTTCTAAAGATTTTCTATTTTGCAAGCCAAATACATGTTTGGATGACTTTCCTCTGTGTTTTATTGCTGACACTTTAAATAATAAAGAATAAAAACATCAGAGGGGATTGGGAGGATCTATACATGCTCAGCAGTAAACAAAACCCCTGTGGAAAGAACTGTTTGATCAAGCTCTGTTCCAGGCTGTCAGGGTGTTTGTTTTGCCCATGGTTCATCTGCCTGACCTCAAGTGTATCTGCTTGCTCACTGCCCTACAGTTGTTTTTCACCAATACATCACTTTTTATTTGGTAGAGGGATTCTCAGAACATCTCTTTGTAATTTTAACACAGGTACACTAACTTTGGAAGAAGGCAAATACGTATAGAACAAGCTGTGGAGTTAATGTCAAATGCATAACCTATTATAGCAACTCAGAGTCTCTTTTGAGAAGTTTGCTTTAAGTTTGGGGCAGTGATAAATCTTCTTTATGTGAGGAAATACTCTTTTCAAGAATAAAAAGAAATTGTACTCTTTGCAGTTAACGTGTTGCCTTTTCTTTGAGCTGATGAAAAGATGGACTAGGAAAGAACAGTTATTCATGTGATACAGGTCTACCACTTGAGCTTTGTGTTGCTTTTAACTCAAAGGCTGAGTGGTTTGTAAAATGTTTGTGTTTTATAGATTGGGCATTGAGGCAGACAAGTGATACATGGCCTGAGTATGCTGTGAAATAGTTTTCTTGGTCTGTGAACCAGAAGGTAACTGGGTGTCTGGGACAACCTTTTTACTAGGCATTCATTTCCAGGAATTTAGTCAGTCAAATATTTATGACTTGTGATTTGTTTGCCACAAGCTGCATCCATCCTTCTATCCATCCATCCAGAGAAACAGGAGACTGTGAACAGGTGAACTTAAGAGTGCTGTGTCAAATTACCTGGATTTACTTCTCTCCCTGTCCAGCCACATTTTTGTGGCTAATATGTGGTAATTAAATGCCAGCAGCACAGCTGAAACCAAACAGCCATCAGACTTGAGTGTGGGCTGCCATGACAAGGCTTTTGTAAATGACCCAAGACTTGCTGTTCTGGGCTTGTGTGTGAGCTTTACTCCTTGGTGAAGCTTTGAGGAGTGTTCAGGCTTCTCTTGAGTTGCTGTGTAGCACCCTGCCTGTGTTTCAGATCATGTTCTCCCCCCCCAAAAAAAGGAAAGAAAGGTTGCAGGTTACAGCCGAGTTGGAAGGTGCTGTAAACTCCTTGTCCTCAGCTGAAATCTTCTCTCTGTTCAGAACTTTTTCTCTAGGAATTCCTTATTCCAACTTGCTGTAACTCCTGTGAATCCCAGAACAGACAGCCTCCTTCTTTCCTAGGTTGCAACTGACTTGTTAATGCTCCTTTAAATATTAAGGCTTTGATAGCGAAAGATCCACTTACTCAGCCTTGAGTGTGCTCCTGGTCTAGCTGCATGTATTTAGTGGCATGAAGATACAGCTTTTAAACAGAAATTATCATTGGATCAGGTTGGAGAAAGTAAAACTTCTGTGGATGGCTTCCAGGTTAGGTGTTAGCCCATACTCTATTTTCTGTGGATTGTGTGTACATGAACTGTTTTTGCACTGCCATCTCAATTTATATCATTTTATAAACCTTTAAGAGCACAAATATTCTCCCTGGTAATCCTCAAAATTCCATTCTTAAGAAGCTCATCACATCATGCTGAGAAGGAATGGAAAGTGTAACACATTTTTCTGTCTTGGGGAAAGTAGTATTGTGGAATTCTTGCTAAGATAAAAACAACAGTGGAAAAAAAAAAAGTCCAGAAAGTTGCTGAATTTCAGTGGAGACATTGTTGAAGCAAACAAATTAGTTCCACTCCTAAAAGGTCATGTAGCTATGCCTGATGCAGGAGTTTTGTGTTGTTAGGTGAGACATGAGATGTCCGTAGAAATGAGACCCTTTGCTTACCGGTGATTTCTGGAGCCCTGACAACACTGGGTAGTGCTTGGGGCCAAAATCCACTGACTGAGGTCAGCAGAGCATTAAATGTCTGTATTAATTTGCCTGAAATTAATTTAGTCTTCCCCAAATGGAATCTGTTTTGCCCATGATGGTAAGTGGTGAGTGATTTTTCTGTCCTTATCTTGACATAGAGGTTTTCTCCCCTGTCCTGCTGAGGAGGGGAGCAAGGGAGCAGCTAGGTCTATAGCATTAATCTACCACACTAGCCTAAGTATCCTGAGGAGCTGGCAGGATTTGTGAGTGGAAGAAGGAGACCTCTTGATATATCTCTGTGATCACAGCTTGTGGAAGGAGAGGGGAAGTAGTTAGCCTTGAGGGTGCTAGTGCTTTCAGTTCTGAAAGATCTTGATGACCTAACCAGTGTATGTGTAGGTAGCACCATCATATTTAAATGAAGCACACAGTGTTAATAAAACTAGTTTCCAATCCTTGATGCTTGATTGTTTTGCTGATGCTTCAAACTAAAGCTTGGAAAAAAGTTTTCTGAAGTTATTTCTCTGTATATGCATTAATGAATTGCCAGGAATTGAGGGAATGTCTTCATTACATTTGACTGTTAGTAAGTTATTCTCAGTGTAACTTTGAATTTTGACCACATGTTTGGTTCTTTGCTTAAAGGTCAAGGCTTGAAATTTTTTTGTTAACATTTATCTGTTGTTCTGCTTCTTTTGTGTTCAGCATTGAGTTACTGTGAGGCTTCATTGTAATGGGGATGGGAGGAAGGGAGTGCTAAGAAGGTATTAAATAGATCTGTCCTCAGATCTAGATGTGAAAATCTTAGAGTAAAAAGACTTTTAGGTGTTTCTCAATTGCAAATGAGGAGGAAAGTGACAAACATTTACTTGTAGTCCCCCCCTAATTCTCATTGCAGCAAAGAAAGATGAGTTCTGAACTTAAGTAAAACCTCCACACCCATCCCTTGGCTCAGGTTTCCATTTTAGCTCTGCCCTTCCATCTCCATGGATGTTGGAGGAGAAGTGAAGTGCCTTGTTTTGCTGCAGTGTCTGTTCCTAATGTGCTGGCAGCAGCTGTACTATGGAAGGTTGCTATGCTACATGTGCACTTCAGTTTGTGCCTGGCTATTTTTAAGCAGTCACAAGGTAAGGCATGCATTTGCTGAAGTTGTCTTGCAGCAGCACACACCAAGAATTATTTATGTTCCTAGAAGAAAAGGAGTTCTAGTTATATTTTGCGACTTTGTGCACCTCAAGCAAATTACTGTCTTCACTGCTAAAAATGGTGGGGAGAGAAACTGCAGTTTCTCTTGGAATCTGTGACATTTGTTGTATCTGAGCAAAACAGAAACATAGAATCACAAAATCGTTAAGGTTGGAAAAGATCTCCAAGATCATCAAGTCCAACCACTGACCCAGTACAACCATGCCAATAAACCATGCCACAAAGTGCCATGTTTCTACATTTTTGGAACACCTCCAGGGGTGATGACTCCACCACTTTCCTGGGCAGCCTATTCCAAGCCTAATCATTCTTTCTGGGAAGAATTTTTTCCTAATGTCCAACCTGAACTTCCCCTGGTGCAACTTGAGGCCATTTCCTCTTGTCATCCTACTTGGGAGAAGAGACCAATCTCCATCTCGCTCTGACCTCCTTTCAGGTAGCTGGAGAGTAAGAAGGTCTCCCCTGAGCCTCATGTTCTCTAGGCTAACCAACCCCAGTTCTCTCAGCTGCTCCTCACAACACTTGTGCTCAAGACCCTTCACCAGCTTCATTGCTCTTCTTGACTTGCTCCAGCACCTCAACATCCTTCTTGGAGTGAGAGGTCCAAAACTGAACCCAGGATTGGAGGTGTGACCTCACCAGTGCTGAGTGCTGGGGGATGATCACTGCCCTTGTGCTGCTGGCCACACTTCTCAGTGTTTCTAGTGTCAGCCTCTCTGTGTGCCTTTTTTGTCTTTTTTTTGGGGGGGGGGGGGGGGGGGGGTGATATCTATCCATCTCTCTAGTCATTGGTGAGTAGATATGCATCACTGAAGTGGGTTGATTTAATCTGTGTTAATCCAGTGCTTATGAGGAGTCCTATTGGCTCTGGGATGAGCTACATTCTTAGGTTCTGAATAATACTTAGTGCAGTAAGTTCCTTTAATAATAAGTTTTGTAAGCAGATGGTGGAATTTCTGTTCTGGTAAAAACAGACATCTGACTGTAGCTTTTTATTTCTGTGATGCAGCATCGGATTTATTTTTTTCTTCATAATCTTATGTTTGAGAAGAGTTACCAAACATAAAAGGCTGCTTTTTCCTAATCTTGTTTTTGTTAGGGGAATGGTAATGTGCAGTTGGGTGGAATTGTAATGGTTTCCATGTCTAAACTTAGACAATTGCAGAGATACTTGACTAATCTCACCTTAACCTAATAATAATTAGCTGTACTGAAAAGTGTGACCTAATTAGTGTAGAGCAAACAGAGTAAGTTTTAAATGCTTGTTCATGTGCTGCCGTTACTGCCTTGAGCCAAAAGGTTTGTATCCAAATTCTTTGTTGTTGAACATTGTAGTTGTGACTTCTCACCCCTTGTTTTAACTCCTTGTAGGTGTGTATTTGCCTTTGTTATGGGAACAGAGCTTTTGTTGGAAGAGTCCCATTGCTCTGGGCTACACCAGGGGCCATTTCTCTGCTCTGGTTGCCATGGAGAACGATGGTTATGGCAATCGAGGTGCTGGTGCTAACCTGAACACTGATGATGATGTTACCATTACTTTCCTGCCCTTGGTGGATAGTGAGAGGAAGTTACTGCACATTCACTTCCTTTCTGCTCAAGAGGTAAGAAGAAGCTGTGTAGCTGCTAGCCTCTCTCACAGCTGCTGCTGAAGCTCAGGGCTACAGATATTGCAGAGATCACAATGTCTTTGCAATTCCAAGGATTACAAGGAGTGTGGTGTTCTGTTTCTCCCTTCCGCATCATTTGAGGTGATGCTGAAAGATAGTTTCCCTCAGATTTGATGCTTATTTATAGCTCTTTAAATTCAGTATAACTTTGCTTTCCATGTGAATACAAGTGTACCTTAAAAATGACCCAGAACTGATGAGACTGAAACATGCCTTTTTTTAAGGGATTCAACACAAATATTGGCCAGTACTTGAAGCATGCTCTTCTTTTCCTAATGAAACTCAACTCAACTATGATAAAGACAGGGAAACACTTCACTAAAGTGTGTACATGGGGGAAGGAGGAGAGGGTTGGAAAACATGAATTAATTGCAAAACATAGCATCCTGTAGGTAGATAAATGAAGAAAGATATGGGCTCTAAGTCCAGAGAAGGATATTTTATCAGCAAGCCACAATATTTTTGTGTGTTATAAGAGGAAATGTTTCATGTCAAGAACTGCTAGACTGCAAACTGCTTTGTAATGCCAGAAGGTTCTTTTAGGGCTTTTCCTCCTTATGTATGGTGCCTGCCATAAATAATTAGCTGCTCACAAATAACTGAAATATAGGAAGGTTATTGGAAATACACATCAGAAAAATTCAGAAGGGGGAGAATAGCTGGAGAGTATTACCAGAGCCTTTGACTTTTGGTTGTAAACACAGCCTGTGTCAGTTTGGCTCTTGGAGAGTCCCTGCTGGGTAAAGTAGGAAGATAACTACTGCACTGATGCAGCCTCACCTTGAGCACTGTCTGCAATTGTGGGCACCATGATAATAGAAGGATATAAAGCTACTAGAGAGCGTCCAGAGGAGGACCATGAAGATGGTGAAGGGTCTGGAGGGGAAGCCATATAAGGAGCAGCTGAAATCACTTGGTTTGTTCAGCCTGGAGAAGAGGAGACCTCATTGTGGTCTGCAGCTTCCTCATGAGAAGAAGCAGAAGGGCAGGAGCTGATCTCTTCTCTCTGGTGACCAGAGATAGGAGCCAAGGGAACAGCATGAAACTGCCAGGAGAGGTTTAGGTTAGATACTAGGAAAAGGTTCTTCCCCCAGAGGGTGGTTGAGCACTGAAACAGACTCCCCAGGAAAGCAATCAGTGCCAAGCCTGACAGAACTCCAGAGGCATCTGGACAAGGCCTTCTGGCACATAGCACAGGACAACCCTAAAAACTACACAGAGACAGGAGTTGCACTTAATGATCCTTGTGCATCCCTTCCAACTCAGGACATTCTGTGATTCTCCTTCAAATAACACTGTCATCTCTGAAAAGGAGCTGCTCCTCTATTTCCACACTCTCATAGATGGCTCACTGGTAGTGTTTCCAGCCTCATTCTCAACCTGTTTTTCTCTCCCCCTTAAAGATAGGCAATGAGGAGCAGCAAGAAAAGCTGCTGAGGGAATGGCTGGACTGCTGTGTGACAGAAGGAGGGGTTCTGGTTGCCATGCAGAAGAGCTCTCGCAGGCGCAATCATCCGCTGGTCACCCAGATGGTGGAGAAGTGGCTTGATCGCTACCGCCAGATCCGCCCCTGTACATCCCTTTCGGATGGCGAGGAAGATGAGGATGATGAGGATGAGTGAGAAGCAAGAAATGGGAAGGAAAGCTCCCAGCACAGAGTGTTGGACTCAGAGTTAGCATTGTGCTCTAGCAGCGTGCTGTGGAACGACCCAATTCTAGGGGGAAGTGTTGCTGTAAAGGATTTTTTATCTAACCAGCACAGAGAGAGAAGAGAGTCTAGAAGCTCATCTGCTGCGTGAAGAGAGCAAAATGGGCTGGACTACCCTTTGTATAAAAACCAATAAAAAGAAAAGAAAAAACAGCTAATTTTATTATCAAGACAGAAAAGAAAAAACCCACCCCATTTTTTTTGTTCTTGCTGATTGTAAATCTGTCTCTAAATGTACCGCATGTGGATGTGTAAGAGGTGGTGTAATAGGAGAAGTAATACCAGCATCTTAATGATTGTGGAGAAAAAGCTTTCAGACAAGGGCACTTACAAAGCACACCTTAGGTGGATCTCTCTTCCCTCCAAGATTCAGTAGAACTTGGTCTTCTGCATCACCTTTTTAGATCCTCTTGACACATTTCCATGACAGGCCCTTTTTATGTGAAATCTCACTAGTGCCCAGGTCAGACTGTGAGGTTTTGGGTTGTGTTGGTTTTTTTTTTTGGTTTGCACAAAATAAGCCACAGCAAAAACACATTCATTATTTTACTAAGATTTTACTTACTGCTGTGCCCACACAATAAAGTGTTAACTCTACAGAACAAACTGGAAGAGAAGCTAAATTTTTTTTACTCAGCAGAATGATTTGTTTCCTGAAAAAGTTTTTTGGGTTTGCTTTTTTCCCCCCCTCCATTTTTTTTTCCTAATAGTTAATAGATTCCTTTCAGTATACTTAAGAATATTTATTCAGAGAAGTGACCTAAAATCTAGGGATTTTATTCCAGTGAGCATGTACTAAACAAAATCATGTGAAATCTGTGAACTCAGACCATGATTGAGCATTTTCTATTGTCAGAACTCCCTCTTGCTGTGATGCAAACTATTATGTATTGTTTTATCATGATTTTTTTTCCTTTCATCAACTTAAACATGACTGCAAATGATAAAAAAACAAACAAACACCTTTTGAAAGGGTTACTCCTTGGTCATGAAATCTAGTGAGGAGCCCCTTGGCAGTTCAGATTAAAAAGCAGAACCTATGCTAAAGTTGTTTATTAAGAGCACTGTGTTATATATTTCTCAGTATGTAACCTTGGGAATTTCTTGCATGTTGATTGATGTGGCCAGACTTTAAACTTCTGTAAGTTCCTAAAGGTTGTTAAGTAAGTTCAGAGTATATTCTCCAGTAGAAATTTTTATCCTATTTGATAACTTTAGCCATGTAACCTGTACTGGATAAAGTTGATCTAAAAAGAAAAATCTCACTTAAAACACTAAAGGTTAATGCCAGTTTTTACCTAGACAGTGCAATTCAGGTTGTCTTGAAAAGCACTTTGATGGTGTGGTGGTTGAATTAAGGAATTTTGCAGTAGTTGAAATTTGTTTTAATGAATTAGAGTTTGGAAAGAAGCCCCATAGCACATATTTTGATGTAGTTCAAAGCTATGGGAAACCCTGAGGAGCTTGCTGCTTTTTCTTCCAAATGCTGCTTAGATGGTGTTGAAATGTGCACAACTCCTACATAAAGTTGGTGATGTCACCACAAGTGTAGAACATGATGAAGTACTGTATTAACTTAGCTATTTTCCCCCATCACAGATTCCAGTGAGGTTTGTTATGAACTTGTCTTCACCTTTCTTTGGCCATTAGATCTCCTGATTGATTGGTGCATGTGCTGTGCAACTCTTCAGGTAAAAGGATGCATGTTTCTCTGCAACGTACATACAATTTACCTGAACTCAACAGGCAAGCCACAGACACTAAAGTGGTTCTCCATAAGCATATGATCCTCTTTCAAGTTTGCTTTCTAAATTGGTTTGTTGGGGTTTTTTTGTCCTCCTTCTTTCCTTGCAGTGAAATCCTTTTATACCTTTTCTAACTGGGGATGTAAAGCTTTTTTGTCAGGGAACTGAATGCAGAGTAAGCTGGGATGAGAATTTCCATGATCTGAGCTGGCTTGGTGGTATTCTGTAAGCCAGGATGCTTCTGGAGGTCCTTCTAGTTCAGAGCTAGCTGTGCCAGCTTGGATCAGAGAACTAGCTCCCTGTAAATTCACATCCTCACTTACTCAGGACTAAGCTTCCCTGTGCGGACCACCTTTTGAATGGACAAAAGGATGAGCTCCTACCTTCAAGTAGGCTGCTTCAAAAAGGGTGTGGAAAACTCTGTGTGGAATTGGAACATCCCACCCTCCCCTCTGCTTTCTGCAGTATTGTTCAATTTAAGGAAACCAAGCTTCCTTGTACCATGGGGAGAAGAACCAATGTGAAAAGTCTGCCTTGAGCCAAACTCCACAAGCACGCCTGCCCTTAGCTGCCATTGCTGTATGTATGTGGGCAGCCTGCCCTGTGTCCCCCAGCAGCACCTCACTGTGCAGCAGCTCAGCTGTTCCTCACCCGCATGCAACCACGCTCCAGCAGTTCCCTAGTTCTGCTTGGAGAGGACAGGCCTGGTACTTCAGAGCTCTTGGCTTTTCTTGGTCATTATTGTTTTGTTCTGCTGTGCTGTACAATGGTATGTTCAGGTAAAGACACTTCACAGGTCAATTTTGGAACTGGTTGAAGTATCTTTTTTTTTTTTCCAGACTCAAAGTAATCCAAACCTCCTGTACTTGTAGATTAAAGAGCTGCAAACCCCTGCTTTGTGCTAGCTCAGTGGTCAGTGTATGTTCCTGGGTACTCTCCTGCCATTACAGACTTGAAAGTTTACAGATCCTGAGATGAATTTGCAGTTGCTACCTTGCAGCTTGTCAACAAGATCTGTTTTGTGGTTTTTTTTTCAGTCAAGTATATGCATATAAAATTGGGTTTCTCAATGTTATTTTCCTCATATTATTGCTCTCAGCCTCATATGCTTTCCTAGCACAGAACTTAGCTTTTCATTGCTACCTCCTTTACACCTGGTTGGTTTTTTTTCTGGTTTTATTTATGAATTCTTCAGTGAAAACCCTTGTATTTCTTTTGGTTTTAATATATTAAAATTTAGTAATTCTGGATTCTTCAAAAGTTCTGCTGCATGGCTCATGACAAATATTACTAGACTGTGTTTTTACTCCATTAACAAAATGGATTTGTGTGCATTTAGAGATCCTTATTTAATTGCTGCTTTTCCTTCCCCCTCCTTTTGTTCAGTAACTTCCCCTAACCTCCTTGTTGTTAGATTTTATTTAGTGTCTGTCACCTTCAAGCTGCTCTTTTGAAGCTACTGCCATCCATCATGAATGGAGATCCTCCTTCCCTGCCTGTATTGAGTGTGTCCACAGCAACATAACAGCACAAATCTTCAGCAGCATTTGTTCCCCATTTCTTTGCCCAGTAATTTTCCATTTGAGAGTTGCAGGGTGCTGCTTTCTAGTACTTTGGAGACTTAGTTGTGATGAGGATCTTCTCTTTCTGCTGCCATGGAGCTTCTCTTTGCATGTTTTGTTGATGTTTGCATGGCAGATGCTTGAAATCCAACAGGAGAGGGAGCTCCTAAAGCTGCAGCTGTTACCAAACCATGTCCTTTAGGTCATGATCCTCAGGATCTGTGGAATTTATGCTTTTTGTTGAGCTTCTTGGCAGTGCTGATTAATGGTTGAACTTGATCTTAAAGGCTTCTTCCAACCAAAATGATTCTATGATTATAGCACTTCTGTTTGCATCCATCCTTGGTTTTGACTGGGGGGGGAGGTTGGGGGTTGGATGAAACCTCCATGGTTTTCCACCCTCTGTGGGAGTTGAGCTAAGCCTCTTCTTGTCCCAGTGCGGAATGGGCACACAAGCTCCTGTGCTACAGGGAAGTACTTGCACCCATCTGGGATGCAACTGCTTAGTTAAAACCAACTCAAAGCACCAGAGATACTTTATTTTTAAACCAACACTAAACCATGACATCAAGCAAAGGTTTTCCTCTTGTTTGTTTTTTTTTTTACCATCATTTCAGTGTTTCCCAAACATTTTCTCTGTAACTAACCTATTTTATCCTTCTGCTTGCTCGTGGTGTTCATGGATAATGCTTTGTGTGCTGTGCTATCACTGATGGTGATGAGTGATCACTCACCTCTGAAAGGTGACCTCCTTTTTAACATGTTTGAAGCTGGTAACTAGTTCTCAGTTTAACTTAATGCAAACAAAATACAGAGTTTTGTAACCTAGATGCTTTTTGGGTTCAGCTTTTTCTTAGTCCCTTTCCAGACCAAGCTCTTTGCCCTTTCTAACTCTGTGTGTGCTGGCACTCTGACACAGTGGGAAAGATGGGATGGAAACCAAAGGCCAGGCCTCTGGCCTGGTGAAGCTGGAAGCTGTCAGCACCTCTCAGATGTGTTTTCAGCCTTTGTCCATGGGGGTTTGTTAATGCTTCAGTTCTTGAGTATGTACAAAAACCAAGGTGTAGCTGCCCTTGTAGCTTAATGGAAAGCAGAGTGATCTTTTTCTACCTTAGGCTGCACATAATGTCCCACTTGCTTTTTAAATAGTCAGAAATTATAAGTAAATTTCCAGCTTGAAAGCCTGGATAGGGAACTCAAGTCAGGAAGCATTTCCCCAGCAGTGCAATTCCCAAACTGACTTGAATGCAGAAACAAGAGTTTCTACAGCATTCCTCAGGGCAGCTCCTTGGCTGATGCCAGTCCTAGCTCTCTTGAAGCATCACCTTTCTGCTGCTTGTGCCATGAGTGAGTTCCAGCTGCTGCTCAACTCCTGGAGGTCCTGAGCTCAGGCTCGAGGAGAACTTACCTGCTGTCCCACAGCAGAGAGGAGGGAGGGTACAACATGATCAGAATGTTCTGGACCTTCGTGGCCATTCAGAGTGCCTTCAAGCTGAAGCAGTAAACTGCAGCAAGAGAGCTCTTTACCTTTCAGAAATTAATAGAAATTTGATCACTTTTTATTGAAAACTGCACTGAACACTAAATGTTCACCTTTACAAGAAACAAATACAGGAACACACTAAAACAAAACATACTGCTGATAGCCATTGCTTGGTTTTTTGTCTTTTTTTTGTCTTTTTTTTTTCTGTTTGGGACAGCTTTAAGATTTCTTTTTTTTTTTTGTCACAGAAACAGGAATGTACCCATACAAAGGCTCCAAAGAGGCCATCTTCTTCAAAACCCAAAAAAGAAAGGTGATGATTCACAAAAGACTATGAATATAACATGGGACTAAGTTGATACAAATCTAAGAGGATTTGTTAAAATCAGTCACAGCTAATAACACATCTTTTTTTTTTTTTTGAAGTGTTCTTGTATAAAATAGCACGTGAAGAAAAAAGAAGACTTTTTCTCAATGTCTAAAAAAGTGGGGGTTGTTCAGAGACAGTCTGACAAGTTACCATAAAAAGTGTTTTCCTGAGACATAAGGAAATGCAACATTATTCTTGAACCCTTTCCAGCTCAAGACTTCTTTTTTTTCTTCTTTTCCACTTGATAAAATAGCTGCAGATTTAAAACTGAGAAAATATATTTGAGTACAAATAGTGTGTGAAACTTAATACTTTCTTCTTCTTTTTTTTCTTTATTTTTTCCTTTTTTTTTCTTTTTTTTTGTGTGTTTTTTTTTTGTCTTTATTTCCTTGCATCACTGCAGGGCCCAGGTGAGTGCACAGCTACTTTATTCAGTTGGGCAGAGAAGAGCCTGGCAGTTTGGTTGTTTTTTTTTTCCCTTAAAGCCTGGGAGGGCAGGAGCCATTGCCAAGAGCCTTGTGTGCCCTCTCCCCATCCCATGGATCCCAGCTGGAATGGTTAGAATTTCAACCTGGCAGGAGAACTTGTGGTACACATCACTGGCCCTGGGAGACTGCAAAAAAAGGATCATTAATAATATTATTATTCAATATTCTTCCACTTCTAAGCCAGTGCTGCTGCCTCCTGTTAGAAGAGGGAACCAGACACAAGAGTAAGGAAAGGGCTGAAGCCACATAATGGTTTCCTCTAACATTTCTATGTTAACTCTCTGCTGATGGCTTAATGGAGTGGTTTGAAAACAGGAGCAGAAGCCCTGTCCTCCCCAAGGAACTGAGGGGGGGGGGAAACAACTCTATTTTTATTCATATGATTGATGCACAGATGAAGGAAACTTAACACACAATAACAGAAGTTGATCATCAAGGTAGCACATCCTAGGTTTTCAGCGCTCGGGTAAGCAGGTGACTTCTTGAGGGCTTCTCCCCAGTCTTGACTGCTCTCACTTTGTGGGTAACACTGGAACACCAATGAGGTGGTTGGCTGTCCAAAAATCAATGGTACAAATTTCAGAGCAAATTCCTTTTTTCTTTTTTTTTAGTTCATGGATAACTTCGTTTTCCAATGTCTCTTGGTCCTAAGTTTATCGAATGGGTTTGTTTGTTAAATTATCTGCTATTGCTCGTTGGGATGTTCCCTGTTGTCCCCATGTTTTGTGGGCTGGTTAGGAGATGGAGCTTGGGAAGGGTGTGCCACTGTGGGAAGATTGTGAGTAACAGGGATGCCTCCAGGAATGATGCCCTCCATCGCTGCTGGTATTCCTCCCGGTGCCACACTGACCATCCCAGGTGGATACCTGGCAGAAGGGACAGAGAGAGGCAGGTTTGTCACAGCAGAGCATGAATCACCCAACCACTACTGCAGACCAAACGAGCAGCAAAGAGCTTCCACTCCTCTACTAGAGCTCAGTTGGGTTCCTCTTCTAACTTAGGAGGGGTGGCTCAGTGTTAAACCAGTGGTGCTGTGATTTGGGTAAGTGTCCTCCACTCCAGTACCAGGACTGCATCTTGTTCTGTACCTTTAGCACATTCTTGAAACATAAGGAAGCCTTTCTGCCTTTGACAAATTGGGTAAGGAATCATCCAAACTCCAAACACTAGAATAGTGACTTCAGTATCCCTGGGTGTGAACCTTTGAACACCTCCACTCTGTCATTTTTGCCCTCTACAGAATGGGAGTTGTATCTTCCTCATGAGAGCACAGCTGTAAAAGGAGGTTGGAGCTAGTGTGTCTTCCTTTCCAAGAGCAGAATGAGTTAATGCATGTTCCAAGAACTGGCCCAGAGTTTGAGAAAGGAGGAGAAAGAAGAATTTCTTGAGCCACCCCTAGGGAAGTGATGATGTGAGGGCAGCAAGGCCAAAAACTGTCTGTGGGACATGTGGGAAGTGAGGGCCCCAACCACAAGCACCTGCCAGCTGCTCTGGCTGAGGCAGAAGGGAGGTTGTACCTGCACCTGCCTGTGAACGTGAGCTGACCTCAGCTTACAGGGGCACCAGAGCTGCAGATCTTGAGGAGCTTACCAAGGATGAAGCACCCTGCAGGGGTTAAGCCAGGAAGGCTTTTCCTCGGGAGTGGCAGTGCCTGTGTGCTTTGGAGCAGTCAGGAGCAGGACCAAGGGGGGATGCTTTCACCAGGTTTGGATGTTTCAGTCTACACCTTCTAGTCAAAGTCTGCTAAGGCTGCCTGTGACCTGCAGGCAGCTGCCAGCATGCAGAACCATGGCACTCCTGCCTGCTTCTGCTCTGTAACATGACCTGATGTGCCCTACAGGGATTTTTTTTGTATCTCAAGAGTATTTTTGGCACTAGTGATACGCTGAAGGCTGCTCATGCTCTAGCTGAGTCCTCAAGCCTAATGTCTCCTATCAGCACGCTTTGAGCTGTCCCAAGTGGAGCAATAAATAACCTTAATCTCAGGGATTTAGGTGGAAATTAGACCACCTGACCGTGGACCTATATTTAGAGTTTTTAACCTGGCTCATTAACCCTCAAGGTGCAAATCTCAGAAGTTGTGTCTTGTCTAGGGGGACTGGCAACTTATGGGGATACTGCACAAGTGACTGCTGGCTAGAAGGAAGGTTTTTCTAAATGGGAGGCTTTATAAACCCATGGTTAAATCAAGCAGCACCAGTAATCCCAGCAATGTGGCTACTGGTCCCCAAGGAGGGGGACTGCACTAGCTGAGCCAGTGTATATGTTATTGCTTGGCCTTTCACACTGGTTTTGTAGGTGGAATCCCAAAGTGTAACTGTGCAGGGGAACCTTCTGCCGAGGTCCTGTTCTCCAGCTTACCTGTACGTGGCACCATTGAGCTCTGGATGAATTGCTTGCTGATCTATTACTGACCACGGAGCTGTTGTGACAAAGAATTCCTTATTCACGCAGTTTCGTAGGCTCTCTGGGATGCGCCCTGGAGTTGGGAACAAAGGTAAGGATGTGGCAGGCAGGGCCAAGCTTTATCACCCTCTAATAAGCTACAGTCTTCTCATTTCACTATAGTTGTTAGCGTAAAGGATGGCAGGAGGAAAATCCCACATCCCTTGTATCAGGAGCACATTTCAGCTCTCCAGAGGTACAGGTTCCTCCTCATTCCCAACTCTGCTTTCAGGAAAGCTCTTCCCTTGAGCCCACTGCTTTCTAGCCAGACATAAAGCTATTAAGGAGGGCAATTTCTCCACCCATTTACTGGAGCATCATGACCATCACCTTGGAGCAAACTCAGTTACAGAAAGAATTGGACACAAGTGCCTTCACTGCTTGGGCTTTGGTTTTGGTATGCAGTTGGCTATGGTTTGCATCATCTTTTGGGTTAACACTGTTAAAAGAGGCAGCAATTACTGCTGCACTGACACAGACACTGCTAGTCTTTGCCATGATTGAAAACAAACCTCTCAAACCCACAAACAAAAACCTCACCCAACCCCAAACATGCCCAAAGAACAGAAAAGTTTGGCTTCTCAGCTAGAGCTGCCTTTCCCAGCCTCCTGCTGAGCTATGGGCAGGGTGAAGCCCTGTCTCTGCCCCTCCTGGCTGACATTCCAGGTGCCCACAGGAGCTAATCCTCACTGCTCCCCAGGGCTGGGTACCTGTGATCGCACGCCGGATTTCGGTAGCAGCAGCTTCTCTCATCTCAAGTGATGCCTGCTCGCTGTACCAAGCAGTGTGTGGAGTACAGATTAAATTAGGAGCATCTTTCAAGGGGCCTTGAGCAAAACTGGGAGCAAGGGGAAAAGAAAAAAGGCTTAATCAATGTTTAAAGAGAGAAGGAAAAGATGTTATGATCAGCAAAAGGCTTATCATGTGTCCTCTCTTCCTATGTAAATCTTGGTCTCCAGCACTTCAGCTGCAGCACCTAGGCTACAAGAATTGTCCTGCCAGCCTGAAATGGTCATAGGAGCTCTGGGAAGGCTCCAGTGCAGGGCACAAACTGAAATTGTACCAAAAAAAAGTCAACAGGGCATGAAAAACCCAGCCTACTAAGTAATGGTCTCAATGCTCCCACAGGAATAAATACCTAGAGGTGTCTCTGCAGCATTGTGGGGACAGCCTGTGGCTCACCTAGCCCAGTGTGGGAGGATGTGGACATGGAGGTTCCCCCTCTGTAGGTCCACACTTCTAAAAATTACTTCTGAAAACACACAGAAACCACTCCTGCTACCCCAGCCTGTGGAGAGAGAAGCTCTACTCTCACATCCGACTCCTTCCCAACTAGCAGCAGGCTGTGAGCAAGAATACTCAACACTCACACAGTACATTTGCTCTCACACACCAGTGAGTGCTCTGTGGTGTCTTTCAGACACAGACTGGTGGCTTGGCCTAACCTCCTAGTATCCCTTCCACCACCTGTAACCCTGGTGCCAGCCCACACCTCTTAGATGCTGCATGGTGCCATGGCCTCGTCAACCCAGCCCTGTTGGTGTGTGACAGGGCACATGGCTGTTGTGTACCCCACAGACAGGTTGCTCTGGGCAGCAGCCTAAGGAAAAGAGGCCAGAGCTTTACCTAAATGGTTCAGACTCGTGCACATCAAGGGCAGCTCCTCGTATCCGTCCCTCCTTCAGGGCTTGAGTTAAGGCCTTCTCATCCACCAGCCCCCCGCGTGCCGTGTTCACCAGGAATGCTCCCTGCCTCATCTGGTGACAGCCAGGGAGAGAGAGAGAGAGGAGAGTGAGCTTGGTGCAGTGACACTGTCCTACCCCTGGCCAGAAGTGCACCCTGCTTTGTGTGCTGAGCAGCTCCTGCCCCACAGCAATCCCCTCCCAGTGCATGTGGGTTTTCTATGGTAAATCCAGCTCTGGCTGGTAGAAGCAAGTAAAACTCAGCCTGCTGGAGGGAGGTTCTCCTCCCACCTCTCCTCTGCCTTAGGGAGGCCACAGCTGGAGTATTGTGTCCAGTTCTGGGCTCCCCAGTTCAAGAGAGACAAGGAACTACTGGAGAGAGTCTAGCAGAGGCTACAAAGATGCTGAGGGCACTGGAGCATCTCTGGGGGGAGGAAAGGCTGAGAGCCCTGGGGCTGCTTAGCCTGGAGAAAAGCAGAGCCAGAGGGGAGCTGCTCAATGCTGAGCAAGAACTAAAGGGTGGAGGCAAATTGCTGGAGCCAGACTCTTTTCAGTGGTGCCCAGCAACAGGACAAGGGGCAATGGGCACAACACAGGAAATTCACCTAAACATGAGTACAACTTCTTTTCTGTGATGGTGAGGAAGCACTGGTCCAGGCTGCCCAGAGAGGTTGTGGAGTCTCCTTTGGAGAAATTCCAAACCCACCTCAGTGTCATCCTGGGCAACCTGCTCTGGGTGACCCTGCTTTAGCAGGGGGGGTTGGGTTAGATGATCTCTAGAGGTCCCTTCTAACCCCTACCATTCCATGATGGGAGTGAAAACCCACTCCCACCATCTCCTCCACACAGGCTTGCTTACTTGGTGGCATGCTTCCCCCTGGTAAAGCACTATGGGGAGACACATGGGCTGTAGGGTGCAACCAGGCCTACTGGAGGCAGCCTGGAAGCATAAGGCCCTGACTGCACAAGGACCTACAGCCAGCACTGACACTTGGGGTTTGCCCACCGGAGAGCAGAGACCTCTCTTTGGTCATGCACGCGAGGTGAATTACCTGCTTGATCGTGAAGTCGTTGATCAGGTGGTGGTTATGTTCATTAAGGTTACAGTGTAACGAGACACAGTCGCTCTGATACAGCAGGTCCTGGAGTGTGTAGACCCTCTGGACTCCCAGGGACCTCTCTATCCCATCCTGCAGGTATGGGTCATAAAATATGACATTGAAGCCGAACGCCTTGGCTCGGACGGCAACCGCCTGTGCAGTGCGACCTGTGTGTGAAGGACAGATAAAGATAACTTAGCTGACTGCCACCTCCCTGCCTCCAGCTGGCTGAGCTACCCCATGGCCTGACCCTCCCACCCATCCCAGCCTGGTCTAGAGCCTGCATGTAGGTCTACTGGGACCTCATGAGCTTTCAGGACAGCCTGCAAAGGGATGGAAGGCAAACCAGGCTACCTTGCACAGGGACGGCTGTGCTTGGCTCTAGCAAAAGTGAGATGCTCGTGTTAAAATTGTAAGAAAAAAGGAACAAAATGAAGAGTGAAGCTGTTAGGCACCTGCCAGCTTATGGCTACTTGAACACCCCTGGTGGCCATGCAGGTCTGGCAGGCAAGGCACAATGTGTGGCCCAGCCCTCCCAATGTCCAACTCTGGACATCACAGAGAAGCCACTCCTCTGAGGCACTGTGTCTACCAAAAAAAGCTGAAAAAGGGAAGAAAAAGAGCACTACCTTTTTTAGGCAACTTGTCTGTGATTGGCTTCTCAGCCTCTCGCCAAACGACTGGGTAATTGGCCATGACAAAGACAACTGTCATGGCTTGGAAGCAGAGGGCTGCTACAGCCACTGTGCTGGGGAAGGATGTCTGTGGTAGTACTGGAGACCTTCTTGCCTGTCCCTGCCATGAGGGCTGCACAGGCTCCATTTATCCATTGATTTTTCCAGCTAGCAGCCCAGCACATGCCTGGTTAGTGGTGCATGGGAACATCTCCCCATGCACATACCCCACTGATGCTGTCTTGGTGCCCTGGAGATACATGGTCAACTGGGGAACATCAGCTGGGTGTCTGCATGGACATCCAGCTGTGAGCATGCAGCTGGGCAGATGCTGCTGCCCTCATACTGATCCTGCCACACAGGCCTGGCCCCTGTTTAAAAGAGATGGGGAACTTCTGGAGAGGGTACAGAGAAGAGCCATTAAAATGATTAGGAGACTTGAACACCTCTCTTATGCGGAGAGGCTGAGAGAGCTGGGGCTGGTTAGCCTGGAGTAGAGAAGACTGAGGGGGGGGTCTGATCAACACTTGTAAATAAAGGGTGGGTATCAGGAGAATGGGACCAGTCTTTTTTATATGGTACCTAGTGACAGGACTAGGGAATGGGAAAAAACTAGCACCNTAAAATGATTAGGAGACTTGAACACCTCTCTTATGGGGAGAGGCTGAGAGAGCTGGGGCCGGTTAGCCTGGAGTAGAGAAGACTGAGGGGGGGGTTCTGATCAACACTTGTAAATAAAGGGTGGGTATCAGGAGAATGGGACCAGTCTTTTTTATATGGTACCTAGTGACAGGACTAGGGAATGGGAAAAAACTAGCACCCAGGCAGTTCAATCTTAACATGAGGAAGAACTCTTTTCCTTTGAGGGTGGTGGAGCACTGGCCCAGGCTGCCCAGCGAGGTGCTGGAGTCTCCATCTCTCGAGATATTCCAAACCTTACTAGACACTGTGCAAGCTGCTCTAAATTCTCCTGCTCTTGCAGGAGGGTCGGACTAGATGATCTCCAGAGGTCCCTTCTAACCCCTAACATTGATTCTGTGACCCCTTTGCTGACGTACCGAAGCCGATGAGGCCGAGCGTCTCGCCCCTGATGCGGGCAGCGCCGGAGGCCACCTCCCGGATCTGCTCCACGCTCTGCACCCGCGTGCCCTCCCGCAGCGCCTGGTAGAGCCACGTGTTCCGTCGGTAGAGGTTGAGCACGTGGCACACGGTGGAGTCGGCTGTCTCCTCCACGGCGGCCGAAGGGATGTTGCAGACAGCGATCCCTGCAGAGGTAACAGCACACAGCTCAGAGGGAGGGCACTGGGCAGCAAAGCAGAAAGGTTCCTGACCCTTTGCCCTCATCATGTTGTTTTAAGCATCTGGAGTAATGTTTTGTAAGGATGTGAATGGTTCAGGTACAGCAGCCTGGAATCACTGCAGAAACCATTGTGATGGTGGTGAGGGGCTCAGGGGTTATCTACACCCTGGTGCCTCTCTGGAGTAAGGATAAGTGCAGATTTCAAGTGCAATAGCTTTGCAGGAGTAGCTCCTGGAGGAAGGACAAATGCGGATTTCAAGTGCAACAGTAACTCCAGCAGCCAAGGTTGGGTTAGCCATAGAAAGTCTTACTCTTGGTTACTATCATTTACCTTCAAAGCAACTTAAGCCATGCTGACAGAAGCCACTCCTTGTCCACAATAAGACTGTTCAGCCATTAAATTATTTAGGGACCAATGATTTGGTGGTCTCAAGCAGGATGGCAGGACCAGCTTCTCCTTCCACCATCAAACACCAAAACAGTCAACTCACAACACCCCATAGCAAGGCTTGGCATGGCCACCTCTACCACCACAGTGCAGCCTCCACCCACTACAAACACCCAGCTACCCTCCTGAGGAGGAACCACTTGCTCCTGCCACAAAACCAGGAGGCTTTCCTAAAATTTGGGAAGCACAGAGGGCACAGTCATGAAGGAGCAGCTCTCCCACTCCAGTACTGCCACTACACACTGCTGGCCCCCACATGGGCCTCTGTAACAGACCTTTTGTTCCTTTACCACAGAAAGTTAAGCATCCACAGCAGATGGTTCATCACCAGCACCTTGTTCTGGGAGTATCTTCTAGTGGGTCAAAAGTGGTCCCACCAGCCCAGCCAGCCAGGCACAGGTGGCTGCTAGTGTACAGCCAAGCCCTGTGTTTAGACACTGGTCATTTATTGACTGCACAGTTTCAAAACTGCCTTATGGAAAGCAATACCAATTAAACTTTACGCTACATTTGTGGGTAGTCATTACATTTTCTCCTCAAAACTGCATCATTTGGCCACCCAATTTGCCATGGATAAAAAGAAGGATTATGCTGCAGTATCCCATTACTTTTTTTTTTTTTCATTGTATTTTTCCTTTCTTGATGTTCAAAGCCTCAGAACATTGTTATAATGGATAATAACAATAAGAGTTAAAAACATGAAGAAACCATTACATTGAGGAGACTCTGTTCTTCTCTTGGAAAAGAAAATAATTCACTCTATTGAGAATTGCTTTTTAGGAATGACTCTTTGAAACTCTTATCACAATTATCTCTCTCAAATGGCTCACGTGAAATGGTTGTTATTCTTCACTTCCCCAGAGATAACCTTTAATACAAGATAGCCTAAACACTACTGCAGGACTGCTTGAGAGACTGAAGCTTGGGATCCAAACTGGTTGCAACTCAGCTGCTAAAATCATGGATGGGAGTGTGCAGCCAAAGGTCTCTGTGACCACCTAAACCAGTAAGGAAATGGGGTGGCCCCAGCACTGTCTGACAGGCACACATGCACCCCCTGAACACAGGCACACAGAAAAATCTCACAGCTGGGTGTAGGGGCTCCTTGCTGACAGGGTGATCCTCTATATCCCTGTGACATGTACCTACAGTACATGTCTTTTTCAGGTTGCTGAGACACCTTTCTTGAGATAGCAAAGGAAGCAGCAACAACCCAAAGCACAATTCCTGCTTCACTGTCTGACCCTCTTAATCCAACAGTACCCTGGCTTCTATCAGCACTAGCGTGGCAAGCAGGACTAGGGCAGTGATTGTCCCTCTGTATTCAGCATTGGTGAGGCCACATCTCAAATACTGGGTTCAGTTTTGGATCCTTCACTAAAAGAAGGACACTGAGGTGCTGAGGCACACCCAAGGAAGAGCACTGAAGCTGGGGAAGGGTCTAGAGCACAAGTGTGGTGAGGAGCAGCTGAGGGAACTGGGGTTGGTAGCTTGGAGAAGAGGAGGCTCAGAGGATACCTTCTTGCTCTCTAAAACTCCCTGAAAGGAGGCTGGAGTGAGGTGGGGTTTGGTCTCTTTTCCAGGTAACAAGTGATAGGATAAAAGAAAATGGTCTCAAGTTGTGCCAGGAGAGGTTTAGGTTGGACATTAGGAAATATTTCTTCTGCTAAAGGGTTGTCAAGGCCTGGAAGAGGCTGCCCAGGGAAGTGGTGGAGTCACCATCCCTGGAAGTATTCAAAAAACCATGTAGATGTGGACACTTAGGGACATGGTTTAGTGGTGACTTGGCAGTGTTAGGTTAATGGTTGGACTTTATAATATCTGAGAGGTCTTTTCAACCTTAGTGATTCTATGCCATGTTGCCTTCCCAGCAGTGTGGGCATGGCTGTGAGAGCCAGATCAGATCAAGAGACTAATCTTGCTTAACAAAATATAATGAAACACCCTTCCTCTAATTTTCCTAAAGCTAGATCAGCTCTCCTGTGCCAGAAATAGAACAGCCATACAAGTATCCATCAGTGCAAGGGGGCACCTGGAACTAGGGACAGCGTGGGAATGAAGAACTCAGATGGGGCAGTTTTAACACGGCATGAGTCTAAAAGCTTCTTTCTAAAACTGCACCATTTTGATAATGTTTTCTTGTCACAATATTCTCTACATGCAAAAAACCCATAAACTGCACCTGCCACTTTTGGGGCTGAATCAAGCCCCTTTGGGTGGTCCTGCCTGCAACTCTGCTTTGCCAGCAGGCTCCTGTGGGAATCAGCATGTAGTTGTGTTGACTTTAAAGACTCAGAAGAACATGGGAGGGAATTAGGGTGCAAGAGTTGAGACTTACCAAGCTCTCCTGCAGCTTTGATGTCAATGTTGTCATAGCCACTGCCTATTCGAACGATGACCCGCAAGGCCTTGAACTTCTCTAGATCTTCTCGAGTCAGTGTGATGGTGTGGTACATCATTGCCCCCACAGCTTCATTTAATACCTGCAAAACAACACACATGTCAGGAGCCACCAGGACACCTAGAGGGGACACCTGCAGCTCCTGAAGAAAGAATATTACACACTAAATTGTACATTTTACTGCTGGATGGGGCTTTGAGCAACTTGGTCTAGCGGAAGGTGTCCCTGCTCATGGCAGCGAGTTGGAACTAGATGATCTTTAAGGTCCTTTCCAACCTAAACTACTCTAATACTCTATGACTCCTCCACATTTAATATTTGAAGCACTGTAAAGATCAGTACTGATGATATTTGTAGCTCTCTTTCCCAGATCCTGGAAGTGACTTCTGATCACATCAAACCTCACTTCTCTAAAATGTGCACAAAGAATAACTTTCAAAGAAGTATTTACAAGTAGTTGATCTCCCAAGCAGAAACACCTATTCATACTGCACAGATCTGCCTGCATGCTGCCCAGACCTCACCACCCTCACTGCTGGGGAACTGCTCAGGTACAGCCAGCACCCAAGAAAAGAAGACCCATCAGCTGCAGCATGGCATGGTGTTAGCAAAGCCCAAGCAAGCCAGGGAGGTGCAGGGTGTGGTTAGTGCTGCACTGAGCAAGCAGACTTCAAAACAGAAAAAAACCAGAGAAACATTAAAAATATTGACGTAAAAAACCCTGATGTGAGGAGATAAGGTGACTTCCCCCCCCAAAACAACATTTGGCTTCTAAATCAGCCTCAATGAATCTTTATCTGCAGCGACTTGTGCTGTTGTTCTCTGCTGATGGACTCAAAGTGCAGCTTTGTGCACTTTTGGCTCCAGAAAACTCAGAATAAGAAAGCCAGAGCACATTTACCCTGCAGCCCAGCCCAGCAGCACCCTCCCAGCTGCCCTTACCTTCTCGTGAATCTCCTGAGTTGATTGTGCGTCACAGAATGCCACCGTGGCCAGGTCCTTCAGAATGGGCATCTCCACCGTGCAGTCCCTCCCGTCCAGCAGGGCCACCAGGGGCCGGGGGTGCATGGGGCCATTCATGATCTGAGGGCGAATACCTGCAAGCACAAGGAACCTGGCTTTNTGGCTCTGCTGGCCACGCTTCTCTTGCTGCAGCCCAGGATGCCATTGTGCTTCTGGGCTGCCAGCGTGCACTGTTTGCACTGTTTGCTCAGCCACCAGCACCCCAAGTCCTTTTCTGCAGGGCTGCTCTCCTGGCAGTGATGATACCTGAGCATGGTTCCTGTGTTGGGTGAGGGGCAGCAGCATGTGGGTTCAGCTTGTACAACAAATTTGGGGGGATGAGGGCAAAGTTTAGCACAAGGTCCTGATTTTTCTCTGGGAAGACAGCTGTGGTTTTGCCCCAGCTGGAAAGAAAATGCAAGGCTTGCTCCCAGGATAGGGATGGACAACCCCATTTCAGCCACTTGGGACTTCATGGAGATGTACCTCTTTCTGTGCTGATCCTCACCAACACAGGCCATGTTTCAAGCAAACCATCTAAGCCAAAGCTGCCTCTTCGCAGCCTCTTCAACTGTTTTATCTACCATCTTAGGAGCCAGCAGTAATTTTTTCCCCTGCCTGCAGGAGGGCTAGGATTTTGTTCCACAGATGTATGGTAAAACTTGGTCTGGTTTTGTAAGGAATGACTTTACCATCCTGATCACCTCAGAAAGACAACTCTGAACAGATATCCACTAAAAAAAATGGATCACTGGAAAAATCACAACAGGAGGAGGGCACCCAAGACCTCTTTAGGTTTATATTTATAACTACCAACAGGCCTCAAAGGTGGGAATGGCAAAGCTCAGCTTACTTTGTGAAATTAAACCCAGTCTTAGCCCCACAGGAGCAACATATATGGGATGATACAGCTACAGCAAGTGCACTCATAGAATCATAGACTGGTCTGGGTTGGAAGAGATCTTTAAAGGTCATCTAGTCTGACCTCCTTGCAGTCAGCAGGGACATCTACAACTAGATCAAGGTTGTTCAGAGCTTCAAACAACCTGACCTGGAATAGTTCCTGGGATGGGGACATCCCTCTTCACACACTTACACACAACTCATCATGGACTGTCCCTTGAAAATGTGTGTCTTCAGGGATCCTGTGCTGCTTTTTCCTCATTTCACAATGACACCTTCTCCAGGCAGAGGTAAAGAAAGGAATGATCACCAACAAGGGCCCCATAAGGCTGATTTTTATCTCCTATTTATTGCTCTGCTGGGAATCAACCAGTTCATTTTCAGACAAGTGACTTACACATTTCTGTGTCTTTACCATTCACTAAGGGCATCTATGACATTAGGCCTGTACAAAATAGCTCAGGTATCTTTTTTGGCTATACAGGTGCTTTCTGGGAAAAGCACAGGTGGAGGGAACAGGTTCTCTGGGCACAATGTGGTGTTTTATTTCTGCTGATGCCCCATGAGATGGTCAGGCCTGGAGGGCTAGGGCCCAGGGAGAGATCTACACTGCTGCATTTGAAACACAGGACAATATGTAGTGATATTTATTTTACAGGGGAAAAATAACCCCATGGAAGCAGGAAGATTAATGGAGAGGCTTTAAAGGGTCCTGTTTGATTGAATCTCCTTTAAGAAACGAAAATCATTGAAATTATAGAAAATCACACAACTAGTCATTTTGGAAAAGATTTCCAAGATGATCAAGTCCAACTATTGGCCCAACACCACCATGCCCACTAAATCATGCCACAAAATGTCATGTCTACACATTTTTGGAACACCTCCAGGGCAGTGACTCCATCACTGTCCTGGGCACTCAGTGCCAATGCTTACTCACTTTTCCTGGGAAGAAATTTTTCTTAATATCCAACCTAAAATTCCCCTGGCACAACTTGAGGCCATTTCATCTTGTCTTATCACTTGTCACCTGGGAGAAGAGAGCAATCCCCACCTTGCTCCAAGCTCCTTTCAGCGAGTTGTAGAGAATGAGAAGGTCTCCCTTAAGCCTTCTTTTCTCCAGACTAACCAACCCCAGTTCCCTCAGCTGCTCCTCACAACACTTGTGCTCTAGATCCTTCAGCAGCTTCGTTGCCCTTCTTTGGACATGCTCCAGCAACTCAATGAAGAACCAAGCAACCCAGCAGACCTAACTGAAGATCTTAGGTCTTAGACATGAACATTTTTGGAATAGGTCCTTCTCTCCATCTCTCCTACTGAGATCTCCACTAGCACATACTGGAAGTAACACATGATGCTTGCGTGCCTTTCATCCAGATGGAAGTGCAAGTGTGTCAGTAGGCAGGGTAAAGCGCCGAGACGAGTTGGATAACTGAAAGAAGCTTGCCCTAAGCAGATAAGCAAGAATAAAAACATGCACAAATCTCAGAGTGCTTACACAATCCTTTTGTGAAGCACTATACCACAGATAGATTATTTTCTCAGGTTAACAAGCCAGTGAATTATAACACTGACTTAAACTCTTACTAACATGGACGATCTCCAAGGCTTAGAGCATCACCTAGCAGCCTCACACCACAACTCCCAATAAAATGGAATCTGATGCAGGGCCATCCTACCCCACAGAATCACAGAATCAGTAAGGTTGGAAGAGACCTTTAAGATCATCAAGTCCAACCATACCACTAAACCAAGTCCCTAAGTAGAACATCTAAATGTTTCTTAAACCCCTCCAGGGATGGTGACTCCAGCACCTCCCTGGGCAGCCTGGGCCAAGACTTAACAACCCTTTCAGTCAAGAAATTCCTCCTGACATCCAATCTAAACCAACCAAGACCATTCTCAGGCACAGCAGTGGGTACATAGTGGCTGATGGTGGCTTCCTGTGAGGACAGCACATGGAAGACACAACCATGGGTCATCTGAAACTTGGACATTTAATCTCAGCCCCCAAATAAGGGGTTTATTATGCTGCCATTACATAAGCTTCTTTGAAAGTCAAACAAAACAGAGCTGGTTTTTTTTTCTCTCCCCCCCCCCCTTTTTTTTTTTGACAGCATCTGTGTCTTTGCTTGGGATTAGGGATGTAATTGTACATGATGACACAGGGTCCTTAGGCACGTCACCCGCACCCAAAAGTGCAGTCCCCGAGGATGAATGCTGGCTGGAGACAGGGAGGTAGCCAGAGGAATGCCTCCCATTTCTCCTGAATTGACTTCAGCTTGACAAGGAAAGTTTTGCAGCAAATCAATAGGAGATGAAGTGCATAATGTATGGAAATTACCATTTAATAAAAACCACTGGTAGCTTTGCAACTTAAACCACCAAGTATTTTCCTTTGCCTGCCTCTCTACCACTGCTGCAGCTATTCTTCACTGTCCTTGTTCCTAAATCCTGCACAAACACAGCCAACCCCAAAACATTTGGGCTGACAAAACCAAGCTAAGCTCAAGCCTGCTTTGCTTTTTACCCAGCTTCATACAGCACATTTGTTCTGCATGCAACTGCTTCATTAAGAACAAGGTATGCCACGGAGCAGAAAGTAATTAAACAGCCAGACACTCTCCCCCCCTCCCCAAATTCTGATCGAACATCGCAGCCATTAACCCTTTCGCTCTGCAAGAACCACCAGGCTTCCTCCGCCGAGGGGTAGGATGTGCTGTAAACCAAGCCCATTGCATGGGGTGCTGCAGGCAGGAGCCAGCTCTCCTTGGGGCTGGGCTGGGCTCCCCCTCCCAAATTTGGTGATTTCTCCACTGTCTGAAGCTGATTTGGCCACTAAAGCCCCAAGCAAAGTTGTGGCAAGTGTTGTTTGAGAGGTACATTTGGTAGGCGTTTTCAGCTGCCCGCGGACGCTCGCCACTCTGGCAGGGAGAGTTTGGTGAGGAAGAGGGAGAGGAGGGTTTATGGAAAGAAAATAAAAGAGGGGGAAAAACAGTGGGGAAAAAAAAAAGGGAGGAACAAAAAGAAGGAGGAAAAAGCGAAGGAAGGTTTTGCAGTCACACTGAGAAGTCCAACTCCACCCCGGCTCGCAGGCAGTGCCGCTTGTTGCACGCAGCCCTGTGTATAAAGTGCTTTTGTTTCATTTTTAATACACAAAGCCTGCTTGTCCTCTCCTGCTGCTCCTCCCCTTTGCCACCCACTTGTATCCGATCCCAATGGCACCCCTGCCAAGAGAATTAGGGAGTGCTCCCTGCTAAATGGCAGCCTTTGTGTGACCGCAAGACGGCTGGTACTATCTCACAGAAACAAAAGCAGGAGCCATTTGCCTAATTCTTATTAATCTCAGTTGCCTACGCCACGAAGCATTTAAAAAAATAAATAAATAACAAAAAGAGAGAGGGGGGAAAAAAGGCAAAAAAAAAAAAGGCTTTAAACATGTTCACTTGCAGTATATAAAAGTGCATCAAGAAGCAATCCTGCCACTCGCCTGAATTACCCGTTCGTTCGCAGCAAAGTAGCTACAGTTTTACAGTCAACTACACACTTTATTAAACAAACAGAAAAGAAACAGGAAATTTCCCCTTGCCTGGAAAATGTTGCCTCCACATTCTTCTTCTTATTAAAAGCCACACATGGCAGTGGAGGAGGAGGGAGGGAGGAGGAGGGAGGGGAACCCACACACGAGAAAATACTACCACTTTTTTCAGTGCGTTGCCTCTCCTTTTCGTCTACGAGGGGGTATCTTCAAACAAGCAATCCCGCGGCCCACAGCTGCAACATCTCAAGACAAATGTCTCTTTGAACACGGAGGGAAAAGAAAAGGCTTTTGTCCTGAGTCACAGAAGAATAGTCTGAAATTGCAAGAGGAGTTACAGTCACCTCTGCGCGGCTCCCAACTCTTCAGAGCACTCCCTCCAGACTTTGCCGAAGCTTTTAACTAATCGTAGTTCTTTCCCAGCCCTTGAATAAAAATCATGTGAGTGCCAGCCAAAAAATCTTATGCTATGCACACTAAAGGGTTTGTATATGTCACAGTTGCTTTTCCCCCCCCTTCCACTCCCCTCCTCCTATTGACTTGCACACACGGCGGGTTTTTTTTTTCTTCGAGTTGTCTCAAATGGATTTAATCTATGCCACGCTGCGTTTTATGTTTGTTTGGGTTTTTTTGTGTGTGTGTGGCTTTTTTTTTTTCTTTTTTATCCCTTGACTTAAAAATGAAACATGCCTTTTCCATGCAGAGTGTATTGAAGGAGGCTCCAGAAATAGGCTGATAGCTTTTAGCAGCACCACGAAAACAATCACAAAGCACCGAGGGAAAGCAAGGCTGCCTGAGCTCAGCTAGCACCCAGAAACCAAGGGCCAAATTCATTCTTGATGTGTAAATCGACTCCTTTTCAGCAGCAGAAAGGACACTTGCTTGCTGGAAGGATTCACATCTTCTCAGAGATGCCCATCTGTTGGTCCTGCCCATTTTGTCCCAAATAGGTAGAAGCAGCCCTGTGCCATCTCCATCCCAATCCAAGTGCAGGGCACACAGCAAAGGAGGGCAGGTCAGACCTGGGCAATGCTGCAGCACACAGCAGCTCATGGCTTGGAGCAGTGGGATTTTTCTCCTTCCAGTTGCCATTGTCCTTACCAGCAGCAGTAACAGCTAGAGAAAATCCTCATCTGGCAAAAAAGCATGCATCTTACTCCAATTTCATACTGTTAGTGCTGCATCTTACTCATTCCCTGGCTAGAGAGGGGTGCAAGTTAGTTAACAGGAGGGATCTTGGTAGGCTTTGTGCAACTACCTTCCATCCATCAAACTGATTTTCAGCCAGAGAAACCAAAAATCAAACCAGCAGTACTGGTTACAGTCCTTCACCTGGGAGAAGTGCAGGCCATGGGGAAATTGGCCAGCAGCAAGGTTAGCCTGGGCAGATCTGCATCTCTCCATCAGCCTTTTATCATCATCCTGCTGGTTTCAAACAGCATCATCCCTCCCTACCTCAGGCTGGGGAGGTCTGAACCACCCAGAGCCAGTTCAGGAGAAACATCCAGGAGAAATGGGCAACAATTCATGGGCACACATAGCCTTCTAACAGGTTAAGGGTCCTGCTGACCCTGTCACATGCTTCTGGATGCCCAAAAGAGTCCTGACATTGGAGGATGGGGTCAGGAATAAGGAGAACAAAGGCTTCTTTCCTAAAGCTGGTACTGATTGGTAACAAACACCAAAAGACCTGTCAGCCTCTCTGAAATCTAGTCTCAGAGTACAAGACAAAGGAGTTTAAGCACATCTTTCTCTTGAACTTACACTGCCATTGCTTGGGTGCTCCAAATCTTCCAGAGGCTCACAGTCCCAGCCATCACCTCCACTGTGTAAGTTGGAAAATCCCACAGTGCTTTTCCAAGGTGAGTCAGGGTTCTCCACTCTCTCTGCAAGCTGTTAACCAGCACTGATCCTGCTTCAGGGGTGCATGGAGGAGAAATCTCTGGTAAGTCACCTCTGTAGGTCACCAACAGCACATGGGGTGGTGACTTCAACTTGGAGCAGTACCACTTGCAAGCAGAAAAGTGGAAGCAAATTATCAAGGAGCCATCCAAACATGTGCTGAAGGAAGGTTTCTGTGAGGCTAGGGATGCTTTTGGAAAGCATTGTGATGCTGCAGGACTGGGGGGAACACCCTCCTCTACCACAGCACACTCACTGGAAAGAGGATGTTCATTCTTTCACTTAACTTTTCCTGTTCACAAATGCTTCTCATAATGGATGCAGATGAAAAAAATGAAATATGATATAGGCTTTATCTCGCAGTCAGAGGAAAACAGATATTCACTGTTATTTCTGACTGTAAATACTCTGGAGGCACATGGTCCTGTGCAGACAAAAGCCACGCAAATCCCCAGCCAGTTTAGAAAGTGACATTACATCTCTTCTAAAGCAAAGCATCTTGAAGACTGCAAGGATCCTACCAGGGAAAGACTAGGAAATCTTCTCATTCAGAGGAGACTTAGGTGTCTGAACTGATGATGTCCATGATGTAGCTGGAGCTGATGGGCTCCACGTTCACAGTCAGGGCTGCTACAGGGAAAAGGGATGATGGCAAAGCAGAAGAGACTTCCAGCCTGCTGGGAAGAGCCACAGGTCCATGGCAGTCCTCTCCAGTGAGGGAAATCATGCTTCAGAGAAACTCCTAAGCTCTGGAAAGACGGGAGAAGAGGCAGCAAGGCCCATCCTCCCCAAGGAAGGGCAGGATCCTGGCTGGACAGGAAAAAACCCTCATACCTACCGTTAGGAAGAGCCCATGCAAACTCTTGACCTCTCCAGCACATTTCCTCCCGCCAGCACACAAGAGCTGGCTTTTTGCCAGTTCCCTTTTCAGGGTTTCTTTTAATAATCCCTGTATATTTAGAAATTCATAGGAAATTCCCATATAAAATGATATCCTTATTAGCTGATACAAACAGCACAGTCCCAGTCCCCAGCTGAGCTACAGAAGCAGACAGCAAACACAAAGAAACACTCAGTAAAACTACAGGCAGTATAGATACACAGGGTATTTTCTTACTCTGATTTGAATTCCTGTAGACACACACACACCAGAAACAGACACAGCTCTTCACCTCCTTTTGTGTACCCCTCCCAATGAAGCAGTGAGATACATATAACCCACTCCTGATGCCATGGGGATGCAGTCTTGGAGCATCTCCAGAGTCCTCAGCATAAGAAGGACATGAAGCTGTTGGAGCAAGTCCAAAGAAGAGCCATGAAGTGGATCTGAGGGTTGGAACCCCTCTGCTGTGAGGATAGGCTGAGAGAATTGGGGTTGTTCAGCCTGGAGAAGAGAAGGCTCCATCCAGGGAGAACTTCTTGTGGCCTTTCAGTACTTAAAGGGGCCCAAAAGAAAGATGGGGAGAGACTTTTTAGCAGGGCCTCTTGTGACAGGACAAGAAGTGATGGTTTGAAGCTAAAAGAAGGAGATTTAGACTAGACACAAGGAAGATGATTTTCCAGTGCGGGTGGTGAAACACTGGCCCAGGTTGCCCAGAGAGGTGGGAGATGCTCCATCCCAGGAAATATTCTAGGTCAGGTTGTTTGGAGCTAGAATCTAGTTGCAGATGTCCCTGCTGACTGCAGGGGGTTGGACTAGATGACCTTACATGTCCCTTTCAACTCAAAACATTCTATGCTTCTATGAGAGACAAGTAAAAGATTTGCAAAACTCTGGAGCATTTTTCTTCTATCAAATAATCTCTGGACTGAACTAAGTCTCACTCAGGAGCACTCCACATGCAGCCACAAGTATATAAACTGGTGTAATACAATAAAAAAAAGGAATAGGATAGTAATATGTAGCCTCTGCTGTATAGCTGCCATATCCAATCCATGGAGGTTTGGTTATCCTAGGCTGCCAGGTTGGGAACACCAACCTGTGACTTTCTGCCCTAGCTCACTGGTGGGTTAACAGGAGCAACTTCAAGAGGAGTTAAGCAAGGTCTCAGGGTGAAACTCCTGATGGCCACTACACAAAGTGTTGGGAGCTGGGGGGGGTGCCCAAGGGGTGTCCTGGCTCTCCCAGGGGTAGCCAGAGACCCTGAGAAGCACAACTGTGGAGCAGGGGCTGGCTGGCTGGGATGGTGAGGCCAGAGAGGCAGTGGGAGCTGCCAGGGCATGTGAGAGATGGCAGAGCAGATGGGAGAGGCCATATGGGGTGGTGAGGGATGTAGCAAGAAAGCTAAAAGAAGCACCTGGGAGAAAAAAAAAAAAGCTTGCTCAGAGCAGCTCAGTTTCTTGTATTCTTTGGGTTTTTTTTT
>VWZO01001166.1:370047-439632 GCA_013396975.1 Bucco capensis | reverse complement strand
GGGGGGGGGGGGGGAGGTGGTGGTGTTTCTGAGAAAGGGATGGGAATAAAAGAGTAGAAACTTAGTTGAGGGTTAGGGATTCAGCTACCATACAGACTCTCAAACTGTTCTACCTACTGCCCAGGGCTGAGCTGTGCAGCTTCTGTTAAAAACAACATGGAGAAGGCAGCAAAAAACCCAATAAATTCTCCTGGATCATGCTTCATTATCAAACCTAGTGCTGAAAAACAACTTGTATTCATAGTGTTTAGTGGCTAAATTTCTTGATATTATCCAGAACCCTGAGAAAATACTTTCTCCCCAGTGCTGCCACTTCAGCTGCAGTATATATTCTTTACATTTCATCCATGTGATGTTCACCTCTGAGACACACATTCCAGCCATATGGCATCATGCAGCAGGGATGACATCCCACGCCTGCTCTCCTAAGGGTTCCTCCCTAGCCTTTTTATCCCTTTATCTTTCCCTTTCTATCCAAATGGAAACAAATTACAGCAGTCCAAAACAAATGAGCTGCTCCAGGAAAATGGACAGCTTTCATTGTTGGCTTCTCTTAAAATAAATGATCAAATAACTAAAAGCAAGGAGAATGATGCTGATGCTTTGCACAAGGGCGCAGAGGAGAGCTGCTGATATTAGCCATCTGGGCAGGAGGCTGCTTGGACTTCAAATCACCCTGAGGGATTCAGAGGCTGTAAAGATGTTTTGGAAGATGAGATGTAAAATAATAAAGGCTGGAGATGAGCCTGCTGACCGACAGCAACAGCCCTGGCATGAGGAGAGCCTGAAATGCCACTGCCTGAGAACACCACGAGAGCAGCAGCAGTGCTGCCCACAACCTACCAGCCTTGCAGGGTGCAAACTTGGTTTGATCACACAGAGCCCTCTGGAAGGGATTGGAAATTAGACTTGAAATATCCCTCATATAATAATGATAAAAAAGGTTATCCATCCAAGCACATGCCTAGATTCACTTTTGGGGGAAGCAAGAGGGGTTCAGTTGCTGTCCATGTGTCACTGGCACCTTGGACATTTGCATTTGCACATTGAGGAGTGATTCAGAGAGGAAAACAAAGAAAACACAATGATGTGAGATACTTGTTGGAACTAAATTATGCTGATGTTCAGCAGTGACATTAGCCCTTCCCATTATGCTGGGCAGAAATCCCTGCCAATCTTTTAAGCAAGCTATACAGAGGGCCTTCTAACTGCTGCTCTGCTTTGCTGCTGCCATTTCTGAGATCTGCTGGAGGCTTTCTGTAGATCCCAGAGGAGGGTCAAGAAGGCATCAGAGGAGTTTCTGTGCTGGGGAAGACAGGGGTTGTCATTCACCCTTGACTTAATGTTCCCTGGATGGTGATGCTCTACTGCACAAATGAGCAAGCTGGCAAGACAGGACCACTTTGCTGGGGTGGGAACCTGGGAAGCCTTTTGGAAGATAAACCCTCCTCTCTACATCCACCTGTAGCCATTGTCACCTCATAGCATTCCTTTGCAGCAAGAAAAGAGAACAATCCACCAAGGATCCAGCCCAGGCTTTACCTAATGCTCTTCCCACGAGGCCAATGTGGGAGCCTTCAGTGAGAGCCCAGCTGACTTTAAGAGCCTTCCCAAAGCAACCCTTGGCCAAGAGCAGAGTGCCAAAAAAGGGCTGGCAGCTGCCTCGGTTCCTCCTGCAAATGCCACAGATGGGCTGTGGGCTACAGCAGGAGTTGTGACCACCCAGAGAGCTCCCAAAGCTCTGGCCTGGGGCAAGGGATGATTCAATCCTTTAAATCCAGCTGGACATCTCCAGTATCTTCATTCAAAGTGATAAAAGGTGCAAAACCTTCAAGCTACAGGCAGTGAGTGACACTAGCAGAAAGAGAAGCACGTGGGTTACCCCTGGGTTGTCCCTGAGCCCTGTGAGCCACACCATGTGTGCTCCAAGGGGCTCTTCCACAGCTTTGAGTGACGCTTGCTGGCTACTAAAGGAAAAACCATGGTGAGCTCCCTCCAAAAGCCACAGGTCTTGCCAAGGCCTTGTCCCTTGTAAGACCTATTAAAATAGCTGCTGGGCCCTTGCCAAGTGCACAAGTCCAGCTGGAACCGTCTGTTCAGCGACCCTGTCGCAAGGTCATCCCTTCTGGAGACTGAAGCAGCCACTGTTCGACCTACAAATGTTCCTGCTGAGGGCACTGGACCTTTGATAACTTTCTCCCTTCCTATTGCTGCTTCTGGCTGTGTCCCCACTTTCAGATTCCCACCCCTTTTCCATGGCAAACGAAGGAAAGCTTGGCATGGAGAGGAAGCCCAACCACCACCACCACGTTTCCAGCTTTTCTGCAGTGTGGACACAGCCTCTAAGTCTCCTGCTTTTGTCATCCTAGTTTCTTGCTTGCTTTCTTTTCCATTCCTTTCCTCATTACAGTCTGAACACAGAGCCTCCCGTGCTCTCCTATCCCTATTTGAGTAATAGGAACCAGTTTGGCTTAGTGCAGAAAGGATGGCAAAAGGGAAATAAATGAGCAAGGGAATAACCCTGGAAGGTCCTGGGAGGTGCTGAATGCCTGCAAATCCCACTCGTTTCCCTAAGATAAACACCCTCACTTCCCTGTAGCACAGGATCATTACTAAGCAAGAAAACACCCCTAAATACTAAGCATTCAAAAGCACTTAACTGCAACCTACTTGCTATTAACGTTGATTTACTTTTACAACTAATGCTTTACAAGTATATGGTAGGATTTTATCACAGTTACAATGAAAAAAACAACCAGGGCAGACATTGAATTCTTGTTGACATTTAAAGCAGGCCAGAACCATAAACCCACAGCAAACAAAACCTGCCAGTGTCCACAAAAACCCACCTGCTGTCCTAGGGTTAGCAAACAAAACCTGCACTCCACCACTTCTGTGGCTCCAGCCTGGGGTGGGAGGTCTTCAGTGTTCTCCCCAATGGCAACGTGTCCATCCCTGAGCTCCCAAGCTCCTGGTCCTTCTGCTCTCACCCAAGGAAGTTGTTGAGGCCATCAGGAAACTCCCTGTGGTGGAGGAGAACCCTCAAACCTTCAGCTCAGTACCTATGTCAGTGTGTGCTTTCCTTAACAGAAATGCTTTTGTGGGTGAGGCTGATAGCCCCTGGAGGCACATTATCAATTATTTGCCAGGCGAGAAGGCACGCTGTCATGGGAGATAAAGGAGATGATTGCACTGCACAGCACAGGAAAGATGGACCAGAGAATTGATTTTTATCCTCCTGAGGAACAGTTTATGGAGGGAGGCTCTTCACCTTCTGGGCCCTCCTAGCTATGGAGGGTAAGTAAATGAAGCAGCTCATCGGGAGCACACTCCCTTGGATACCCTAAACCAGCATGGTCCTGCCATGCTGGGGAAACAACCCTTTGGCTCTGATCTTCCCCTTAGATTATACTTCTTACAGAACCCCAATATGCTCTGGGGGTTTTTATAGCCTGGAGAAGAGAAGGCTTTGGGGGGACATACTAGTGACCTTCCAGTACCTAAAAGGAACTTCCAAGCAGGCTGCAGAGGGCCTGTTTGCAAAGGCCTGGAGTTGAAAGGACAAGGGGCAATGGTTTTAAATTGGAGAGGAGTAGATTTAGACTGAATATTAGAAAGAAGTTCCTCACCACACAAGGGTGGTGGAACACTGGCCCAGGTTGCCCAGGGAGGTGGTTGAGTTCCCATCCCTGGAGGCATTGCAGGTGAGGCTTGCCAGGGCTCTGGGCAAGCTGCTCTAGTTGGGGATGTCCCTGGCCACTGCAGGGGGGTTGGACTAGATGAGCTCCAGAGCTCCCTTCCAACCCAAACCAGTCTAGGATTCTATGATTACATATTGCAAAAGATTAGTTCTACCTCTGGTAGGATTTACTGCTCAGGAGTACATTAAGAAGTCAGAGGTCTATATGGAATGTCCTAGGAAAAGTAATGAAAAGAAACTTACTCCTGTTTTGATCTGTGTTCCTTAACTGATCTATTCTATGATTTTGAATACTGTTGTAAAGCTGTCTGCCCAGATACATCAGGAAAATAAAGAAGGAGCCCACATGGTGCTTGCAGCCACCTTCCCAGAGGAACAGGCTCTGCTGGAGAGTCACACAGCAATGGGGTGACATGGGATCCAGCAGCATCTCCTGGCCTGACATCTTCTCTCTGAGTCACCTGCAAGGCTGCTCACTCAGATGGAAGAAAAACCAACTCATAACTCCCCTCCAGGAAACCTCAATCTCTTTATCCAGCATCTCTGAAGAAACATTTTAGAGATGCCACACAATACAGAGCCCTTTTTAGTGATTTGTGCCCTGGAGTCATGCATTAATACAGCTGAGACTAAGCTGGATTGAGGGAATTTTCAATTGGTGCATTGGATAATGTAGAAGGCCATCAAAAAGAAAAAAAAAAAAGAAAAGAAAGGAAAGGAAAAAAAATGCACTCCAAAAAGACAAAAAGGAAACACTCAACACAAAATTGAATTGTAAGCTGAAGATTTCATGAGGTCAGCGTGAAGGCACAAAACCTCTCCCTGGAAAGGGTATTAATAGCAGCAATCTTATCTCCTCTAACATTAAAACTACACTGATTAATAACAATACACTGATTAGTAAAAAACTCCCAAATCTTAGAATATTATCATTTAATCACTTTTTTTTTTTAAACTGAAGGGATAAAAAGTGATTGTCAGGGCAGAGAATCTCTGTATTTTAAACTCACCCTTTTTAAACCTTCTGACTTTGCACCTTTGTAGAGCCCTAGCAGTCACTCACTAATCATTACTGTATGGCTGAGAACCTCTTCAAGCTGCCAAAGGGCATTGTAAGCATTTCAGAGAGAAAGAAAAGCCTGTCCATCCCCACATGAAGACATCTCAGGGACACAAAGGACACTCAGGAGACTGCAGGTAGAACTTTTGACTCTCTGTATACAGATGGCAAGTTTCTACTAGTAAACTTCAAGCTAGAACAAAAGTCTTGTGTAATTCAGGGCTATTAAATCTTCCTTAAAATGTCCAAATCAAACTTAAGCAAATGAGATATTCTTTGTGAGCTGCTTTTAAATGTAGTCCTTTGAAATAGCCATTAGACCTTTTGAAAATGAAATTCATTTTAGTTTTGATGTAATGTGGAGATCTGAAGACAAGCATGTGATCCCCAAAGCCTGTGTGTTTTTCTAACTATACGAGTTGGTGTAATAAAAGATGTTATCTCTCCCTGCCAACCTTGCCTAGCTTCAGTTTTCCTGGCTGAATAAAGATAACAGAAAAAGTTTAATGATTAGCTTTGACATTCCCTCTTTTTCCCTTTTATGAGGCTTTCCCTGGCTGCTCCCATTCCTGCCTTGCTGCAGGTGTGGGGACCCAGCCTCCATACACCTCCTGATACATCATCACCTCCACAGCCTCTGGACCTGAACATAGCCAGAACAACCCAAAACTCTTCCATAATGGTCTCAAATAATGTTGGAGATGTGATTTCTTTTGCTACTGAGTAAAGACTGGGGTAGAAATTGTGATGTCTCTAGCCACCCTATCTTGCCTCCCTGGTTCTCTCAAGGATCTGTTGGAGTAAGTCCAGAGAAAGGCCACAAAAATAATCCAAAGGCTGGAAGCTCTCTGCTATGAGGACAGGCTGAGAGAGTTGGGGTTGTTCACCCTGGAGAAGACTCCAGGGAGATCTTCTTGCAGTCTTTCAGTACTTAAAGGAGTCTAGAAGAAAGATGGGGACAAATTTTTAGCAGGGCTTGTTGCTACAGGACAAGGGGTGATGGTTTGAAAGTAAAAGGAGGAGATTTAGACTAGATAGAAGGCAGAAGTTTTTTTCCAGTGAGGGTAGTGAAACACTAGCCCAGGTTGCTCAGAGATATGGTAGATGGCCCATCCCTGGAACCATTCCAGATCAAGTTGTTTGGGTTTCTGAGCAACCTGCTCTAGTTGCAGATGTCCCTGCTGACTGCCGATGACCTTTACAGTTCCCTTCCAACTCAAAGCATTCTGGGATTCTATAATTCTATGATAATAGCATTTTTTTATCACACACAACCCTAAACCATTCTCCTCTGATTAGTGAGGCCACACATTTCACCTCTTACATTAAGACAGTGGACCAAGCAACACCTACTGAACACCATCACTAACTTTGATACCAAAAGCACCTCTTTACCCAGAGACATCACATCTGTCATAGGCTTTTCCTGCACACCCAGGGTGGGCTGGAGTCAAGGCTAGGTTAAACTCTCATTGTTTTGCAAATCCTACCCTTGTAGCTGCTTCATCTCCACCTCTCCCACTCCCAGCCCAGTCAAGCCACACACAATCGCCTTCTGGTTTATGGAAACCACATTCAATGTCCAAATATTGCACACTTCCTTGAATAATAGAGCTTAGAACCTCCTTAATTTATCATCAGTGTTTAAAATAGTATCACTAACCCTGACAGATGAAAAAAAAAAAAATCTGTGTTCAAACAGAGCTATTTAAGCTATGATAATCTAGGAAAAAAAAACATCTTTGCTAATCTGCTACATCTTTGAGCAAAAGAAATACACACTGCCTGGCTGTCGTGCTAAAACAAAAATGAACATTGGCAGAGCAAGCAAAATCATCTGCAAATACAAATCAACCTTTTTCTCCTTGGGAGCCAGAGTAGCCCAAGGGGTAACAGCACACTCAGGCTTCTGATGTATTTATACAGCACATTTCATCTTCATTAATCTAGATAACACACTGGCACATCCTTATTTTTCGATTCCAAGAAGGATGAGCTATTCCTGTGCTATGGCTCTTCAGCATTCACCTCTCCTCCAACCATGTGGAGCTCCACAGAGGTCTCTGACACCACTCTGGAGCACCATAGGTGCCTCCTTCCTACCCTCCCATTGCCTTGGGAAGAGGGCATAGCACTGCAGCCTCGGCTTGTCCCAGCTCCAGGCTTCATCCCAGCAGGCCCTGAAGTTTGCCACACTCATTTGGTCACAGCATGGGGTATGAAAGACCTCACTGAAGCATGGGGCAGCCCTGCCCTTGCCTTTCCCAGCTCTGATGTGTAGCTTTTCTCATGGGAGTAACCACAGCAATACAACAAGGGCTAAAGGAGAGAGATCAGGATGCTGGAACAAAACACTCCTGCAAGGATCTGTTCTTTTCACTCTGTTTTTTGTCAGCTGATATTTTGGTCAATAATCTTCCTATTTAAGGTGTTTTCATTTTCTTGTGCATGCAAAGGACACCTACACTGCAACTCCTGCAGCTGCTGGGAGGCATTTCCTACAGATAATCCTCAGCACATGAAGAGATTAATAAAATCCAAACTGTAGAGAAACTGCCTGCTCTGGAAATTACCTTGAACTATAATGGGCTGAACATGTCTTTATTTTTCTGTCTCTTCACTATCTTTCTTTTTAGGAGAGCAAAAAAGGAGAGCCTTGCACCAAAGTTCCAGAAAGCTGATAAAGCTTCTTGCCCTGCAGTAGAAAAGAGTTGGCAAAGATGGATGCTGATGCATCATAGCTCTGCCTATATGTTTCTACACTTGATTACATCATACAGTTTATAAATCACATCAAATGATCTAATTGTGCTGAGAAAAGCCTCCCTGGGATCTTGAGAAAGGTAACTCCTGTTGCAACAACTCTCTTATGTAGTGCCTGTGTCCTGAGGGATCTCAAAGGCCTTCCCACTGAGCTGCCACTGACATGAAACCAGCCCACTGGCTGTAATCAAGAGGTCCAGGCTCCATGGCAAAGAGGTGAAGACATGGCACTCATCAAGAAATCCAGCTAAATGAGCATTTTACAGCTTCACAGAGAGGTCTGTGTTTTCATGGCTCATTCCACAAATACCCAAGAGGTAAACTGTAGAGTATTCAGTGTCATCTAGTCCTCTAATTACTACCTTTGATAGTACACAGATAAAAACCCACCCAATATTGTGGAAAAAAATCCATTAACAGCTGATTTTCTTAAGAAGAGTTAATAATAGAGAAGTGGGGTCATAATCACACCAAACCCCTTTCCATTTAGTGGCATTACTTCCAGTAAGAGTTTCCTGACCCTCTCTCTCTTCTCAGCCCAAGAAATGGATCATCTTCCTTAACCTGTTGTTCTCTCTCTACAAGAAGACAAATTCTCTGCCCATTTGTTGCCCTGAAATCCTCTTCCTTCAGAAGGAAAAAGGAAGGTCACCATTCTGCAGAAACTTGTCAGAACAGAGAGATCACTACAAGACAACACACAGGTCTCAGTCCCAGGGTCTGGAAATGATTTCCTGAGTTTTCTAAAACAGAGCATTTTGTTTCTCCTTGGAAGAAGTAGACCTTGAAAGAGGTGCACTGAAGCAGATCCCTCTCAAGGCCTTCTTCAAGGACCAGCCAACAGCCCCTGATGGCTTTCAAGATTATTGGCTTTTGCTTTGTGTGTAATGCAAGGCTCACAATTCTGGAAGGACTCTCATCAAATGAGCATGGTGGATCTTCTGGACCAAGCACAGCCACTCTGCTCTGCTCTCTGGGGCCCTGCAGGAAGCATTGTTGAGGACATTGCATTGACATCCTCACCCAAAACATGTCTCACCCTCTTCTGCCTCCTTCCTTTGGACTGAGCTGGTGAGCTACACTTGCTGCCAGCACTAGATACAGAGTGTGCACCAGGACCTGCTCCCTGGATTATGCCTGGATTCAAGCACTCAGCACACTTGAGGCTGTGTTGCTGTTTCTGCCCATGTCAGGCACATAAACAACAATAACAAAAAATATCAGTTGCTATTTCCTTGTGATTCACATGAGGAGTGCCTGGAGTCAATGGGTTCAGTGTGGGGATCATTCAAACCAGCTGCAGCCAGGGAAAAGAATCCCTTCTTCATTCCTGTGACCAGCCTTGCTAGAAAGTAGGGAGCAAATGTTCCACCCAAAATAGTTTTGGTCTGAGCACAAGAGAAGCTATTGGCAACAACAATGTTGAAAGGAAAAATGTCTTAGCATCAGGCTCAGATGCCTTGCAAATGTATTTTGTATCCTCTACCCCAAACTGTATTTCTTTCTGCCTGTAACAGACTAGATGCTTTAACTGGCTCTGGCAGATTGCTGAGTGTCTTTATTTTGGCTAGTAGAGAGCTCCTTTCCATATGGGACCTATCTAGGATGGAAAGCACATCTATTGGGCTGGGGAGCCAAAGCCCAGCCAAGCACTGGGCTGTTGTGACCCTTCACAGTGAAGCCACATCAGGCTGGAGTGCTGGGCAAAGGATGCACATCGAGCAGCTCCTCAGTTGCTCACCTTCCCCAGAGCTACAAGGCCAGGCAGGGCTGTCATGTATTCCCCTACCTGGTCACACAGCACAGACTCACAGAATCACAAAGGTTGGAAGAGACCTTTAAGATCATCAAGTCTAACCATACCTATCACTATCATACCACTAAACCATGGCCCTAAGTAGAGCATCTAAATGTTTCTTAAACCCCTCCAGGGATGGTGACTCCAGCACTTCCCTGAGCAGCCTATTACAAGACTTAACAACCCCTTCAGTAAAGAAATTCCTCCTTACATCTAATCTAAAACTCCCCTGCTGCAACTTAAAGCTGTTTCCTCTCATCCTCTCACTGTTAACCCTGGAAAACAGTCCCTCCAAGTGTCCATCTCCTGAGTGTGCTCTCCTAGCCCAGCTTCCACTCTGGTCTGATGGTGTAGAGCAGGCTCTGGGCAAATCCNAGAGGGGAGAAGAACCTCTCTGGCTCTGCTGGCCACGCTCCTCTTCATGCATCCTAGGATGCCATTGGCCTCTTGGCCACAAGGGCACATTGCTGCCTCATGGGCATCCTCCTAGCCACCAGCACTCCGAGAGCTTTTTCCCCAGGGCTGTTCTCCAACAGATCAGTTCCCAGTCTGTACTGATCCATGGGGTTGTTCTTTCCCAGATGCAGTACTTTACATTTACCTTTGTTCAATTTCATTCAGTTTCTCCCTGCCCATGTCTCTAGCCTGTCCCATGCAGTTATACCAGCATGAGGATGCTCTGATGGTATTGCAGCCAATGGTGCTTTTCTCAAAGAGCTGTGACCAGGTGTGAATGGCTAAGACCTTTGTGGTTTGTTTTAAACCTACAATGAATCTGCAAAGCAGAAGGTGCTGCTGTTGTTAGGGATGCAAAGGTGGAGTAGCAGGCACAGAGAGTTCCCTCTGGGTGAGCAAGCAGGCCTGATTTGAGCATTTCCTCTGGGTTGACTGGCAAGTGCAATTAATCCTGATGTGGTGCATATGTTCCAAATTTTGTGTACTTCAGAAATGAAACGAGGGGAAAAAAAAAAGTTATTGTGCTTCTCTGTGAAATATCAAAAGCACTGAACTGGAATGCATGACCATGGCATTGTCTTCAGGACTCTGGCCCAGCTCAAGGCTGACAGGAGGAGGTGGCACACACACAGTCACAAGTGCCCAGGTACTTTTGCACAGCACAGCATCACACATGAACGTGTCTCCATCCTCCTCCTACAGTTATCAGTGTGGCAGAAAGTGAAGACAATGCCAGCTAACAAAAGATAGAGAGGATAAGCACTAAGAGAAAAGAGATTTGCATTTATAAATATGACAATGTAAAGGAAATGATAAACCTCTGCAAGCTGAGCTTCTAATTTGCTCTTAATCTCACTAGGCATAGCTATGCCAGTGCTGGCAGCCTCTCCAGCTCAGTCCCACTCTCCACTGCTCAGGACAAACCTTCTCCAACATCACAAAAGCTGGCTGGAGCAAACCCTCTACCTCCTCTTTCTCACTACAGCTTTGCCTTACAGCATGATAACTTTTAAATCCTCTCAGGCTCAGAGCCCAGTAAGCAGTAAAGCCCAGCACAAAGTGATATTTATTTCTCATAACCATTTTTTTTTTCATATGAGAATTCAATAGAAAACTAACCTCAGTAGTATTTGTCATAGCCAGAGGTGGATTAGAAGCTCTGACAAAGTGAATATGCTGCACACAGAGTAAGAGGAAGAGCCTGCCCTAAGATGAAGCTCCTATCTTCCCTCAGCTGTGAGGAGTGGCTTAAAAAAGTCTTTTAGGGAGCTGGAAATTTTGGTAGGGGCAAAGAACTCAAATGAACAGCCCCAATGGCTGCAGAGTGGTTTCCTTAATTAGAAAGTTGGCTGTGTTGGTGAGGAGGAGGAAAACAACACTACAGACAGCCAAGGCAAAGAGCAAGGGAAAACTGTAGCACATACAGCTCTGGAGGAAGCACAAACCAGCTCTATCAGCCCCCCAGGTCCTCCAAAACCACTTGTAATTATTAGGCTGAAAATCAAGCGTGGTCCTGCTGCTGAATCAGAGCAGTACAAGCTTGTGAGGATGACTTGGCCTTAATTAATTCATTTTGACAAGGCTCAAAACACTCCCCAGGCAACTGAAGACACCATAAAAAAGTCAAGGAACTGACAGTTTTTGACCTCAAGATGTCAACTACAGAACTACTGTCTAGCTTTGATGAACTGTCACTCTACCCCCTGGACATCCCCACTGCAGACAAGCTTTCCACATCATGGGCTGCCACCACACAATGTGGTCCATGAGACTACTGGCATGTTCTCAGAGCTTCCCTAGTGTCTGACAATCCCTGTCAATCCACTGGCAGTGCTGGGCTGCCCACAGAGGTTGTGGAGTCTCCTTCTCTAGAGAGATTCCAAAGCCATCTGCATGTGATCCTGGGCAACCTGCTCTGGGTGATCCTGCTTTAGTAGTGGGGTTGAACTAGATGATCTCCAGAGGTCCATTCCAACTCTCACCAGACTGAGGTTCTGGGATTCAGATGACAGAGTCATCCAGTGCTGTATGCTTGCAGAACAGATCTCAGCCTGAAAGCACAATAAAACTCTCTAAGAAGAGCCATTTCAGACGGTGCACATCTCTCACACCAGCACAGGGAACATCCCAACAGAGAGATGGGTGAGTGTACAGAAAAGTGGGGTATACTACAGGTAGAGAAGCTGCAACTTTCTCCTATGCTGGTTGCATGCAGGTCTGTCAATCCAACCAGCACCTGACACCTGTGATCAGAAAGAAGCTGATACCTGTCACACTGAGATGATGGAGCATCCTGCTATGGAAATTCAGATGGTGCTCCCAGGGAGGAGGCAGCTGTGCTGTGCCTCTGGGGAGATCAGGAAGCCAAAAGGAGAAAACATTTCTTGACAGGAGCAGAAAACCAACATACTGATGCTTCTCCTAAGCACAAGACTCTGGCCAAGGAGAAACATGGGTCATGGACCATTTCCAAGGGAGCACTTGAGATGCTCTTACTGTAATTGAACATGAAGCTGTGGCCTCCCAGGGCTGTGCATGCTCCTTGCCATGGCAGGCTGCCACCCTCTGGAACTGAGCACAGGGACTTGGTGGTTTTCTGCTTCAAAAATCAGCCTCCAGAATGAAATTAAATCCAGGTTGTGACATGAGGGAGGCTGAAGAGCATGGCTGTGGTCTGCAGACAGGTGACTGGAGAGTGATGGCTGCAGGAGGGCTGAGTTTTCTGAGTGTGGCTCCAAAGAAAAAGGGACATCTTCATGATGCTCTTCCTTGCAGAAGATGGAGATGATCTCCAGAGGTCACAGAATGTTAGGGGTTGGAAGGGCCCTAGAAAGATCATCTAGTCCAACCCCCCTGCCAGAGCAGGATCACCTAAACCAGCTCACACAGGAATGCGTCCAGGCAGCTCTGGAATGGCTCCAGAGAAGACATCTCCCTTCCCTTCCAACCCAAACCATTCTGTGATTCTGTGAAAAGAATCATCCCAAACTGGACAAGGAGAGGTGCAGCTCCTTGGAGAGTCTCTGCCCCAAACACCTCTGCAGCAGGAATATGGCTATCACACCAGGAGAGCAGGAAAATGACCTTACAGCTGACACCCAGGAACTCTCTGTGTGCCTTGATACAAAGCAGCAAAGCACAGGCTACACACACTGTTTATGAGAAAATTAATCTTGAATGATATGGAGTGAAATCTTGGATCAATTTGAACTTGCTGTTTTGCCAAATCCTGATTGAAAATCATTGCTTGGACCCTAAGGGCTCCCAACCTGCTTCCCAAACACTGCACTGCTGTATTTGGATGGACTTGAGTTAGGGCATTTCTAACCCCATGAAGGGTAGGTGCCAGAGGCAAACAAACAAAGCATGTAACTATGCCAACCTGAGAGGAGGAGCCTACCAAAAAAATGTGGAACACAAGCATTGTGTGTCACTCCCCAAGCATGGAATAGTTTCCTAGAAACTGGCTACCTTTAGGGCACTGACTCTCTGGCTGCAGGATTTTTGGTTGCTCATTCCAGTATTTTCCCCTTTCTTCTCTTCTCCTACGTTATTCCTTCCTCTCCCACTTCTCCAGATGTGCTTGTATGGAATGAAAGCTGCTCTCTTGGACTCTGTGGGACAGTTTCCAGCCTTGCCTATGCTCAGTGGTGCCTGCAGCCAGGCTGCTGCTGGGCTCTCCAGCATTTCTTTGTACGTACTTCATCTGTGGTGCTTTGGCTACGTGCCTTGTGTAAGGATTAAACAAACAGGTAAGAGGCATATTAACTCAGTGTGCCTAATAACTTCCCAGAGTGGGACTACAGGAAATTGGAGATTCCCCAGGAAGCTGCCTTGGTATGTGGAATATGGCCACATACCACGGGACATCCTGGAGAGGAACCACGCACTCTTGGCATCTGCTGCTGGCAACCCATGGTCAAACCATAAAACCACCAAAAGCAAGACAGGAATTGCATTGCAAACTCTTGTCTTTGAGTTCAGCTGCTGCTCTGGAGCCTGAGGGCTCTGGGAGGGGTGGGAGAGGCTTTTCAGAAGGAGTTAAAGCAGCAGTCTTCCTTACTAGCATCTGACATCTCTTCCTTCCTGGAGCAATAGCAACTTGTGGTCCTCCTGGGAGAATAGTGGAGCATCTCATTTGGCTTTCACTAAGTGCTCTGCAACTTCCCATACCATAAAACTGGTTGCTTAACACAAAACTGCACTGTTCAGAACCTCTTGAGCACTGAGTCTTGTTGGAGCCAATGTTGTTTCTCCCAATCCTTCTGTGAGATCTGCTTCCCATATGTCTCTGCCAATGTGCTTTCCTTCTTCATGACAGCAAAAGACCTGTCTCTCCTCCAATGCTACCCCTCTGCCTGCCTCAGCTTGCCTGCTGGCTGCACATCCATGGGTACCTAATGCTTGAGTTCACTTCTCTCAGCATCACTCTCCTCTCCAATGCCACTAAGGATATAATGCATATATATTCCTAAGGACATAATGCCATGGCTGTATGTTGTCTCCAACCTCTGCTCAAGCAGTGCCACTGCTGTACTGGACAGAAGCCATAGTAGGATGGGATTTCCCTTTGCATTTCCCAGGGCAAAGGTCCTCTACTACCATGAAACAACTACCAAGAGAGAAAAAAATCAGTTTCAGAACTAAGCACAAGTTACAAATGTCATAGTTACTAACAGCTTCCCAAACTTCTCTTTTCCATGTGCTTCCTTAAAAGAACAAAGTCCCATGGATTTACCCTGGATCTCTTACACACCTCTTGCAGCTGCAAATTCTCTACAAGGTGATTCATTGCTAGCTGAGCACCTGTTTTTCACCCTGAACACTACCTTCCCCCTGACAAATATCTGCTCACAGTCTGGAACTTCATCATATTGACCCATGATCAAATTGATTATCTCCACACACTCTCATGTCAATATTGCACAACTGCCATTTCTCTCTCTCCCCTTCAACTGCTACCACAACTCATCAGTTACTTTAGTACAGCACCCTCTCTGCAGCAGAATGGGTCCATCCCTAGGAATCAGTTTCATTTTCTGAGTTGTTTTCTTGAGAGCCTCACAGAGAGCTAGTTGGGCTACCTCATTAACAGGGGCAAAGGCACAGTTTTAAGCTGAGTAAACCAAAAATGTGCTAAGTTGCCTAATCAGGATGAGGACAGATGTAAAACTGAAATATCAGAAATGACAGAAACAGAAACACTCAACCATATGTACAACTAAACCACTTTTAAATGGCAAACATCCAAACTAGAACAGTAGTTAGAATCATAGAACTATTAAGGTTGGAAATAACCTCTAAGATCATTGAGTCCAACCATTAACCTAACACTGCCAAGTCACCACTGCACCATGTCTCTAAGTGACACATCCATATGGTTTTTGAACACTTCCAGGGATGGTGACTCCACCACATCCCTGGGCAGCCTGGGCCAATGCTTAACCACTCTTCTAGTGAAGAAATATGTCCTAACATCCAACCTAAACCTCTGCTGGTGCAACTTGAGGCCGTTTCCTGGCATCCTGTCACTTGTTACCTGGGAGGAGAGACCAACCCCCACCTTGCTCCAACATCCCTAGGAGAGGTGAGGTCTCCCCTGAGCCTTCTCTTCTCCAGTTCTTAACACACAACCAGTGCTGCACCTCAAACTCAGGCTGACCAAACTAGTCAACACCAGTTGCTATATTTACAAGCAATTTGAGCTTCAATAATTCAACAGAATTTAATTTGCTGGCAGTAAGAAAGGTGGAATTTACTTTTTTTTCCAAAGCATGACGTGGATGGATACCCTATCTCTGTAAGGTACACCCTAGCTGGTAGCAAGTGCTGGGCATGAGGCCAAAGACACACACAGAGCCTCAGTGTTCTCCAGATCAGGCCCACAAACCACAGAAACTGAGCTCAAGCAACCAGCCCTCTACCAGCTTTAACAGGCAACATTTGAAACCAAGCAGCCTTGCTGATGTTTAGTTGACCTGTATGTCCTCTGTTAGGATTTTACTTCAGAAATTTTCCAGGGTTTGGTGGAATACTTTTTTTTTTCTGGCTTGCTTTAGACTGTTAGTAACAGCTCCAGAGCTAATGACCTAACTCCTGAACGTGCAGAGGAAAAACAGCACTTCATGAAATATTGATACGTGCTTGGAAATTTGACAATTATCTCCAGAGCTCCTTGGTAAAATCTGAAAGCAAATAAATAGCAAACATTTCCTGTACTCATTAAAATACTGAAAAACAGAGAAAGAAACCTACTCATTATCCATTTGACAAATACAACCTATTATTTTTAATAATGCACAGGCCTTCAATGTGTGAAATTTACAGCTTCTCTTGCTTAAAGAAACCATTGGGCTTGTAGATCTAATTTTAGGAAATGCAATACATGTAAGTTATGTGGAGCCAGTGGCTTTTGCAGGAGAGGGGAAGATAATTCTTCTACTGAAATTAACGGCAAAACTACCCTTTTTGAGATGGAAGCACAACTTCACTCACTGCCCAAGTTTGGAAGCTAGTTGTCCAGAAGGAAATTCCCCCCAAATTAGAAATATTAATTTCATCTGCCTTTCTCATGCAAGCTTCAGAAAGTGAAATCTGGAGTGAAAAAGAGCTGATGAGCCAGAGAGTGGGGCTGCTAGTCCACATGATATATCTCTATATCTTGCTTATCATACACCAGTGAGATGATACACAGGTTCACTCTCTATCCAGAGCATGGCATGGGACATATCACACTCCTGCCTGTGCTTTTAGGATCAGAGAGTCATTAAGATTAGAAAACACCTCTGAGATCACCAAGTCCAACTGTTAACCTACCACTGCCAAGTCACCACTGCACCATGTCCCTAAGCACCACATCTAAATGTTTTTTGAACACCTCAAGGGATGATGAGTCCACCACTGCCCTGGGTAGCCTGGGCCAATGATTAACCACTCTTCCAATGAATAGATTTTTCCTAATATCTGACTGCAGATCAAACAGAACCACAACTGCTGCAAACAAGAATGAAATGGAAAGTTAAGATTCTTAAGCCAAAGTTGTTCTTAAGACAACAACTTCCACTCTTATGCAGGTCCACTCCACATGAGCAAGAATTCAAAGACAGGGAAAGCTTGAAATCAATAGGAAATGCAACTGCTGGCCAGGTAGGGTAACTAAAGCTATGTTTCAGCTTGCTTTATTACTTCAGTGCCCCAACAGGAAAGTCTAGATCCTGATAGGCTCTCTGCTGCCCACAGTGAATACTCTCTTTCATCATTCATAATACATACTAACCCAAATTCCTTTCACTGACAAAGCAAAACACATGCACTTGCATGAACTACTGTACTTTATGAACATTCATTTTAAACTTCATAACAAAGCATTCAGAGAACACAACAAACAACTGCACATGACATTTCCATTGCTGGCTTTTTTCACTCTGTGGCTAACAGTGAGAGACTCCAATAATAGATTGGATCATCATCAAAAAAAAAAGCTGATAATCTATAGGGTCACTAAAGGAGTGTGTAGGAGGCAGCCTGAAACTGCTCAGGGATTTGCAGTGTTAGAACTCTAAGCATTAGGAAATGTGTTAGGGTTAAGAAGACCAGCAAGAAAGTCAAGGGGGTTCTTGCCTATCACCATACTATGACTCCTGATGCAGCTCCTTGGCATGGAGGTAAACCCACCTGGAAAAATGACCTTCACAACTAGAAAACACATGCCAAATGCTTCAATGGGACCTCAGTTTTGGCCCTTTCTTTCTAACTTTTTTTCAATTGAAAGTCTGTCATAAATTATTCCTTATTGCTGTGTTTGCTGTCTAAACAAAGTCCTGTCTATTTACTTGCCATGTCAGTACAGCAACCTGGGAAATAATAAATAGCTTGATAACCAACCCAAGTCACTTCTGGCAAACAGTGAAGACTGCAGAAGTACTGATGCAAATGGATCATGACTGATTATGTTTTTTGAGAGGTTTTCCTCCCCATTTTTGTGTGTATATATATCTGCATATATAAACAAAACATGAGAATGTCATCTTGGCTCTTCATATCACTGTTTACCAAGGATCTCCATCAGCTCCAACCATTCAGGTAAGCCCTGCTGTTTTCCTTCTTACAGTGGCAACCTGCTTATCTCAGATTAGAGAGCCTAAATCACCTCCTCCTAGGGACTATGAAGCTTTTGGGAACTGTGAGGAAGAGTACTGTACTCTGACTCTTCTCTCAGCCTCTCCTTCCACATGCAAGATGTGGCAAGAGGTCATTTCCCTTGGCCACCCTATGCTTGGTGGTTGAGTTGCATTCCCAAGGTTTAGGGTGCTCCTGGGAGGGAATGTTGCAGGAATGAAGGGATTAAAAGCCTCCACCACTGTCCCTCCTGTAGGCAGTGATGGCCCTGGCTGTTCAAACGTGGAGCATGGTGCTCATGCTGTGAGGTCTGCAGACACTCCTTGCAAACAAAAAAATCATAGAATCATAGAACAGTTCCAGCTGGAAGAGACCTTGAAGATCATCGAGTCCAGCCTTTTTCCTAGCCCTATCACCCCACTAAATGATGCTCCCCAACCCAACATCCAGCCGTCTCTGAAACACCTCCAGGGATGGGGACTCAAGCACCTCCCTGGGCAGCCTGTTCCAATGGCTCACAACCCTTTCAGTAAAGAAATTCCTCCTAATGTCTAACCTGAACCTCCCCTGGCGCAGTTTCAATCCATTTCCCCTTGTCCTATCACTCTCTACCAGGGAGAACAGACCAATTCCTGCCTCCCTACAACCTCCCCTCAGGTAGTTATAGAGAGCAATGAGGTCTCCCCTCAGTCTCCTCTTTTCCAGACTAAATGAAATGTGTTCCTGGAGGTCTTCCAAACTAACCAAGACCTGGAGCCACCACACTGAGGAACTAGCCTCACAGGGATGCTGTGTCATACAGAAAGGGGCACACGATGGCCCCGTGCACAGGCAGAGCTAGGGCTGTCTTACATCGTGCCATGGGACCCACATTTAAGCTGATTGTTGGCTTCAGCACCCTTTGCATTGGGAGAGACAGGGGAGGAAGGGAAGCTGGGCACTAATCCCCTCCATCTGCTCCAGAGCAGCTAATTGGATTGTGAGTGCAGAAGGCAAGGCCCATGGATACAGTGCTGACAGTCACTGGAGAAGTAGAACTCAATATTGGCAAGATAACACATGTGAGTCTCCCCCTCAGCAGTAACATTTCATCTTTAACAAAACCCTAGGAACAGCAGACAGAAGAAATGAAAAATTATCTTTCTTCACCAAAAGCCAGTGGAATGCTGTTAACATTAGGCTTTATTTAGGTGCAAAAGTCAAAAGCTCATCTGCCAGTTGCTATATATAAACATTACTAATATATGCCCTACGTCTGCAACATTCATTCTACATCAGTGGCTTGATGATGTTGGTCTTCTGCTTTTTAAGGATTCAGCTCAGCACCTACTTTGCTGTTAAATATAACAGGCAATTCCACTGTGCAGCATTTTCATTAAACTGGGCTGTGCTGCAATGCTATGAGGAAGGAGAATAAATAGGAAAAAAAAATGTTTAATACAATAATGATCAGAAACCTTAAAATTTTTTCCCCTCTGTGAACACTAAGTTTGTAGCTATGGAAACTACTTATGAGAAAGCTAAAAAAAAAAAAAATGTCAGCAAATATAGCCAGAGAATGATCTGGATATATAATAGTCCTAACTATAGAGAACTACAGGCAGAGGGTAAAAGGAAAGTGTAAATTGAAGATGACAACACTGGTGCAGCTGACAACATGTTCTCCTCCGACAGCCCAAACTCATTTTTATTGCCATGGCACTAAAGTCAATGAATTGCAACTGGAATGAGTTTGACACTTTCTATTGCTTTTGATAAAACCATTATAAAAAGTGTATTTCACCCTCTGAAAGAGTGTTTTAAAAGTGTATTCCCTGCAATCAGTGACTCGTGCACATATTGGCCAAGAGAGTCAATATTTTATCAAGGTAGTTCCAGCACATCTGTCGCTTGCTCTGTTCCTCAGTCATTTACTCTACTAACATGAGCAGCTCTGATGACTTCAGTTTTAAGATCCACACATGATATACCTCCATGCACACATCTGTCCAGCTGAGGTTGGTGAGAGTGTCCTTGAGAGTTTTTCAATGGCTTTCCCAAACTCACTCCAAGCATTTCCAGCTAGTGCCATTAGCATTTTGTCTAATTAAAGTCTTGCAAACGATGCTGTGACCATCAGGACAGCAGACATTAGCAAAACACATCTGCTTATTTCAATCAAGGATTTTTGTATGGAAATTATAATCCAAGTTAAAATCTTTAGTCTATGGTTTTGCCAATGGATGGAATGCAGATTTACATTACCTGGAGTAACATACTAGCTGGGAATAGCTCCAAGGATTTGCTATGGTCTGTCAGGTCAATGTGCAAATTAAATCAAATTTATTCAGCACACGGAGCTTCCTTTGGTGCTGTTTCAGTCTGGATTGTTAATTGAGCTGCCTTACTTGTATACATTGTGATGACATGCTACAGTCTGTACAGAAAACATAGTGAAGAAAACCTCAAGTTGATTTCTGAACTCTCTGCTATATGGTACATTGGGCAAAGAATAAACCAACATCAACAAATACTCATGAAATTTATACTGTGTATGAAATATCACCACTAAACTCTCTCTGCCCATAGAAAGCCATGACAATGTCAATGTGGTCCTCTTAAAAGCTCTTCTAACCATCCTTGATGGACTCTTTCAACCATCCTTGAACAAACATCAAGCCTCTTGCTCCTGACTATGCTCCCTCCTCTTTGGGGATTGCCAGCATTTTGAGCTGGGCTCTAAGCTGATAAAAATGAGTCCCCTTCACACTAGGGAGAACCACTTGTCCAAGGAAGGCAGCTACCCTCAGCCTGGCTTTCAACCAAATCTTGCAGCCAAGTAATTTTGCTCCTCCTTCCTTATGATATCTACTCGACTTGTATGGAGCAGCCCTCTTCTTCATCCCTGGGGGAAGCATCTCTTTCTCTGTGATGATTAGCTTTCATATCTTCATATGTAAACTAGAGTTTGAAAAACCATCCAAGATACATATTTGCAATGTATTCTCTCCAATGTTCCTCATTGGAGCTACTCAAGCCCATCATCAGAAACTGGAATCTGGACCAACTCCTTGTTTGGGAGAAGTCTAGGCTAGCTACAAAAATACAAGACTTAGCAGCCAACTGCTTAAAGACTGAAACACTGGATAAAAAGGCAGAAATCAAGCAATCTAATACAAACACAAATAATTTGAAGATGCAACATTTTGGAGGTGGAGCTCCAGGAATCTGATCAGTGACCATTAGATGCAGTTTGCCCTTACCAGCTTTGCTGCCCTACACTATTTCCCAGCACTACCACCCGCTTCAGCACAAGGTTGGCCACAAACCCAGCAGCAAAACCAGTCTGGCAGCAGACCCACAGTCAACACAGTTTTGTCACTCAGACTTTGCAAGGTCATTTCTCCTGCTTGCCACTGAGATGGCTTGAGGTGTTCTACCTGTGACACTACTGATGGCAAGGCCACAGGAGCAGCTGGCTCTGAGGATGTTTCTCCCTGGGGAAACCATTCCTGACAGCTTCACACACATGACCTCGATGATGCAGAGAGTGGCAACTTTGCCAGAGCTGTGCTTGGGGAATCCCTGGAACGGGAAGCTGGCTTGGCTCTGGAGATATCACACTCAGCTCCTAGCCCCACTTGCTCTGCCACCACAGTAATGGGTTTAGGGTGCTCACTCACCACCTTTTTTTCATACAACTCTGCAATTCCCAGGAAGGAAAATTTATCTTACTTCTTCTTAGTAATTACTTTATAAAATGTCAAGAGGTTGCAGTAATAAATCCTGTTGCTGATTTTCCCTTCTCTAAACATACTGAAGCAAGAGGCCCATAAGCATGCGGCGCGTGCCTGTATCCCTGCCCAAGATGCTGCTTGTACACCAGGCAGGAGAAGATGCCTTCCTCCTGCAAGCCCTCTACCCACAAAATCACAGATTTATCCAGAAACAACTCGCTGTAGAAAGACTACAATACATAGCCCAACAAGACTTCCAAAAGAACCAAAATGATTTATTTTAAACCCCTATCCATGTAACAAGCTTCAAAACATCACTGGATTATAACAAACATCTTTATAACCCTCTGCTGACTGAGAGGATATTAACCTACAGCAACAGAAAATATCTGCAGCCATTTAGAGAGAGAGTTTCATACTGAACTTGCTTTCACCTTGCAACTCAAGTGTCCACACAGCTACAGCCAGGAGAAGGCTCATCGCTCCTAAAAACACATCCTGTCTCTTCCTGCTGGCAAACACAGTTTTTCCTGGATTTAGTCAAGTTTCTGTCACTCGCTCAATGTTTTAAAAACAGCTCCACATATCTGTAATATTCACTTATCACCTTGCATGTAAGTGTGAACACTCCTTAGCAATGGTGTTCCTTACAGAGTAATTCCTCAGCACAGCTCCAACACCTACAAACCGCCACGCCTTCCGTTTCCAATCCGCAGCCTTCCTTTTACCGTGTCTCTTACCTTGGCTTCTACTTCTAAAATACAGTTTAACAGGAAGAAAACCTCTCAGGCTATCTGGAGAATAAAAAAGGGGGAAATAAATAAAAATGAAGACAATTTTACAGGTCCTACTTCAGCTAAACCTTTCAGGGACTTCAATGAGAAGATAATCTTTCTGTGATTATGGCCAAACCCTCTCGTTGCTTAGCAACACATAATTAAGGAATATGTTTTCAGATCCGCTTTGCAAGCTGGCCATTATCAGATGAAATTACTGGAGCAACAAATGTCATCCTCATGCAAATGAGTTGGTCGTAGGCAAAAAAAAAAAAAGAAAGAAAGAACCAGAGGCTTGAGCAGCAAGAAAGCTCAGCAGCACAGAAACGCTGCTGGCTTCCTCTCATTGCGCACCACTAATTCTTTCAAAGGGAAGGGATAATATCTAGATTTTTCAGAGAATAAGGTTTGCAGTTTATATATGAGACCCATGGAAGGAGGGATCCACATCTCATGGCAGAGGAGGCTGCTCCCAGTGCACGTGATCCAGCGGCCCCTCGCCCCAGGGCTTTCACAGCATCAGCACCGACCAGCTCAATCTGATGTACCACAAATAAATGAACATATTTGTGTTCCCCACATTATGCCAATTCATCTTTTTTTTTTGTTGTCGTTCAGGCTTTGGGGAATTGTTTATTTAAAAATACTGCCTGGGTGTATTACTTTTATGTCTGCTCCATGTCAACACAGAATGTGTCGCCCTAATATTTAAGCATTTTTTTAGGAATCAATACCAGCAGCTCCATAAAGCACGCACGAGCGTGAAGGAAATGGCATCTCCTTCCTAGCTGTGTAATTGTGGTAAGCCAGGGAAAGGAGTGTGCCAAGCGTCTCTGCCTTTTGACAACTTTATCATTTCCACTCACAAAATCATTCTTTATTTAGATTCCTGTGGAATGGCATCACCACTTTGGCACGGTCTCTATGCCTATAAATGGTATCCCTCTATAAAAGCTTCGTGCGCGTACGCTGCTACGGCACATCGTTGGAGACTTCTTTGCATGGGAGTTCAGCTAACTGCACAGGGAGAAAATTCCCTGCTCTGCTCCCAGAGACACTAGCAGGAAAAACATTTTAAGGGATTTCTTTCAAACAAGTCAAACCACAAATGAATGGATTTGCCAGATTTCTTCATACTTAGCAGTGTGGTTTGGGAGGTTAAGGCTCTGAGGGTTATCATCAATGTACATCTCCAGAGTGGAGCTTCCTCAACTTATCCAGCTTCACATCTGAGCAGCCAAGGGCCCAAGCTCTTCCAGAAGGGGAAGGGAAGACGAGGAGCCGCCACTTATTTTTATTGTTCTAGTGCTTAATGACAGGCTTTTAGTTTTAAGCACAGACCTATTACTTTAACAGCTACATCACTTCACTTACAGGCATCTCTAGAAGGAAATCAAGGGGTTTATTTGGTATGCCTGATAAAACAGCAAATTAATAATAAGAAGAAAAGACTTCGGTAATGGCCAAAGGTAAGTCAATTCTCGAATAACACCATTAGCTATCTGATGAATTTAGTCAAAACAATGCTAACCATTTCCTTGGAGAAACACATTTGTGTCTGATAACAGCGGTAAAAAGTCAATCTGCAGCAAACCCTGTAGCCCTAATTGCTCAGCCAGAATGGTATCTAATCTCCCTTTCTCTGCAAACAACAGCAACGGCAAGATTAACCCTGGAAGCGTTACCTGAGATACTGCTCACTTCTAACTGAAGCTGGCTAAGCAAATCAAATATTTGGAATTGAACCACAGAGAGAGAACCAGCATCTTCTGCTCTGCATAGCTACTGAGGTCCTGTGAAGAAATCCTGTTCATCTCCTTTTCTAAATAGGAAAGTGTCTAATATTTAGGCATGAAACTCCAAAAGATTTAATTGTGGGTTTTTAAGCAACAACAAGGTGGTTCTAAACAACTGTGTGGACTATAACCCTTTGGAAATTACTTGGTTCAGGTGATGCCATGGTGGAAACGATGACAGGAGGCCCCGTGCGCCTGCTGAGCTTCGGGTACGGGGAGGGCTGGGCAGGGAAAGCAGGTCCAGTGGGTGCCAGGCTGCCGTCCCCCAGTGCTCCGGGCCGGCGAAGGAGCTGCGGGCTACCATGCGGGCTGGGCGCCGGTGATGCCACTGTTGTCCGCTCCCTCTTCATCAGCTCCATGGGGACAGTGTAGGTGGTGGAGTAGGCCGTTTTGGGGCTGCTGTGGGGGTTGGCTGTGGGCATGGGCACTCCGGCTGAAGCAGAGTAGGCAGAGGCTGGACGTGGGTGCGTGTTGCAAGGCAGGGGGGTGCTGTATCCAGAACCAGGGAGGAAGTGTGGCCCCTGAGGAGGCCCCACAGAAGCAGGGTAGGAGGTGGTCTCCAACAGGTGCTGGGTCGGGGCGCTGGATGGCCGGCGATGCATCTCCACACCTCTTGGGGAGATGGGCTGCAGGGGAGGCGGGGGCTGCGGGACAGCAGGGCCATCTGTGGTGGGCCCTGAGCTGAGGGGTAGCCCATAGTCGCCCGGCAGCTCACTGCGATGGCTGAAGCTGTTGGAACGGGTCCTGGGGCGCAGCGCCCCGCTCCTCCGCTCCTGCCTCTGTAGCTGCATTTCTGTCTTGTAGTTGTGGGCAATGCGGGAGAGCACACGGGCCTGGCCCAGGTTTGGAGCTACAGATTTGATATCATTCTCCTCCATCATGGCTAGCAGGTTTGGAGAGTCGAAACCCTGCTGCAGCAAGGCAGCGAAGGTGCTCTCTGAGACGCCCTCCGCACGCAGCAGTGCTACGAACTCAGGGTCAAAGCTTCTCTTCCCCTCCGTCCCGGGGAAGGTGGGGGGCACCGTTGGGTGGGAAGATGTTGCCACTGCTGCCTCGTAGCTGTCATAGGGCCCTTTAGCAGCAGCGCACTCCCGGCCTTGTCCATAGCCACTGCCAGTGCTGCTGGTGGGGTCCACCACCAGGCAGGTTGGTGCAGCCTGTCTGGCCCCTGCTGACTCGGGGGGTCGCTCTGCCCCGTCACCATAGGCTGGCCTGCCAGGGAAGGTGGGTGGCTCTGCCGCGTACCGTGGGCCGGTGGGCTCCACGCCATACCGCGCTGGGGAGACATCTCTGCTGCGCATCCGCTGCCCATCCAAGGCCATCTTGGGGTCTCTGTAGAGGCGAGTGGCCTCTGGTGGGGCAGGCAGGCGCACCGGGGCCTGGTCCCAGGACAGCCGGCTGCCAGGCATCCCATAGCTCGTCAGCGGCCTGCTCACCACGTGGTCCCTGTAGTAGCGAGGGTCCTTGGGTGATCTAGCTGCCAGGGATGGGTCGCTGTAGTAATCCTGGGGTGGCAGGGAGCTCCGGCCCGCCATGGCCGCCTGTCGGTCGCAGTAGGTGAAGTCTGGGACAGAGCCCTTCCTGAGGGGCCCTGGGGCGAAGGTGGCATCCTGGTATGGGTACGCCTCTTGCTTCAGCTCTGCACCGCCCTGCAAGATGATATCGTTCACTCGTGGTGGCTCGTACCAGCTGCCCTCACCACCATAGGTCAGGGAGCTCCTCCGGCCCGGAGGCCTTTGGTACTCGAAGGGGTTCTCACTCTCCCAGTTGCCTTCGTACCAGCCGGCAGCGTCCCAGCTCTGCGAGCGGCCGATGTTGGGGTGCTTGCTGGGGATGGGCATTGCCACGAGGCCTCTTGCTCCCACCGAGAAAGAGAAAAGGAGGCACTTTTCTTCTCAGCGTTTCTCCGATGCGCATCAAAACCCGACCACGCTCCGCTTGAGCCCTCCCGGGACTTCAGAAACCACCGAGCGGTGGTTTTGCCTTTCAAAGTGTTGCCTGAATTATTAATTCTTGGAAACCTTAGTAGGCAAAGGATGCAGCGGCTGCTGCTGCCCCAGGTTGCTGGTGGAGGGAGAAGAGCCCCTTCCCGTGCAGTGGAGCCGCGGAAGAGGGCGGCCGCACTCAGCCCAGATGCTTTATCCTCTGCCGCTGGGGACGGCGAGCGCACATGGACAACTGGCCGAGCAGTGTGCGGGGATTAGGAGCTAAATAAAACCACTAAAGCCCTCGCTCCATGTGACATCATTTTAGCCCGATGAAATCTCCCGCGCCGACCCAGTCAGCAACCTCAGTGCAATTTTCCCCCAGGGAATGATTTCTTTTTAAACGCACATTTCAGTTGTCTCCTTCCTCATTAGCTCAGGGCTCCAGCACCAGCACCCACCAGGAATCGGCAGGGAGATAAGGAAACCTGCAAGCATCCACTTGGCCCCACACATGCGCGTGTAAAAAAGAAAGCTTCAGTGTCAGCTCAATCTTAATCCACCCTGATGAAATGCTAATCCACTGTACAGAGCTAAGGACAAATTAAATGAGAGCAAGCAGGCATGCAGGCCTAAAAAAAGGCCAGTGTGAGATATTTAAGAATACAGGAGTGATTAGAAATTAGTTAGGTATCTGTTTAACACTTTATGAAGATTGGAATTTCCTTTGGAAATGACATTTTTGGTTGTAGTTTCAAATTAGCCATGCTAACCAGGCTCCAAAAGGATTCTTTACATTATTATCATAATACAAATCCTTTCATCAGCCCAGGACAGAAAATTGTGTGGAGGTGTAATCTGGAATGTATAATTTTAAAACCCTAGTAGAGGTCACTGGAAAAGGAGGGGAGGATCAAAGGATCTAAAGCTTGGTCTTACAAAGCAAAAAGGAATAGTAGACTTTTATCTATTATCTCCAGCTTCCTTTGGAAAAAAACCTACATGTTTATGAGATGAGAAAACACTCAGAAACATCAGACACTACTCAATTTGTGTCTAGAGGTATTTCAATATTCATATGGACTGAGGATTTTTTAGACTTAGAGCAGGCAAAAGGATTTAGATGGAATCACACCACACAACTGGTTTTTTGGGGGATATAATACAAATTTCCATATATAGTCACTGTTTTCAGAGGAGATACTAAAAGGGCTCCCCAAACCATGCATCTAAATTAATGCTCAAATATTCCTTCTCAGGGAAGAACAGGTCAACCATTACTTGTTTTGCTAAGCACTGCTCATGAAGCAATATTTTCCTTTCTTAATAAAAAGAATTTCAGACAGAAACAATTTTCCTTTTCTCTGCTGTGATCACATATTTCTTCACCTCCAACATACCCCTTCCAGGACAGACCCAATCAAAGGAATAACAGTCACCTTCCCTGCTCTGTCTGCAAGACAGCTTGTGCATTTTTTCCAGGCTAATCCACAATAAATGTTCAGTGCACTAGCCATCACATGATAGACTATTGTGCTATTATGATAGCTAAATCACTAATACAGTCTAATGCTTATACTTGCCTATCATACTAATACCTCTGGGCTCTATTTCTGACCCAAATACTGACAGGATCTTTGAGTAATCCCCAAATTTCTTTCTTGCAGTAAATATTATAAATCCTCTTCAAACATTCTCTTCTCCAATTCCATCCCCAAGAACCACAGCCTTGAAAATGATGTTGGATATTACACAGACATGTAAAACATGGGCCCCCAAAGATTATTTATGCAATTCTCAGCGAATATCTGATTGGCATCATATTGAATTAACTAACAAACTTAAGGCACATTGGAAAATTTTCTTCTTTTGTGAGAGTCGAAACGGGAAGACACATTTGTGGCTTATAAATAAAGCAGAGAACATTTTCACAAACAAAAACATTTTATTACAACAACATTTTGCTAAAGAATAAAATGTATTCCCTGCTGGATACAGTGAGATCTTTGCCATTTGTTTCTTCTGAAGCCACAGAAGAAAGCTACCAAAAATGTATACAAAAAAAAGTAATAAAATCCCTGCCTTATAGATCAAGGGCATCTCCCACCATTGTCTTCAAAGAAATCACTAACAAACACAGCCACCATGTTAAGGCCTGGCTGACAATGGAAAAAACCCATGCCATAAAGAAATTAAATTGAAAAAAATGCTGATCTTGAACAACTGCAATGGAAGCCAGAAGGGAGCTTTAAGCATTTACTACCTCTGAAGAAACCAAAAGCTTTAATAAGCCCTTGGGTCGCATGATGGACAAACAAAAGAAACCTCGCCCAAACTAACAGACCAGGAACTGGTGGCCAGGCCCTGCCTGGCTCCAGTGCACACATGGGTGACAGCAGGACCAGAAGATCCACCTCTAAACTCCGTTCAGGCCACACACAGGAGCAGTCAGATGCCTGGGCTCCAAAACCCACCCACACGCCATTGCACCAGCTAGCTCTTGCACAAGCACAAATTTGCAGCCTTTGGGCAGAAGGACAGGTTCTTCTCATGCCTTTTTTTGTAAGAGCCAGGTAACTCTACCTTCAGACCTGCCCCTGGAACACTCATGTGTGTGGATGATTTATCCCATACACACTGACCTCAATGGAACAAACTGGACCATGCCAAGCAGAGGTCTGGAGAGGAGAAGGCTTTGGGAGGACCTACTAGGGACTTTCCAGGACATAAAGGGAACTTCCAAGCAGGCTGCAGAGGGCCTGTTTGCAAAGGCCTGCAGGGAAAGGACAAGGGGCAATGGTTTGAAATTGGAGAGGAGTAGATTTAAGCTGGATATTAGAAAGAAGTTGCTCCCCACGAGGGTGGTGGAACACTGGCACAGGTTGCCCAGGGAGGTGGTTGAGTTCCCATGCCTGGAGGCATTGCAGGTGAGGCTTGCCAGGGCTCTGGGCAAGCTGCTCTAGTTGGGGATGTCCCTGGCCACTGCAGGGGGGTTGGACTAGATGAGCTCCAGAGGTCCCTTCCAACCCAAACCAGTCTAGGATTCTATGAGGTAAATGCTTGCAGGAGCAGAGGTTGTAGGACTTGTACTTTCCTCTGCAGCCAAAGGGCTGATGTCCTCTTTGGAGGGCTCTCCTGGCCACCACCAACCCTGCAGCCAGTGGGGAAGACATGTCCAGGAGCTGTGGAGCTGAGCAGCTTCCCGTGCCACCACAGCAGCAAAGGAAATGTTACATCCCAATGAATCACAAAATGAGTAAGAAATGATGGGGATGAAATACTTATGGAAGTAGTAAGGGTCTTCTATTTTTCTTTTGTTTGGTACTCTTAAAAGCAGTGCCTATGCAAATTCCCCTGACTCTGTAGCTCTTTCCAAATTCAGACCCAGGCAGCAATGGCCAGGAGAGGATGTAGAGGCACCAGGGCACAACCCAGCATAACCAATCTCATCTAAGCAGAGGAGGTGATAGCATTCCTGACATAAGGGGGAGATGAAGGACTGTGGGATAGGCAGAAAATGTAGTCTCCCTTTATCTTTTAATTCTAGAAGTATTTGGTGGGAAAACCCTACATACAACAGAAAAAAAAAAAAAAGAAGGCTGCAGAGGGCCTGTTTGCAAAGGCCTGCAGTGAAAGGACAAGGGGCAATGGTTTTAAACTGGAGAGGAGGAGATTTAAATTGGACATTAGGAAGAAGTTCCTCACCACAAGGGTGGTGGAACACTGGACCAGGTTGCCCAGGGAGGTGGTTGAGTTCCCATCCCTGGAGGCATTGCAGGTGAGGCTTGCCAGGGTTCTGGGCAAGCTGATCTAGTTGGGGATGTCCCTGCCCAGTGCAGGGGGGTTGGACTAGATGAGCTCCAGAGCTCCCTTCCAACCCTAACCATTCTATGATTCTATGAGATTAAATGCTCTGGTATTTCAGATCACGTGAAAAATGCACAGTTTTGGCTTAATACTCTGAGTTTCAGCTTAGTGTTAATCTAATACACAAGAAATTGTGCTATGATACAGTGACTAGAGAAGAAGCCTGCTCTGATAAAAAGCTAAGGATAGGGTAGAAGAAAGGTAGAGTTCATTGTTTGAACACCACTTTCAACAATAGATGGGCATGAAGTCTGCTTCTGGAAGCAACCCACAGTGGATATGAAACAAGTATCTTATACAGTGCTAGAAAGTGCTGGGTTTTTTTCCCATGAGGAGAGTCTGTTTTACATATAAAACCTATGATAAGAAATCAGGATGCTAAATCTGCCACACAACTGTGTAAACAACATTTTTTGGTGTCTGTAGCCCTGGCTCAGGAGAGGTTGGATGTGAAATTCAATTCACATTGATTTAAACCATTTCATTACAAATTTTGAAAGCAAGTTGCTGGAAAAATTACTGTGTGGAACAAAATAGGGCAGAGTGGTGTTAGGTTTGCTTTTTATTCTTTTAAAATACTTTGCATTTACAAGTTTAATTCTTGTTTCTATTGGAAAACATGATTTTTAATGTAGCAAAATGTTGATGTTTTCTCCCAAATCATTCCCTTCTGGGAGAGAGCAGAACTGAAACACTGTAGTGAATGTGCCAAATGTCATTTCTGGCAAAAGCAGTAAGGTGCATCAGTATTGGAAAGGCAATTTCTCTGTTAAAGGCAAAGGAATCCAATTGCTGGGAGTGAAAAATCCTCTAGAGAACAAACACACCTCGTGTTAATGGAGAGAGCAGGCATCAGGACACTCAGGCTTTATACTTTGCTCTGCCACTGTCAGTGAGTAAATGACTTTATTTCTTACTTGCAGTTTCCCCTTCCATCAGGAGGGATAGAATAGTACATACCTATCAGATTCAGATGGTGTGGAGATTAATCAGTGTTTGTCATATGTTTTCAGGTGCAAAGCTACCAGTAGGATAAATGCTTCTGCCCTCCCTGCTTGGGCTTTCAAGGCCTGCCTGTGACTGTGCCTAATGACCCTCAAAGCTCAGGGAGCCTTTGCTGAACATCATCCTCCTATGTTTAGCTTGCAGGATGCCAGGGAAGCAGAAATGAGCTGGTGCTAAGCTATACTGTGCAATAGCATGGATGCTATGGAGAGGAAAAGGAGTAGCACACACTGTGAAAAATGCACACACACAAGTGTGCACAAATTACACACAAAAATGTATTAAATTTGGAGAAGAAAAGCAGGAACAAAATGTTCCAAACCCCTGGAAATTACTGCATTTGCTAAAATTTGGCTTTGCAAAAAAATCTCTCTCACGGTGGCAATAAGCACTCTGCCTAGATGGACTTTCTAACAGTCTCCTGAAATTAGAGGAGTACAAAGAGAAAATTAGCAGGATTGTGCTGGAATCATTTTCAATAATCAAAGGAACAGAACAGCATCTGAAAGCACTCAGCACTTGAAGCCATGCCACATGCTTTTACCAATTTCCAAACCAAAAGCATAGATGCTTTGTAACTTCAACAAAACACTCTCAAATACCAACTTGGTACCAGACAACAAAACACTCTTAAGATCAGCTGATTATTAACCAATCACTGCCTCCTCTAACTCCCTATTATGATTACTTTAAAGCAAAAAAAAAAACCCCAAAGCTTACATCCATTTGTGCCTCAACCTCTCCTGCTGCTGGGATAGAAATATGCTGTAATGTTGGCTCATGAGCATGACAAGCTACAGGCATGCAGCAGCACACACTGCCCCTAGATGTGCACAAACTGGGAGCTCTAACTGGGTTCCGTTGCTCTTCCTGCTGGCCACACACAAATGGATCCAGGAATATGGAAATACAAGGTCAATATCATCCCTCAATAAATACGGAGGCACAGCAAAGGAGCCTACCTCCCATACCAAATAAATCAGGTATTTACTCTCCAAATTGGTAATACAGTGTCATTCTGAATAAGATCCCAAGAATCCACTCCCCCTCCAAAAACACATCAGCATGATGAGAGAGAGGATGTGAAGCCTCTTCCAGGTGTTTAAGAAATGTACAGATGTTCTACTTGGGACATGGTTTAGTAGCATAGAAGTGATAGGTATGGTTGGACTTGATGATCTCAGAGGTCTCTTCCCACCTTAATGATTCTGTGATTTCACTTACAGCAGCTGGTGTTGTGCTGAGGAGGTGCATGGAGGCATTTCACATAATGAAACTACAGTGACCTTTTATCTGATCACTCTGGACCTGACCACTTGCCTCTCTGCTGCTGTTCCATGCTGATCTCTGCTCAGAAGCAATTTAGTGTAGGACACAGGCTCCTTGCCACACACATTTCAAATCACTGCCACAAGCCAACAACTCATCTGGAGGCATTTCATCCATCCTTCACTGAAGGGTGTCCTACATCCAATTACCTTGTATTTACTGCAGAACAAGATATGTGGGAAGCATCTCGATGAGCACATGGGTTATCCTGCTCCCCTGGCAAAGCCCTGGTGACTTGCAGTCCAGGATGAAAACTGACTTGCAGGTAACAAATGCAAGAAGTTAGGAACCATCTAAAATACACTCCAAGTTCAAACCATGCAGCCCAGCTGGCAAACACCCTCTGAGCCACTGGAATGAGCCCTACAAGCTCTTGAAACTTCAGTCAGAAACAATTTTGCCTTCAAGTGTGGGGAGATGCCAATAAAAGTTAGCAGAAAACAGCACTGTCACATTCCTGCATTAACAAAGGAATAATAAAAATATCAGATGGATCCCTGCCCCACTCTCAAGGGCTACAGAATGAAAACCAATTTGGATGCTGAAGAGCAGTCCCAAAAGCCATCAGGCAAGGTTCACTGGGCACATGCCTCAACTCATCACAAAGATCTAATCTACGAATGCTCTTAAAAATAATCCTCTAGAAATCACATCAAGCACCTTTTCTCCAAAACTGGGTATTAGACTTCGAGGTCAAACCTCATCATTTTTAATAACAATTCAGGATCAAGATTTAAATACCATGTGTAATGAAAAGCAGAGAAATTATAGCTGTCCCAGAAAGCAGGAGAGAAATCCGTTGTTAAATGAGTATACATTGCAAGTCTGAACTCTGCCATGCATGCCTGGGCTTTGCATAAAGAATAATTAATTACTAGATTGTAACGTGGTCCTGAAGAGACAAAGAGGCTGAAGTTCAGGGTGTCTCTGCCTTACTTCTCCTCATGATGCCAAGAGCTTGAAACATACTTCCCTTGCAGACTCAACATAGATAAAATCAAAAGCAAAACCAAACAGGAGGAAATATTACTTCAGCTAAAAACCATCTCTTCAGTGCTTTTTTTTCTTTAAAGGTTGGTACTGTGCATTGCAACAACCAAACCAAAGTATCAAGTGTGGAGGGACCACATCTGCAGCTATGTCTTACTGTGGTCCCTCACCATCCACGGGGATGATCTTGAGGCTGAAGCTGCCAGCCCTGTGTCCCTTCCTGAGGTTCAGTTGCTGATTCCATCAAATATCTGTTCTCCTCAGCAGGCAGTGACACTGTTTTCTCTCAATAATGGATGTCTCTCTCTCTTAACTCCAGGCTGGTTTGTGACCTGAACCTGTTTATTAGTAAGTTTTAAGGTGCTAGATAGAGATGACAGCAAAGAGTGTTTTGGTTAAAAAAAAACCCCCAACAAAACCTAAAAAGACCATCTTATAAAAAAAGCAAATCAAATGAGCAGTGTTAAACTAATGGGCTATATATAAGTGTCAGTAAGAAATGATCAATGCTGTTTAATTTCAAGGCAACAAAAATGCACAACCAACTCTAGAAAACTTGCTCTTTGAAGAAAGCTCTCAGATATAAAAGATATAATCAAAACCTTCACTGTTTTGGCACTTGGATCCATTACATCTGCTTGTGGATACCAAAAACTATAAAAGAGAAGTTGTGTAATGTGTTTCCCTGCAGCTTGATTTTAGCATAGCCAGATGTCCTACTCCTGTCAAAATATTTACTAGTAAATATTCAGCAGAATCAGAATCAAACCTAAAAGCCTGGTCCACATTCCAACATTGTCAATCCTCAAAAGATTCTAACTCAGGAGTTAGATAGATCTGAGGGGTTTTTTTCATGGTATTTTGAAGGGAAATCCATTCAGTTCTCATCTGTCCCCAAGGACTGATCATTTCTCACCACATATCTGGAAGAGGTAAAGCAGTCAACTTCCACTCCCTGGATGCTGGAGGCAACATCCTCAGTGTTCCCAAACTCTGCAACTCAAGAGCAGGTGACAGGGCTGCCCCAAAACTGCTCCAACAACCCCTGAACATGGCTTTTCCTTCCATATTTTGGGTCTATTATCATTTTTCTGAGTAATCTTTAAATGCAGGGGAGGACTAGCCCAGGTTGCCAGGTTGTCCTAAGCTCTCCTTCCTTGGTGTTCCTCCAGTGTTGGCTTGATACTGAACCAATGCAGGAGAGAACAGAGAGGGTTTGTTTTATCCTGGCTAGTGTAAAAATTCCTGATGCTTCCTTGGAATTTCAAAGCACCATTCCTTAGGGACAGCAAGCTCCTAGTGGTGGGGTCAAAGTGTGGTCTGAGGGTTTGTCCTCCAAGGGACAAGGGAGCCTACAAGAGAGCTGCGGAAGGACTTGTTAGGATGTCAGGCAGTGCTAGGACTAGGGGGAAATGGATCCAAGCTCGAGGAGGGGAGATTTAGGATGGATGTTAGGCAGAAGTTGTTCCCCAGGAGGGTGCTGAGCCACTGTGCCAGGTTACTCAGAGAGGTGGTGGCAGCCCCAGCCCTGGCAGTGTTGGGGCTGGGAGCAAGCTGCTCTAGTGCCAGGTGTCCCTGCCCATGGCAGGGGAGTTGGAACTAGAGGAGCTTTCAGGTCCCTTCCAGCCCTGACAATTCTAGGATTCTATGATTTAGAGGAAGGAGAAAAACCCCAGCTAGGATGGCAACATGCTAATCCCTAAACCAGTCCATTTAAATGGGAAATGTGGCAAGGATGAAAATGAAGTTGATGGCACTGAAGTCATCAGCTCTAACTGTTTCTTAATTAATGACATGAAGTTATAAAGCCTGGTACATGGAACCTTAAGGCTGGGGAAAATGGGAAACTACAGGGCAGAATTAAGAGTTAGACACGTACTAAGTTACCATAAATATGAGCTTAAACACAAGGGGAACACAACAGAAGCATTTTTTCCTCTTGCTGTGCACACAGCACTGGAGTCTCAGGGCAAGGGGAGCTCTCCTGCTTGCAGGAGCTTGAGTCACATATCTGTTACAAGAAAGCTGCATGCCAAATCAATGAAATTTTTGTCTGTAACCTTATCTAAATGTGTCGTTCTCTTTACTGGATGCCTGGGGGATTTTGTCAGGCTGCTTTCAGAGCTGGCTCAAGTCCTACATCTTGTCATGACTATTCCCCTCTGGCATGTCACAGGAGACAGACTGCACAGAACTGAATGTAGAGTTAAAAAGAACCCCAAACTACACAGAACTTGAGCAGCCTATGCCTCCATGCTCTAAGGACAACTGCATACCTGTAGATAGGAGCTACACCATATCTCCATGACAAAGCACAAGAAGCCCACTGATAAATAGAGAGAGTTCTGGGGTCAGCACAGCAAAAGGGTTAAAAATCATGGAGTGAAGGTCACAGAATCTCAGCATGGTTGGGGTTGGAAGGGACCTCTCATCTAGTCCAACTCCTCTGCTAAAGCAGGGTCACGCAGAGCAAGTTGTCCTGGATCATGTCCAGATGAGTTTGGGATGTCTCCAGAGGAGGAGACTCCACAGGCTCTCTAGGCAGCCTGGGCCAGGGCTCTGGCAACCTCACACCAAAGAAGTTTTCCCTCCTGTTCAGATGGGATCTCCTGGCTTCCAGTTTGTGCCTGTTAAGGTCCAGAAACTTGAATAATGTCTGTCAACCTACTGAGGTCATTTGAATTTCCTTCATCCTGTCCAACTCTTAAAAAAAAATCTAAATATTTTAACATAACCTATTAAAAATCATTAATTCCCTAACCTCTTCTGCATCTACTAGCAGACAGGTAATTAAGAGCAGTGCTTGTATACTTTTCATTACCCACACTGGTAAAACAAGGTGGAATCTAGCTTCCATATGAATATGAAGTGAGGGTTTGCAACCTCTATAAAGGCTAAAGAACTTCATGTAGACTCTCAGAAGAGCAAACCATTCAGAGCAGCCAGAGAGCTCTTCAGTTAGCAGAAATCAGCACAGGGTGCAACAGCAGAGGATCTGACAAGCTAACTCTGCCTTCTCTCTAGGCAAAATGTGGTAAGCAACTCTTCCTTAAAAGCCTGATACTTTATGTGCTTTGAGGTGGAAACTTAAAAACATTAAAGCATAAAAAGCTTTAGAGGGGAGTGAGGGTTGGAAATCCTTTGACTAGATTCATCTAACAAAGAAACTCAAATCCACTGGGAGAAAAAAAAAAGGTCTACATTTATTCTAAATAAGTCCCTTTTACTCAGGACAAGCAGTTTCTTCCCCACTTGATATAATCTTTAACTCATTGTTTCTCATCAAATGACTAGTGGTGATAAGAATTTCCTGAGATAAGAAGAGACTATTTCTAAGCAGCAAAAATAAGTATTATCAGATGCTACTTGGCATTCAAATTTGCAAGAATGGAAGAAAAATTCTCCACCCAAATATCAACTGTGTTATTTTGGCCACTGTCACCTTACACAAAGGAGCAAGAACTGAAGGCAGCCACATCCCAGTTGCCCAGTCACTCCTGATACCCTCAGGCATGCAATAGCCTGGAAGGGAGATGCTGAAAATTGAAACAATCCATGACATGGACCACAATGTCTTAGAACTGATTATTTCCCACACAACCTCATGTTAACAAAACACTAAGGCCTGGCAAATGAGAAGGTGACAGAACTCAGGTTCCTTTACAACTGTCATTTTGACTGCCTTGTAGTTTTTTTAAGTGCCTTTTTTTTTTAAAGTACCTTTTCCCATCTGCTTCCATGAGCAAGGATTCTCTATTCTCTAGTGGGAATGGGCTGTGGTTGTTGAATGAGAAGCTACTCTGTATTCTGCTGTTAGTGGTGTGTGAGCCCAGCCCTCAAGGACTCACTGTACAAATATTGCTGAGAAGCCTGAGCCATTACAATTCTTCAGGGGCAATTTTATTGAGGGCTGTTTTCTTTTTTAATGATAAGAAAGTGCACCACAAGCAACAATTGACAAGGTGAATATTAAGTCCACTTTTATGGATGAGAAACTGAAATAAACAGCAGGGAAAAAGCACCCCTGCCATAGATCCAGGTTTGTATTTACCAGAGTACCTAGCACTACACAGTGTATTTATTCAATTACTGGATATGTTTTTGCACTGACTTCCATGACAGGTGGAAATGTGGAAAGCACAATTTCTGACCACCCTTGAAATGACTTAACCAGCCTGATGAAGCCACAGCCCAGATAACTTGCTTGATGCTGAAACCATCCTTTCCTTCCCCAAATAGAAAGGTTTTAGGCTCCTACCAGTGCCACCACCCTTCTCCTCCCTTTGCCACTCACATTGTGCTCCCCAGCACCCATCCTGCTGGGCCTTCAGCAAGAAACCCAGACTACTGACCCAGCAGAAATGTCTCCAGATTTTTGGTTGGTTGTGGATGGTTCAGCAACTGCAGCTGAGAGAGTTCCTCAGCTCAGGAATTCAGAGTAAGGCCCAGCCACATGCCTGGCTATCCAGCACTAGGGTCATGTTTTCTCCTGACTGCTCTAGGACTCTGGATATTGCTCCTAGCAGCAACTGCTAACCTGGCAGCTCCTTTTGAGACCACATGTGCTTTGTTTTAATCATCAGGTGCCTCTGTGCTGAGAACTCTTCAGAGCAGACACCTTCCTCATGGAAGGCTTCAAGCACAATGACTCTGTCATTCTATGAAACAGCACATATCAGTACAACCAAACAACAAGCAACCAACTGAACTGGCTACTGGAGGAACAAAGGTGCTTCCTAGTCCATCCTGAGTTTCTTACTTCAGCCTGAAAATGCAAGTATGTTGTTCAAAATCTTTAATTCCTTTTCCTCTGAATGGCCACAAAGTCAATGGAGAGAGAATCATCATCCCAACTGGCTTATATATCACAGGATGGTGCTTATTCAAGGTATTCAAGATGAACTATTGTGTCAAAGGACTCACACCTCCCCAAGAAGCATCAGTATCCATGCTGGTGCCCAGATCCCAGCAATAAACAAGGGTATGTGGACACACATAGATACCACAGTGACTGGAAGCTGAATTCTTGAGGAATTCCTACAGGAAATATGAGTTATAGATAGCACCAGAAAAGCTTCATCCAAAGAGGACACTAGGGTGCCTCTCAGAAGTCAGTAAGTTAAAAAGCTCAGAGACTCAGGAATTAAGCACTGAAGTTACAGGACTGTGCTGGCATTAATTGGCCATTAGACATGTCAAAGGAGCTGAAAGAAAACCAAGAATATGAATGGCTTGTTTGGCTCTGCAAACAGGTTGCTATTTTGCAAAGTCCATACAGTTTTGGTGGCACAAACTGATGTGTAAGGATATGATTTCCCACTGGATAATGACAAATCCTAAAGAAAAAACTCTTCTCAGAAAATGTCTAAGTTCACTTGGCCTTTCAATTATTTCTTCTCTTTGCTTCTTGTTCATCTCAGGGCTGCCACTTTCAGGGCATGTGTTGAAAACTCAACTGACTCATAAATGTCAATGCAAACTTTAACCTATAAATCCAGGCATTAAAATTTCATGGCACTGTTGTTGAAGACAGCAGGCTAGTGCAGCTTCAATGGTATGGAGCTGGGACAGCACTTGGGATCATCTGAGAGGAATCTAGGGCTATTGGGAAATTCACATTTCACACATAGATAAGAGACTACCATCCTGGATCCTGGATGTGTCACTACCACCCCTGCCTCATGAGGAAATGACAAGGGGCAATGGTTTTAAATTGGAGAGGAGTAGATTTAAACTGGACATTAGAAAGAAGTTCCTCCCCACGAGGGTGGTGGAACACTGGCCCAGGTTGCCCAGGGAGGTGGTTGAGTTCCCATCCCTGGAGACATTCAAGGTGAGGCTTGCCAGGGCTCTGGGCAAGCTGCTCTAGTTGGGGATGTCCCTGGCCACTGCAGGGGGGTTGGACTAGATGAGCTCCAGAGCTCCCTTCCAACCCAAACCAGTCTAGGATTCTAGGATTCTATGAGTCTATGACAACACAACCTTACACACTTCCACAGCACCTTCTCTTCCCAAGGACACTGCCAGCACACTGTGGAGAGCTGCTCCTCACTCCCTGTCTAGCCCTTGGTATCACTTAATAACATTTTTAACCATATTCACAGAAGCACAAGGTAAAGAACAGCTGAGCAAGCAGCAGTAGTGATCCTTTAGGTGATTGCCTTGCATGGGAATGCCTTGTGCTAGCACTAGAGCCCCATGGGAGCAATGAATGCCATGTGCCAGGAGTGCCACTGTCTTCTGAGCCCGGGGTTTCCTGGAGGCATTGTTCTGCCACGGGTAGCACAGAAAAAAATTACACCTAATCTCTCTCTGTTGTTGTTTCCTAAATGAAAGGCAGGGTCAGTGCTGGGTCCAGTACTGTTCAATATATTCATCAATGATCTGGATGAAGGGGTAGAGTGTTCCCTCAGCAAGTTTGCAGATGATCCCAAGCTTGGAGGAGTGGCTGGAACCCCAGAAGGCTGTGCTGCCATCCAGAGTGACCTGGACAGGCTAGAGACATGGGCAGGGAGAAACTTNGGAGCAAGTTGGATCACAGGAGGTTTAGTATTAACCTGAGGAGAAACTTGTTTGCAGTGAGGGTGCCAGAGCACTGGCCCAGGCTGCCCAGGAGGCTGTGGAGTCTCCTTGTCTGGAGCCATTGCAGAGCTGCCTGGCCACATTGCTGTGTGAGCTGGTCTAGGTGACCCTGCTCTGGCAGGGGGGTTGCACTAGATGATCTTTCTAGGTCCCTTCCAACCCCTAACATTCTGTTATTCTAAGAGATGAGCTTCTGCCCTGAGGGTTATTGCTGCTGATGGTTTGAAACTGCTGCTGTGAAAGTCACTGCAACAAGCCACCTTGACCTGGCCACTGTGCAGCCAGGGACACAACCTTCTGTGATTGAATTCTGTGGCTGAACCTTCCCTTCAATGGCAAGGAAAACAGCATTAGCAGCAACACTGCACATCTTGTCTACATTCTGTCATCTTAGCAAGGCCTGCCATGGTTTCTCCTCAACCTGGAGCTCCACTTGCTTTCTGCTGCCCAGAGAGAGTCTACGAGCACTGAGGAAAAGCAGAAGGAAGCTGCCAGGCTTCTAAGACAAGGAGAAATAACACATACATTTGTAAGGTAACACAAGTGGAGATTGTCAGAACAAATTAAAATCAGGGCAGTCATGAAGGATAGAAGCATAACCTTATTTCTCCCAGTGTCTAAGTTTAAGGGCCAATTGTCTGAGCTCCTGCTCTCACCTTCCTCCAGCAGGCTCTGTCCTGCCTCCTTACTCTGATTTAGAATCATGGAATTGTTTTGGTTGGGAGAGACCTTTAAGATCATTAACTCAGCACTGCCAAGTCCACCACTAAACCATGTCCCTCAGCATCACATCTAGATGTCATTGAAATCCCTCCAGAGATGGTGACTCCACCACTGCCCTGGGCAGCCTGGGCCAGGCCTTGACAACCCTTTAAGCAAAGACATTTTTCCTAATAGCCAACCTAAACCTCCTCTGGCACAACGAGGCCATTTCCTCTTGTACTATCACTTGTTACCTGGGAGAAGATACTGATCCCCATCTTGCTCCAACCTTCTTTCAGGGAGTTGTAGAGAGCAAGAAGATCTCCCTTGAGCATTCTCTCCTCCAGACTAAACAACCTCAGTTCCCTCAGCTCTTCCTTAGACAACTTGTGCTCTAGACCCTTCACCAGCTCTGTTACCCTTCTTTGGACACACTCCAGCACCTCAATGTCCATCTTGTAGACATGAGCCCTTATAGTCTATGCTTATCTTCACCAAATCCTGCTGCTCCCCTTTTGCAGGCTCTGGCCTCACATCCACCTCCCCTGTGCCCAGGCAGCACACGACACAACCTTCAGCTGTCTTAGCTTCATTTCTTTCAAAGGCCAAGAAATTATTCAGACCTTTTTTATCCCAACCAGAGCAAGGAGGTACCATGGCTTCCATGCTGCATGGTTGCAGGATTGTGGCTTTGCAATTTTTGCAGGAACTTTTAATTAGCCCTGAGGTAAAAACTCATGATGGAATGGAAAATTTCAGCTCAAACAAATTTAAACTGTGGCAAAACTACAAGCTAATGGGAACAGGATCTGAACTAGGGGGTCTAACTAAACACAGCACCAGCAGCTCCACCTCTAAAGCATATTTGGACTCGCTACATAATTAGACACAATTCCACAAACAGGAATTATGTAAACCACTCTGCATATATTAGTTTCAAAAGCCCCAGCCATTCCCTGGGTACATCTTTCCATCCATATGGATCTAATTAGAGAACAGGCACCCAAACTCTCTGGGACAACCAGAAAAGAAAGAAATGGGTAAGCCAACATCACGGCAAGCACACTCCGACTTTGCTTCCTTCAGATGGGCTTCACAAATCCACTTAATTCTTAACAGACTACTCTGAATGTCTTTACTGCAGGCTGCTGCCCCAAAATTCCTTTATCCCCTCAAGTCTGCACCTTTATCCCACCAGTATCTGATGCAAAAAGCTCACCTCTTCAAACCAGCTTGCTTAGAGCAACAAGTGACACTGTCACACAAAGATGTCCTAACTCTAGATTAAAAAACAACAGAGGAACTGGTCAAGCTGAGTAATGCAAGGAGAGTGAGTGCTGCTCTTCCTGGAGGACTCATAAACCTCTCTATAAAAGCCATGAACTGATGTTTTCAAAAATAACACCCCCTTAAATGGCTTGAGTTGGCTTTCTATGCTTGATGCACATTTCAAGTCACACAAACACTACAGTTTCTTAACATACTCTTTTAATACCATGACAGATTTTAAGCTATTTCCCTCAACAAGTGACTAGTTATGTTTTTAGTAATTCCCACAGGAAATGTGAAGGATCCTTTTGGCATTATGGATAGTGATTACAACGTGTAGCCTGAGGATATTTCACCTCCAGGCCTACCATCATCCTGCTCTGTAGAATAAAGTCTGTTCCTAGCCAACTCTCCAAGGAGTTGGTGCTGTGACTTGTAAAAGGGGCAGTACAACACACACAGCTTCATACAAAGCACAGAAATCTACCTATGTACTACAAAACATCCAGATTTTCATCAGGAAAACACAGTTTTGTGTCCTGTCTATTTGTTTAAAGAGAAAAGTTCCACAAGCACTTCCACAGAACAGGAACTCATTAAAAGCAACTTCTTTGGACCATGCTGCACTTGGCTTGATGGAGCAGTAGACATTCTTCTCACTAAACACCAGCCTGTTAGCAAAGATTCTGCTGAAGCAGTTCCCTAATTTCTCATCATCTTTCACCAATTGTTCCATATACCTTGCAGTTCCCTAATTTCTCATCATCTTTCACCAATTCTTCCATATACCTTTCAAGACAAAACCAAGAGAAATGCTCTTTTTTCCCCCCCCAGTGTGTTTTCCAGAGCAGCTCCTCTTCAGTGCTTTACTGTGCTATAACTCAAGGTTAGCAGCCTAGAATAAAAAGTAGCCATCAGAGATGTCAGTGTTGTAGACTGCATGTCTAGTATTTTGGCAAATCCTAAGCTTTTTGCATTTTTTCAAGATAATTTTGATGATGTTGCTTACACTCAGCCCTAATCTGTTGCTTATAAACACAACACAACAGCATCTTACAAGGGTGAATCCCATCATTTCCATCAAATCCCCAAACAAGTGGCAAATGACAAAGCATACTTCAAAAAAGTTATGTCTTCTGCACGTTTACAGATTAGAAAAGACTGTCTTTTGACCAAGAAAGAAGAAAAGAGCTCATATATCAGAGGGAAATAATCTAAACTTCAATCACATCTAAAGCTCTGTTAGCAGGTTTGTCGCACGAGCCTTTTGAATTTCTTGTACACTCAGCAACTAGATCTGATAGGAAACATCAAACTGGGAAGGCAGCTTTTGAAAATCCAGGCTCAGCTGATACAACTCTTTTAAGTCAAGTTCAAAGTAAAATTTGAAGATGAGATAGTGCACTACACCTGAGTGTTTATGACATTCAGTAGGAGAAATATCCAGCTCCACACTGCAGCGGAGCCTGGATCCTCCTTTGCCTTCCCCCTCCAAAACCAACAGAGAATAACTCATGACAAGTTTAACAACTTTGGCATGCTGGAGTAAGAAATAGATAACACTCAGAAATTAAGGCAAAATCCACCCTGCTGTCCTGCTGATCAGCATTTTACTCTCACTGGAAACTCCACAACCCTCCCAGAGTTTGCTTGCATGGATGCAGTACAACCCTTCTGTGAGCTCTGTGCTTTCATCCATGAGCAAAACCTGTGTCATCTCAAGTTATATATTCAATATAACTTGATATATATATATATATTATATATATCAATACTGCAAATTGTTACCCTGCAGACCCTTCTCTTTAAGAGCAGATGAACACTGGAACTCTTCAAGGTCTTAATGCTACAGATACTCTTCCTAAAATAACACCCTGTTCTGCTCTTGCTGCTGAAGACAACACTCAGTTGCACGAGTCTGGGTCTGCATAGGTGAACTATCAGTGTACACAAAAAAGTCAGAGCTTGTTGGCCATCACTTCATTTCTAATATAAGTAACTATGTGAACTGTGACAGAAAATGTTATCTAAAAACATTTCCTGCTGGAAAATTGAAGTAGAAGGTAAAATTCACCTCTGCTGTGACACTGTAACGTGCTATTAATAAGGAATGATTTACAGCAAATCTGCCTCATCACCACACACCAAAGAAAGGAAAGCTCTTCCAACAGTGTGCCCAAACCCATAAGAAACACCCCAACAACTTTTACATTTTCCAACTGTTTCTTACAGGATGAGAGTCAATATTACAGGAGATAGTCTGCTTCCACTCCCCTTGAGTGACACTTGTCTTGGACACTGCTACTGGCACCACTTTGGTTGGGAAGAGGAGGAAGAGTTATGGCACTAGCCTCTGTGTTCTGACTCTCTCTGCAGCCAGAGGAGACCTCCAAAAGCCAGCACATCCAACAAAGCACAAGCCTTTTCTAGAAACAACATAAATTTAAGCTGTTTCAATTGAGACTGACTAGATTATCTCAGTAGAAATTAGGATAAAAGAAGATTTGGTAATTAAACAAAACTCCTGCTCACAGATGACGTTCAAATGAGTAACCAGTATATCTTCTCCCAGTGTTTCAACAACAGCATGACTGTATTTTGAGCCAACAGAGAGGACAGGGGATCTAGTCTAAGTGGATTTATCCAGTGAAAAATAAGGAAAAATGAGATATTCTACCTTAACTATCTGTCACCTCTACAGAAAAACTGGAGCACACTCCTACCTTCACAAATTCTGTCCAGTCGCTGCCTCTTGACTTTGTGTTTATCCACAAGTGCCATTCTTCAGAGTAGTTTGCAACCTTCTGATTCACAAAGCAAAGCAGTTCCCCAGGAGCTTAGGAGAACTCAGAGGAATCAGCGTGCATACCGCCACTGTCGATCCTGGGGAGAAACAGAAGGATTCATGAGCCTTCCCAACACACCAGGTGACACCTGCCTGTCCCCAGCAGTAGGGAACAGAAGGATTCATGAGCCTTCCCAACACACCAGGTGACACCTGCCTGTCCCCAGCAGCAGGGAACAGAAGGATTCATGAGCCTTCCCAACACACCAGGTGACACCTGCCTGTCCCCAGCAGCAGGGAACTTGCTGAAGGGACAGCTGTGAGGTCAGTGTTTCCAGCATCCCACAGGTCACACTTCTCACACTACAAATCAAGCTTACAGCATCTTGATCTTCCCTGTGATCAGAGAAACCAGCATTGTACAGGAGAAGAGCTGCTTGGGCTTCCCAGTTTTATTTGTGTCTTGACAAATCTGTTCCTAGCAGATCAAATCCATTAAGCTATTTTGTAGGCTCAGACACACTGCAAGATTCTTAGAGAGTACATAAAAAAGGGAAAGCAGCTTTTGCTCTTCCAGTACTTCCACACACATACACACAAACCACTTTCATGTGGTTTAAGCCTTGTCCTGTAAAAGTCATTAATAGACCTTAAATTTGCAACCAGACCTTGATAGACATAGCAGCTGTCACCACAGCTTGTCCCTACCTTCATACTTGAAGGGTTCACATGAAACTTCAGGTGCCAGAGCTGCTGTTCCTAGCCCACACACTTTTAAATGTTGATGAAATAAAGCAACCCATCAAGTGATATTTGTGGCTGATTTGTAAGTATTGCTCTACAAAGGGACAGACTTTTCTGCATCTTGGTGACACAGAGGAAGAGCCTAAGAAGATCATCTCAGCTCTGATGTTTTTGTTCCTACAAAGAGCCAAAAGGTTCATCTAATCCCTGAGCTCTCCAACCTGAGCTGAGACTGCAGACCCCAACTATATCATTGTGGCACACTTGGACCCAATAGCCTTGTTGTAAAATTTGTGGCTTTATTTATTATTTATTCTTCTATTATTTATTCAAAGCAAGTTTCGCAACAATATTGATGAAGCAAGACTTAGGAGAAAAGACCTCATGCTGATGGCTGAATTCAAACAATTCCACACTAATTTTCACTAAGTCATGCCACACTACCAGCGATACAATCTCCTCTTTCATATTTTAAGGTGAAGACAAGATGACCCTGATAAAAGCTACAAACCTGCTCAAGAAGCTCCTGCACCTCACCTGCCATCCACTACCCTTTTAAAACCCACTTAAAGGCACCAAAAGAGCAAAAATCAGTGGAAAGCTGTGATTTCTAGAAACAAAGCAAAACACTACCACATTTTTTGAGCCCTTGCAAGAAGAGAAGAGGAAGACAGGCATAAGCACAAGCACAGCAAGAAACCCTCTCCTGAATGACCATCTGTATCATGCTGCAAAGTCTCAACCACCCTGCTTATAAAGTACTAGAAAGGGTTAAAAAAAAATTAAATACATTCTGAAAAACCTGCAATAAGGACAAACTTGGACCCACTTGTCAAACTGAGCCCCAAACAGCTCCTCTGTGGCAGGTCAATTTTCACCCTGGGTTATTTGCAAACAAACTAAAAGCCCTCTAGGTTCACAGAACATCTGAGAAGAAGACACCACAAACCAGGAAAATCCAAGCTGATATCCAAAAGTTGACCTTGGGCAATGTCTGTAACCTCACCTTCTGCTTCCCCTTCTGTAGAGCAGCCACAGCAACACTTAACCCATCCTCTTGAAACACTTCAAGGTCTTCATATTCACATAAGCCAACCCAGTGCTTCTACCTTGTAGAAGATCTGATGTTTCTACCTTTACTCCTCAGCAGCAGCTCCTAAAACCACATCAGCTAAGCAATAACTTCCCAGAAAACAGTTAACAAATGCCACAGGCTCAAGGCTGAGCATGTGAGGGGGTAAAGGCTCTAACAAAGCTGCTGCACACTGAGATGACAATTTCATGGAGATTATTGTTATTATTATAAATGGTTATCAATTATGCATCACATTGATAGTTAATTTATAAAAGGGAAAGGCTTGTGTTGGTACAACTGAATTCTGACTAAGGGAAGATGGGTGATTTCCTGGTAGTTAATGGCCAATTTCCCAGCAGCACAACTGCAGCATAATCTCTGAGATTTATGGCAATAATTAATTGATTTTTCTTTTAAAACATAGGGATGCTAAAGAGCACGATTCCCACTCACATTAATAATTGATGCAACACTCAAAAAGAAGCAGAAAACCTCCATTCCAGAGGCAGGAGCTTGCTACAGTCAAAATATTCCTTGCAGCAGAAACGAAGCTGACAGAGGAGCTAAAGCCTGAGTAGCTAACAGCAGTGCCATGCTCAACACTTCATAGTATACTCATGATTTTTTCCTCCTCTGTAACATCCCATTCAACTTCCAGGCTATAAAAGAAGTCCTGTCAGGAGAGAAAAAGTTAGCATTTTGTTCTGAAAATGCTCAAATGGTTCATTATTGTTGGGGCTGGAACTCTTTTCCCCTTTTTTCCTCTCAACAAAATCAATGTGCAACATGTATTTAATTTTGACAGACTGTGTTTTCTGATGATCAAATGCTTCCATGAAAGCTGAGTTTGTTTTGTTTTCTCCTGCCATCTCAGTCCTCCCTGGAGGAAAACTTTCCACAAAAGAAACTAATAACAACCAGAGAAATTCCTGCTTGTATTATCAGAATCTCACACAGCTTTAGGTCCAGTACCTAAAGGGAACTTCCAAGCAGGCTGCAGAGGGCCTGTTTGCAAAGGCCTGCAGGGAAAGAACAAGGGGCAATGGTTTTGAATTGGAGAGAAGTAGATTTAAACTGGACATTAGAAAGAAGTTCCTCCCCATAAGGGTGGTAGAACACTGGCCCAGGTTGCCCAGGGAGGTGGTTGAGTTCCCATCCCTGGAGGCATTGCAGGTGAGGCTTGCCAGGGCTCTGGGCAAGCTGCTCTAGTTGGGGATGTCCCTGCCCACTGCAGGGGGGTTGGACTAGATGAGCTCCAGAGCTCCCTTCCAACCCAAACCAGTCTAGGGTTCTAGGATTGATGGAGTGCCCATGAATGAACTCAGAATCAGAATCATTAAGGTTGGAAGAGACCTCCAAGATCATCAAGTCCACCCATACCTAACACTACCATACCACTAAATCATGGTCCTAAGGAGAGCATCTCAAAACCCTCCAGGGATGGTGACTCCAGCACCTCCCTGGGCAGCCTGGGCCAAGACTTAACAACCCTTTCAAGGAAGAAATTACTCCTGATATCCAATCTAAACCTCCCCTGGTACAACTTGAAGCCATTTCTTCTTGTCCTCTCACTGTTAACCACCTCTCTCTGACAGGTGTCCATGAGGATATCAACCAGCACTAAAAGCCCAACTCAGACGACTCACTGGAAAATGTGGCAGGAGCTGCTGAGCAGAGTTTGGCAGGGATGGAGAAAATGGAGAAAAGCAGATGTGCAGGGCACACAAACAAGCAGCTCTTCCCCAGCTTTCTCATGGAGCTGTAATTAAGAAAGGAGTTCTCCCATTTGGGGGATGGAGAAAGCAATTAGTTGCGCACCTAACTTCAATCTTGTCTCGGTGATTTCTCCATCCAACCCAATCTCAAAACAATCATGAGGCTAAATGTCCCTCACAAGAAAATAAATACAATCAGGCTAGGCAGAACAGAAATCATGGTCAGCAATTAAAACACAAGGAAAACTCATTGTATAAGGAAAATTTGAGAGAGAGAGAGAGAGGGAGAGGGACAAAAATTGTACTTCATCTTCAGCAAGATTAGGAAACAAGTGAAGTGATTTCCATACAGTAATTGCCTGGCTGTGTTAGCCTCCAACAGTGTCTTTCAAAATGCAAATTTCCTTGAAAACCCCTTGGACATGATGATAGCCCAGCAGTTATTTATTTATTTAAAGCAGGCACATCCTTAAACACAGTGTTTTAGGAAAAAAAAACTCCATCCCAATCCTGACATAACACATTTAAAAAGCTTCTTAATACTGCTTGTTAAATACCACAATCCATGAGCCAGAAAATGAGAGCTGAGAAAGCTGTATTAGGGCTCATTTTTTTCTGGCTTTGGATGGAAAACAACAAGGAAGAAAAGGTGATCTTCCAAAATAAAATGCACTAAAAGAAGAGAAAGGTGACTTCACAAAACACGTGTTGTCTTCTCAGCTGTCTCTCAGCTAGTACTGTTTAAGCATCTTTTCATGGCATACTCACACAGCACAGGAGCACAACCATGGGTAACAACTCTTTCAGAGCATCCATCCCAGGCACTGCCATCAATTGTCCTCCCTCACTACAAGAAAGACATTTAGTTGCTGGAGCGTGCCCAAAGAAGGACAACCAAGTTGGTGAGGGGTTTAGAGCACAAGTCTTATGAGGAGCAGCTGAGTACTTAAAGGGGTCTATAAGAAAGATGGGGGCAGTCTTTTTAGCAGGTCCTGTTGTGACAAGACAAGGGGTGATGGCTTTAAACTAAAAGAAGAAGATTTAGACTGGATAGAAGGAAGACATTTTTTACAGTGAGGGTGGTGAAACACTGGCCCAGGTTGCCTAGAGAGATGGTAGAAGCTCCATCCCTGGAACCATTCCAAGTCAGGTTGTTTGGGGCTCTGAGGAACCTGATCTAGTTGCAGACATCCCTGCTGACTGCAGGGGGGTTGGATTTGATGACATTTAAAGGTCCCTTCTGTCCCAAACTATTCCTTGATTCTCTCAGCTGCAAGCAGACCAGGATGCCCGTGCAGCTGGTAATCATGGAGTTAGTAGCTGATGCTGTCAAGGTCAGCATTCTCTGCCTTCTCCTTTGTGTTAAGGTCCAGTTTTCCAAAGCACAATCACACTTGAATTGAGATTTCAATGCAAGACCAGCCCTGGGAGCCATGAACAGCTAAAGCCCTGTGTTATCATCACTGACTGTTCACCACTCTGAACTAGCTGGTGATTTCCACTGCTGAGCGTTCCAGCCAGTGGCAGCTGCTGTGGGGAGGGCAGGAAGGGCTGAGGAGCAGAGTTCAGTGTGAGAAAGGCAACGTGGAGAAAAGAAAGCAGGAGACACACAGAGATAATGACAGGGGAGGGAAGGGGACAAAGGAGCCAGTACAAAGCAGGAGGAACACTTTGTGAACACTCTATCATCCTTCCTCCCTGTGCCAGCAGCACATCCTTAAGTGCGATGCCCCTGCTCAGCCCCCATCACCTTCTCCTCCCTCTGAAGCCCTGGCACGACTGCAGGGGAGGAGGGAAGCACATGGCAGGAAGGGGACAGACAACACAATCCTTCTTGAGAGCCTTTTTTGGGGGAATATTTTCTTCTAAAGCATAATAAAACAACATGGGGAGCTCACAGTGTCAAGACACCATTAAGCCCAATAGCCCAGCAGGAACCAAAAATGGATTAAACATTTATATGGGTAGTGAGAAGAAACATAGATTTTCATTAGCCAAAATAAAATATAGGTCAATTTTTTAAATTTTTTAAATGCCTGAGGGATGTAAACCCTCACATTTGGGAAGAGGAATCACACAGTTTCTGTGTGGCCAAGGTTTGGACTTCTCTTGCTCCATTAAACACTCGCTGCATGGGAAAAAGGATGCTAAGAAAAAAACCCTTTTGGGTAGAACTACCTTTGCTATAAATCACACCTCAGTGCCAGGTTCCCAGCAACCTGCATCCCTCCAATGGACACTCAGCACCCTCAGGGCAGGACCTACAACCCAGTTGTTAATGAGGTTTAATGCTTTTCCCAGTTATTAGTATGATTTTGCTGCTGCAGAGCATTCAGCGATGTTTTGCATTAAGGCCTCTCTGTGGGAATGACTGGATGATGCCATAGCTGGCAATCAGCATTATTTCTCTAGGTTGATTTGCTTTTTTTTTTTTTTCCTGCCCAGAAACCTAATGACCAAAATCTTGCCCCACCACTGCCTACTTGGTGTTAAAAAAAAAGGCAGTTAACACAGCAGGTTAAACGTGCTTCCTGGAGAGCCAGCACTCCCACGTTAGCACCTGCTGATGGCAAATAAAGAGCTCTTCTGCTCTTCACCATGCAGGGAAGAAGAATAACATGCTGTAGGAGTCTTGTGCTGAAGAACTGGTAACAATTTTGAGGAACTTGCTATTACATGAGTGAACAAAATGTACCATAATGGCATATGAGCCTGCACATCTGCTGCTGAATTCAACACGCGACATAATGATGCAGACCACATCTTAAAACACTGTGCAACAAGATGCAGATTATGCTCAAATAATATGGCTTCAAAAATGGCATAGAAGGTCTGATCCTTGCATTTCTTCCAGCCCTTGAAAGTCAGGGTGAGTACCTCTCATCTTAGGAGGAAAGGCTGAGAGCCCTGGGGGTGGTTAGGGTACCAGAGCGCTGGCCCAGGCTGCCCAAAGACATTGTGGAGTCTCTTTCTCTGGAGAGATTCCAAACCCAGCTGGAGGTGATCCTGGGCAACCTGTTCTAGGTGACCCTGCTTTAGCAAGGGGGTTGGATTAGATAATCCTCAGAAGTCTCTTCCAACCCTCACCTTTCTTTGATTCTGTGATTCTGTAACTCTACTCCATCAAAGGTACTTGTAGACTCAGTAAAAGGAGAATCACAATGACATATATATGCCTTTCAAAGGAAAAAAAAGACATATGGGTTTGTAGCATTTTCCTTCCGCTCCATCTTAATGATGCAGAAAGCATAAGAGAGGTTTTTGTTTGGATCTGGATTTTTTTTTTAGAAGTGTCTTTAAGAATCATGTTTCAAGTTACAAATTGTGCTCCAGATTGGGTTCTCAGTAGGCAGAAAGGTTTTCTGAAGACCTACTGAATGACAATATCTAAGTTGCCTCAATAGCCATGGTACAAAAGAGAGGGGAGTGAGATACTTGGGGTTTTGTTCCTATTTTATTTTTCAGCAATTTTTCCCCCTCCAATTTTATTTTCCAACATTAGTGCCTAGTTCTTGGCTTTGAGAAAAAAAGATCCCTTGTCAGGCAGTTACAGCCCTCCACAGATCCTCTGTGAGTTCTCAAGTAAAACTAGGAAATACCAGACCTGGCACTCCTTTCATTCCTAAAGCCAGAATACAAATAAACAACCCAAACAGACAGCAAGAAAATTGCTTTAAAGAAAATAACTGTCATCTCTCTTTCTGGCATCAGAAGTGAAGCTGGTTGTTGCTCTGCTTAGGCTGCCCTGACAGCCTTCAGGGGCCTGGTAGTGGGCAAAACAATAACCAGGAGCTGAACCCAAATTACCCACTTAGCTTTGAGAGCACCTAATCCATCTGCTAATTAATCACGGGTCTCCTTCAGCCTCTCTTATCTTGTTTTTCTAAGTATCTGATGCCCATAACGTGCACAGATATTGCTACAGCACATCACAGGCTGGGGAACCATCCTTAACTTCTCAAAGGAAACAAGAGGAATCGATACCTAAATAATTTTACAGTCTCCAAAGGTCCTTGTCATACTGAGAATTCAAATCTCATTCTACATTTTACCAGAGCTCTTCAAATTTCTTGTGGATTTTCACTAATTGCAAAAACCGATGCTGGAGGGAGAGGAACCGTTGCTGTTTGCACATCTGGATAACCACAAGCTCTCCTCTACTCAAGCCCTTAGTTGCTCCTGTCCCAAAATCAACAGAGCCAAATTAGAAAGCTGGAGAAAAAACGACAGGGAGCTGGTGTTTCAGATGAGTTATGCAGTTCCTTGGCCATTAGAGGGCATTTTATACTGCAGAGTGAAGCTCTGGCACGCAGCTTGTGAACAGCATCACTAACCCCCATCTGGAGCTGCTGGAGAACAGTTTTTCTCTCTACTCTCATTTAGTAATTGTCACTTTTCAACCTTTCCATATGCTGTATATAGATGAGCAAGCAAGAGCAAGGACAAGAGGAAAATCAGATGAAATAGCTATGAAAAAAAAGTCCTGGCTAAATAAACACTTTGGTGTGCAGCTATTGTTGCTTCCAAGGTTTGGTTTTGTTCAGTTCCTTCTTCCCCCTCCCTGACTCCAGCACAGCAAACTTCATCCATTTTACTCTCACAAACAGCAGTTAATGTTTTAAGTTAAGAAAAACTGTAAATTGTGCCATGGCATCACTACCTGTCTCTGAAGCTAGAGGAGAAAGCTCATCCATCTCCAGAGCTAACAAAGGCAAATCCAACTTTCTGACTGCCAAGAGGTAGGACATGGCCACTTACCTTCAGCTGTCTCCTTCTAATTACTACTATACTGCTAAATGTGAATTTAAAACTGGTTTCAGCTTCTGCTGGCTAGGAAACCACACAAAGCCACCCATTTCCCTGCTTCAGTGGTTTTTCTCTGTCCATCTAAATGCAAATCAAATTAGGAAAGAGACAGCTATCTCGCTATACATCTCCAGCTATACGTATGTTTGTAATCAGGGTAGCCAAACTTCCTGAGTAGGAGCTGCATACCAAAACCTTCATGTGGCCAAGAGCCACATCCCCCCAATCTCTCCATACACTGCTCCTGCCACACATGCACCCTGTGCCCCTCTGTGCCAAGCCCATGTCCCTCACCAGTCTCCATCCAAAAGCTCAGGGCTGGCAGAGGAGGTAGCTGCACATTTCACAGCTTGCCACAGCAGCATTCAGTGCTCTTGCCTTGCAGGATTTGGTTAAACATCTGTACATAGCATATACTTCCACTATACTCAGGTTACTCCTGAATTCCTCCTGAAGAGAAAGCTCAAAGCAGCAAGTGCAGCAACACAAAGACTACCAACAATTTCCTTCAGGTGCCTGAGCCATACGACCAACACTAACCCCAAGACCACTTGCCATTGTGACTCTTGCAAGCCATAGAATGGTTTGAGTTGAAGGGATCTTAAACATCATCTAGTTCCACCCACCCTGTCATGGGCAGGACACCTCCCTTGGCTCTGTATCACTCTTAAATAAAAGAGATAACAGAAAAAGCAACTAGATGAGTGCATGCTTACATGTATGATACTCAGGGAGTACATTGCTTCCTCCCTCTGTGCCATCTCCACGTGGTAGTCTGTCCACAAGTGTCACTCCCACAGTGATACCCACCTCATATCCTGAGTTGTGCTGTTGCAGAAGCTGGTTGATAGAAGACAAGAACATGACAGCAGCCTCATCCCAGCCAGCACAGCCCACCTACAGCCCTACAGGACATACAACTCAAGCATCTCCAAGTCTGGAATACAATCTTTCACTCTTAGTTTCTTAATTCTTCCACCTAGGTCCAGAAGACCAGGAGACTTAGCTGCCCACTAGCACTCCAAACTCCCTTGTACAGAATGAGAATGCATTCAAGCTTTTTTCCCCATCAAATATCAGAGCCTGCCTGGCCTGGGAATAGTGAAAAAGAGCAGTGACACTCTTCTATCTCCAGGAAATCTCTGGAGTTACAATTTGCCCTTATCTTAGTGCTTATATTTACAAGCCACTCTTACATAAAAAGTCCTCATCTGCATTGACTTATTTAGCAACATGAAATAAAATAGCCTGGAGCTACTCATGTTGCTTAACGTGCCTTTTTTTCTTCATGTAGCTGATGCTCTGTGCACAGGAATATTCAAAGGGGAAAACTGTGTTTTGTTTGTAACACTTATTACTATCACTGAAGAAAATATGTTCTAACAAGTCTCCAACGGGGGAAAACACATGTAATACCTTTAACAGCTCAACTAATTCATCTCTTGCTGCCCAGCTATTGCTGGCAAAATTTCAAATGGAAAGCCTAAGAATGGAAATGTGGAAAATCCCATTTCTTGTGATTCCAAATCTGTTCCCACTATACAATCTCTTTCCATCGGGGTGAGTCCTGTTTGTTTGCAGCACATGGGAGCCTGACTCTACAAAAGAGTTCAAGAGTTCAAGGCTAGGTCTCCATTCAGGCGTACACCCACAATACAAACCGGTCTCTCTGTCCTGTGCTGAAGGCATTCCTCTCCCCACCACCTACCTACAAAAGGGCCTTGTCTGAGGGAAATGAGAAATGAGGGAAGGAGCAGGATGCTGAGAACAGTGGGGAGGAGAAAAGCCCAGACAGGTGTTGGGGCATCAAGGAAGGCTTGGACCAAGAAATGGGTCGAGCATGAGGATGGAGAGTGGGTTTTGGTCTGGGGAAGCCTGGAGGACTCTCCTGCCCTTTGAGCTCCTCTCATGTAAAACTCATGCTCCAGACAATACTGAGCTCCACGGGGTCAGGCACAAGCACAGGCACGATGGAAATGTGTGAGTGTTTCTGTGAAGTCCCGTGGGAAAGAGCTGGTTGGGATGCAGGGCAGCTCCAGGATAGCTCAACTGCAAAACGCTACCTCCTCCTCACTCCTCTTGTCCCTCCACCTCTGTCTCTCTCTCTTTTTCTCCACATCTTGCCTTTGCTGCTCTTGCAGCATCACTCACATGGTTTAATTTCCACAGGAGTGAAAGGAGAGGGAAGGAGCCAAGTGAGTGGAGAAAGGTTCAGATAACAGCAATAAATAAAGACGCCACTACCCTTTAGCACTAAGTATCCTCTGCAACCACCACAGGTTTGCATAATCTACACATCTTTCTCCTAAGCCTTGCCAGCATGCTGTAAGTAAGGCTATTTGGGATTTAACAACACTCAGGTTATTGACCTAAATTTAGCCAGGCTCATCTGGAGCCCTAACGGTCCATTGTGTGCCGAGGCTTTCTCGGGATGCCTTAATACAGGGATTATTGATGCAATGAACTGTGACGGCTCCTAGAGAGCTGTTATGGTTTTATTGTAGCAACACCTACTTGGGGTCCCTTTAATGCACAGATCTGTGACACAATAGCCAGAAACGGTCACTACTTGGGGATGCATTATCCCACGGATCACTGACATGATAGAGCACAATGCCTCCAGCCTCCTGCCTTAATGCAGCCAGCAGGCAAACACTGCAAACCCCCAGGTTCCCAGATCCTGGGGAGCTGCAGGTGGATTAGTTGAGAGGTGCAGTGATGCTTCCTCTCTACCTACCCAAACCAGTTGTCTCCAAGAAGTGACATTTACAGAAAGAAATTTGCTACTGAAAATAAAGATTTAGAAGGAAAGCCCTAACGGGACCAAAACTTTTTAGCAAGAACAGCCACAGGCCTGCATTATAGATCAAGGCTAAAATCCTGTATGAGAAATACATGGAAATTAGCCAGAAAAAATCAGAGTCCAATTTTCAGCATTAAAAAAAAAGCAAAGGAAAACATTTTCTGTTCCAAGAGAAGGGAAAGAAAATGAGCGGAGCGCAAGAGGAAAGTGCACAAATAACTCCATTTCTCCCTTCTTTTTCCTCTGGAAGAACAAAAATAATCTTAACAGGCTGAGAGCTAATCAGGGTTTAAAGAAAGTCCCTTGTGTGGAGAGACCTCAGGCTGAGGAAAGGAAAATTAAAACATTAACACTAACCAAGTGTTTGCAGCCTCCTCACAAACACCACGGAACAGTTCAAAAAGCTGCAGCTGGCTTGCCGCTATCGTGTGCATCTTCCCCACCATTTACCAGGAGCTTTTTTTAATGTTGGTGACACTTCACATTCAAAACCGCAGTTAAAAATAGACCATTGGTCCTCCCAGTTTAACCCTGCAAATTCCCTCTCCTCCCTTCTGCCTCTCCCACATGCCCACTGGTTTCTCTCCTGCTCCTCCATGGGGGGATGAAGGGATGAAGTGGGGGGAGGCTGCCCAGTTGTGAGCACAAAGTCGCTCCAACTGCTGCCCCAGGACCTCATCCAACCCTGGGAGCATCCCTCTCATTTCTTCCCAAAGTAAGCAAGCTTTATTTGCAGGAATGAAGGCAAAAGGTCTATTCTGTATGTTGATTTCCCTTCCCACCTGCTTTTGCAGATGACATGAGCCTAAGGCTTTAAAAAGAAAGCACCCAGCACTAATGTTTTCTCTACGGCCTTAAACCCTGCAATCAGCAGCTCAGCTTGGAGCGTGGAGAAAGAAATTCCTTTGTTATCCCGGAGCTACTTAAATGCTGTACCTTCAAAACCTCCTCAGGAAACAGTGCTGGTGAACGGCTGCCACTTCTCTAAGGAGCCCCACGCAAGAGAGACTCAAAAATCAATATCCTTCACCCAACTTATCAAATTTACTGAGGACATTTATACAGTGTAATTAAATAGAAAAGAGATACAAATACAGCAGAGTATTTGCACGGCACTGCATAGCAATTGCATTATCTCTGGAACAGAGGACACTTTGACAAAAAGGAGGGGAAACGCAATCTATCAAGCAAAGAAGCTACAAGAAGCACAGGGGAAGGTCTCTGCTCTCATTGCTCACAGGCAGTGTTTAACACTTAAGTAAAGACAGCCACAAAATATACATCAGCATGTCTACCTAAAGCATTGCTGCAGGTCCTCTTCAGTCAGCCAAAACGATGCCATCAGGATTACTGCTGATGACTATGGTCCAAAACACTCAGTCGCCTCTCAGACTCCTGTAGGGTCTCCAAGACATTTTGGGGCACTTCCCCCTCACTGGTGTGGAAGCAAAGCAGACACTATTATGTTGCTTTTCAGCATGTGAATGTACCAAGTAAAATCGATTCTGCCCAGTAATCCACTTGGGTCAGTCGCTGATGTTTTCTACAACCAGCAGCAGTCCCTGCGGGCTCACAAGATAAAATCTTCCGTGCAAGGTTAAACCTGGGAAAGGCTGACTGCCAGATCAGGGCAAACTAAAACACTGCAGAAAAGGCAAACTAGATTAGCTGGTTATTTGTTAAACAATTCTTCTCACAAGGGTTGTGTTACAAGCCTGCTTTGTAAACGCTCCTTGCTTTCAGGTGGAGCCAAAGAAGCTGGCTCCTCACTCCAAGCCCCTACAAGCAGCACACTGCTCTAGATGTGGTATCTCTCTTGCCATGCTGACCTTAACATTCAGAATAGTCCAGTGTGATGCTGCACACACTCAGGTCCAAGTGCTGGCATGCCAAAGCCAGGTGTGTTTGCAAAAGGTGCCCAACTGCAGGATTTCTTCCACTCCAGGCTCACAAATTTCACCTTCACGGTTGCCTACAACAATTATGCATTGCCTAATTACACCAATCAGTAAAAACCAATATACAAGATGGGCAGGATTCCTACCTTTCAGCCAGGGATGTTTGGGATGTAACCACTTTGTACAACCACCCTGCCCTAGAAGATGTTAGCAAGATGGACTCAACAGTGGCTGGCAGAGGATATGCATCACCAGAGCAGGGGCAGGTCCCACCACACACTGCTTCCACCCACCTCAACTGCCCCAAAAGCTGAGCTGTGATCACTCAGCAACATCCATCACTGCTCCTTCCCTGCTTGCTGCTCCATCCACTGCCAGGCAGAGGGAAATCTCAGCCATCCACTTGGCAGTATACTCCTGGGGAAGAGGGAGTATCAGGTTAAAGGCTTCTGTGCTGCCTCTCTTGTGTCTTGATTTGTTCAGTCTGCACGTGAATCACACTCCTCACTATTTTAAGCAATCCTTTATTACAAATGCCTGTGAGTCATTTTCCCTAAACTTGAAACTATAAAAATGGTAATGTTTGGGTAATACTCAGCAATTTTAAAGATTTTTGCATACTTCTCTTTTTAATTGAATAGGAAAAGGAGAGTAACCTGACCCACAGAAAGAGCTTCCCCCTGTCCCTTATTTGTCCTTCACAGACTCACTGCTCTTGGATAGAAATCACAACTCATGGAGTAAAACTTCTGAACATCCTCCACTAAATTCATATGGAGAATACTAAAAGAACAAATACAAAACAAAAGATCTCTTTAGGGGAAGGCCAAAAACCAAACCAGTGGCAACCTAGGCATCTTTATCAACCTAAATTCAGCATGGTATTAAAAAAAGAGAGTCTATAAAGGTAATTCCATGAACTTTTAACTTAACAGACATCCCTTCTCAGATGGCATAACTCAACAACTGAAAATCATCCTGATATTTATTCATATCTCCAGTGTTCCCCTACCTGAAACCAAGAGAAGACCACAGGATTCACTCTCCAAACTGAATGTCCCTAACCCAGGAACATAAGCTGTGCACCATGCAACCCAGGAATTAAACTGGCCTGCAAGCACCACAGTTGTCCTTTTTTCATCTCAGACGTGGAGACAACTCATCCTGCCTGCTAACATCAGATGAGACACTACTGCAGTGCCAACTTTGGAAAAAGGCTCTTCAGCAACAGGCAAGACAAATTCATGGCACACACACCAGCCTGCCTCCATGTTTCTCTCCTCCATTACCTCACTGCAGAGGTAGAGGAGGAGAGAAACATGGAGGCAGTCCTTCACTCCATGAAGGACTGGCAGAAGAAAGCCAGTTCTTCTGGCCAGGAGAACCAGCAGAGAAGCTTCCTTCAGCTGCCTCCTGGATGAACTAGGCATCTCTGACACACAAGTCATGCTCACACTTGCGTGTCCCTTGGCCCAAAGCAAAGTAAAAGTCATCAGGAATGAGGAAGCTTTGCTGCTCATTCCCAACACATATGCTTCCTAAACCACTTCAAATCCCTACTCCAGCACCATCCAAAGCAGCAGATCTAGAGATGCAGTAGGGAAGACTGCACAGCAAAAAAGCAACACCCAGGTGATATCTAAGCAGAGCAGCCTGGGATAGAGCTGAGATCACCTTAACTCCTGTGGGCAGGACCCACGGGGCAGCAGAGAAGGTGGCACCAGCAGGCGCCAGGATGGCTCCAGCAGTGCTGAAGGGAAACCACACCAATGAAAGCCTCAGCTCCAGCAATGCCAACCTTTACTTTTTGATGTTGGAAGTGACTCCAAGACTCCTTTCATTCTGCTCAACCACCATAAACAGGGATAAGGGCAATGGACTTACTGCTCCAGCCTTAAGGTTGCAAGTCCAACCTGTGTGAGGGCTGCTAGGGAAAATATTGTAAAGGAAAACTCATTTCCCCCAGGGCTGCCTGATAGAGCCCATCGGAGGAAACATCTGCCATCCTCCACAGAGGACAAAAGTGAGGAGGAAGTGGTTGGTCCATGCAGAGAAAAGAAAGTCAGGAACATTAAAGGAACATAGGTCCTGAGCAAGGCAGGAGACCCACTTCTGCAGGCAGGTCTCAGTAAAACAGGTTAAAAAAGCAGTTTTTATAGACTGCCGAGTACAAAAACGGCAGCAGCCCACTTGATGAGGTCAGGGACTGAAGTGGCCTATGGTACTTGTAAGAGAAAACATCTGTTGGTGTTAAAAGGTCAGCAGGAAATGAATGCTATTGACTCTGTCCTTATTGGTTAGGCCACTGCTCCTCGAAAGAGAACCATACATGGCTTAATTTAGCAGCACTCACCAAGCCACGAAAGCCCCACGGTGGCTGTCCCACCAGCTGCCCACCTTTGAGACCCCTCAGGGAACCCCCTCATGTCCCACCAGCTGCCCACCTTTGAGACCCCTCAGGGAACCCCCTGAGCAACCCTTAGGAAGGAGTCCTTCACAGAATCCCAGCACAGCAGGGGTTAGAAGGGACCTCTGGAGATCATCTAGTCCAACCTCTCTGCTAAAGCGGGGTCAATCCAGAGCAGGATCATGTCCAGGTGGGTTTGGAATCTCTCCAATGAAGGACAGAGGTGTCTGTCTCCCTGGGGACCCTTCTTGCTGGCTCCATCACTCCTCGTGGGCCACCACCCCACAATACTTCAGGGCTGGGGGAGTTGTGGGGGGATATCCTTCACGCTGCCTCAGAACAAGCTCTTAGAATCAATCCGTCAACATAAAAGCAAAAAAACAAGAAGTTTCTTCTGAAAAACAGGAAACTCTAGGTACATAGCAGCTTAAAATAGAGCCTGCTTGATCTGTTGACAAAACACAGCTCCCAAGGGGTTGTGCTTTTTTCTGTTTTCTGATGGTTTTGTTGTGGACAGGCAGGCTCACCCCTGAGCTTGGCCTGCCTGTGGGCAGCAGGCTGGCACTGCTCCCCACTGCCGCTCAGCCTGGCCAAGGAGGTGGATGGAGGCAGGTCTGGGCCTGGCCATGCTTCCTGTGAGCTCTGCCAGGGCTCCCACAGGAAACCCTGAGAGAAATGAATCCCCACTGTCAACATGGGCTGGCTCAAACCAACAGAGAGAATATTTCAGGCTGGTATCTCCCCTTGTTAAAATGCATTCTGAAGTTTTAAGCATGTAGGAAAGTGGTTTCATACTTCCCCTCGCTGACTCCCTAGCTGGGTGTTTACATGTAGGAAAGGCAAGAGGAGCCACTGATGCCTAAGGACAAGCTTCAAATGATAAGTCTCTGATCTCAACCCCTTTTAATGAATCAAAAGTTCATAACCAAGAAATTCCAGGATGGTTCCTTGTGCAGAAGAGAGGAGGGAGCAATGTTCATGCTCCGGCTTCCCATCATGATTTTGTGATGTTTTTCTACTGCCCAGTTTGGGCTGTGCCTCTCCTTCCCCACAACACACCCTGCCCTCCTGATTCAGTCTGCAGAGGTGCAAAGTAGCAGCTTTTTTTGTCTTAAATTAAAAAAAACCCAACACATTAAACCAAGACCAACACTCTCAGATGATCTAACGCAGACCAAACCAACTGTACTGAAAAGCAAGTCGAGGCACTATCCCTTTCCACAAACCTTAGCCTCTAGACCAAGCTGCCCATGAATCCTGCCTGCTTGCCTGCCTTCTCCTCACACCACACCAGATGTAAAGGGGCCCCGATCGTGAATAGCTAATTATTGGCCCACATTAAATTATTGCTCAAATTAAGATTTGTGGGTTTTCCCCAGGCCTAACAATATGCCTTTGACAGCAGCATTGCACATGCACTAGGGTAGGAGCAGCAGTCTAGCTCCATGTGCAATTAGGGCAGCATGTGGATCTTATTGCTCCTAAGGACTCTCATTTGATTTCCCACACCACCAACTGGTGAGAAGTTTTCAAGGCTAAATACAGAAGAATTAGATCACTCTTTGGGGTGGTCGCATCTGGGGTTGGAAAACCAGATGGAGCGCGTTTTTCCGAGTCCTTTGTAATTGAAGCAGCACACAAAGTTGCTAGGGAGCAGGCAAACACAATCACTGCTCTGGGGCAGCCTGCGGTGGAGTCGGTGCCGTGTCTGCCAACACTTGTAGACACCATCTTAAGTGCTAGCAGGGAAGAATGGGCTCCCAGGCTGGGGTTTATAAAACATTGTTGTGAACATGGACCTACTGCAAGCGTGCAGAGGCTCTGTGGCTTCTGAACATAAACACCTGCACCCACGATCTTCTCACAGTGCCACCTAAGGAACTGAGAGACAGACAAGATTTCTTTGGTTCCCTGAGCCTGAAAGGAAGTTGGAGTGAGCTGGGGGTAGGTCTTTTCTACCAGGTTAACAGTGAGAGGATAAGAGGAAATGGCCTCAAGTTGCACTAGAGGAGGTTTAGATTGGATGTCAGACAAAATTTCTTCACTGAAAGGATTGTTAAATCTTGGCCCAGGCTGCCCAGGGAGGTGCTGGAGTCACCATCCCTGGAGGGGTTTAAGAGATGCATAGATGTTCTACTTAAAGCCATGGCTTAGTGGCATGGTAGTGATAGGTACGGTTGGACCTAATGATCTTAGAGATATCTTCCAACCTCAATGATTCTGTGATTCTTCTCATATGAGCAGGAGAATGAAGGGGAGACAGAAGGAGAGGAGGAAAGAGCAGCAAGAAAGCTTCAGCATTTCAAAACAGAGAACAAAGCAAGTACAGAGATGGCTACCACATGTGCCATCGTACCTTGCAGGCTGGATGGAGCCTGTGATGGGATAAGCCATCACCATCACAGCCAGCTATGGCAGCTGCTGAAGGGCTTTGCTTCTGGCAATGCCACATTGCAGGGCTTCAGGAGTGCCTCATACCTGCGAAGTGTCCACCCTGGCTCTGCATACAGTATCAGATAAACCCACAGCTCATTCCCTGAGTGGAGACTAAGCTATGAATGTTTTCCTTAGGGGACCAGGAAGGTGCATCTGATAGAGCACAAGATGGTCACAAGACTTCACTAATCAAAATGTGCTTTGTAGACTGAAAAGAGTGAGGGATGAAGTAGTTTTAACCAGTTTGGCTAGCAGCACTGTGTACACCCAAAGAGTTATTTGGCCTAAAAGACAAGTGATTCCATACCTCTGCAGCTGCCTGGGACCTGTCAGGGAATCCACACCTCCACTGTATCTAAGAAGATGAACAACAACTTGCACTGCTCCACCATTGCCAGTAAGGTGACTGGAGAAGAACAGCTGAAGGAGCCCCTCCACATTTTCTGATGCAGCCTGCCTTTCATTGCAGCCATCTCCTGTGTATCAGCAAGTGTCCTGCCTTGCTTGGCTCTCTGGAGTGATGGCTGCAGGAAGGGGGAAGCTGACAGCTGTGCTGGAGAGCAGTGTCTGCTGCTTGTTGAGTCCTTGGTGCTTCTTCATGCCTCTCCTCTGCATGAGGGCAGAAGCCTGGTGGTCCAGAAGCTGCTCTGAATACTCATGACAGAAATACTCAGGAGTATTTTGTTTCCCTAGAGCCAAACAGCATTGACATGGGATGCTCCAAACCAGCCCAGAATGGCTGTTTAGAGACAGAAAAGGCATCTTTTTCCCTGGTGCTTAGCCATGTGCTGCCTTTAAAAACCTGTGGCTTTACAGACCTCCTTATCAGCAGCTAGCACAGAGCACAGCTCCCCAAGATGCAAGAAGCACACCAAACCCCCACTTTCCCTTCCTGCTTTTCCGCCCTCCTCTCCTTAGAACATGCAATAAAGTCACAAGTCAAAGCACAATAATGAGGCAAAGAGAAATTTCTCCACCAAGTGCTGAGTTTGCAACTGGAGGAGCAACTGGCAGCTGCCTGCACAGCATCCCTTGGGCACAGATGGCAAGGGAGAGCTGTGACTGCTCCTCCAACTGAATATCCCCAAAGCACAGTGATTAGGAAATTAATTAGCAAGTTCAGCCTAAGCAGAACACCTTTAAATATTTTCTTTTTGGGGGGGAGAACTTTACAAGAAGGAAGCGACAAGCAGAAAAACAAATACATGTCCAGAGTCAGTGCTTTATGACTCAAAAGAATACAGAAATGAGTCAAAAGAATACAGAAATGACTCATTCATATATGAGCATGGCCTGCATATCAGCATTCACCTCAAAAATAATCCCCTGGGCAATAATGAATCAGAAGAGCAAAGAGGATGGAAGGGAGGTCAGAGAGGTCACTGGTAGAAAGAAGAGGCAATGGGCAGTGAGGGAGCTATGAGGAAAGGAAGCCCTATAGAGAAATTCCCCTTGGAAAGCACACACAAGCACCTGGCTCTGCTGCTTTAGCAGTTTTTAGTTTTGCAGGCAGCTCACAGGTTTTGTGCACAAAAACACAGTCATTTTGCCATAGATTTCTCTTTTTGCAAACTGAGATTTGTTGGCATTTTGAATTGGTGTTTGAGGAGTACTCAGCTTTTTAAAGGGTATGATTTTATAGGCATTTTAATCTGAGGAAAATGGAGAAAATCCTTTCCTTGGAAGCCCCAAAACTGACACCTCTGGCACTGCATTTTTCACATCCAGTTCTAGGTTGGTCAGGCTTTTTCTTCTCAAGCTGGTTTCAGCCAGGCCACTCCTTTCTGCATCCACATTTCTGCCTAACTATCTGTAGGTAAATTACAAACTATCCAGCTGCACCAGACCAACTTTTCCAACTACAATGAATGAACTTCTCCATGGCCCTGGAGCTTCTGGAGCCACTGGGATTTTTGGAAAGAAGATGATGAAAGATCTGGGTGACTGCACAGCCAGCTTGAAGCAGCCAATTTGAAATTTCTGGTTGGTAGCTCACCAAGGGAGTGCAAGGTTCAAGAGCTGGCCATCACACAACATCTTTCACAATGAATTTGGACTGTTTGTCTAACCCAGCTGTCTTGTTTAAAAACCAGTACAACCCTCTGAGGTACACAAATAATTAATTTCAACCCAAGCTCTAAAGCAGCAGCTCCCAAACTTTCTTTTCCTGGCTGTGACCTCATTTAACAGACCAGTAACTGTGTGCAACCCCAAACAGCAGAATAAATAGTGGACAAAATGAAATTTCTCTCAGGCTCATGACCTCCTTCAGAACTTCCCTGGCCCTCATTTTGGGGCCATCACTCCTCTTTGGGAACTGACACACTTGTAACACAAATGATGTTCCAAATGCAGACCCACCTACAGACACCAAGCTGGCAGTATTCTCATCTGGAATACTGGGTCCAGTTCTGGAGCCCTCAACACAGAAAGGACATGGAGCTGATGGAGCAGGTGCAGAGGAGGCCACGAGAATGCTCAGGGGCTGGAACACCTCTGCTATGAGGACAGGCTGAGGGAGCTGGGATTGTTCAGCCTGGAGAAGAGAAGGCTTCAGGGGAACTACTAGTGACCTTCCAGGACCTAAAGGGAACTTCCAAGCAGGCTGCAGAGGGCCTGTTTGCAAAGGCCTGCAGTGAAAGGACAAGGGGCAATGGTTTTAAGTTGGAGAGGAGTAGATTTAAACTGGATATTAGAAAGAAGTTCCTCCCCACGAGGGTGGTGGAACACTGGCCCAGGTTGCCCAGGGAGGTGGTTGAGTTGCCATCCCTGGAGGCATTGCAGGTGAGGCTTGCCAGGGCTCTGGGCAAGCTGCTCTAGTTGGGGATGTCCCTGGCCACTGCAGGGGGGTTGGACTAGATGAGCTCCTGAGGTCCCTTCCAACCCAAACCATTCTTGGATTTTAGGATTCTATGGAGCCACCAATGGCTCCAAGGTCACAGATGGGAGACCAACACCTGAAATACAAGGTTCAGGAGCTCTGTGTACCATCCCTGCTCATGGTCCTGGGCTTACCTGAGAGGACCTCTGAACTGCTGCAGCAACAGCAAGGAGGATGCCTCAGAAGAAAACCCTCATATCATGCATGGATTAAGTGATATCCACAGGGTTTTGGCCAGCAATGTCCAAACCCAACTTGCAGCCCAGCTCTCTTCAGGCAGTTTCACAAAGTGCCAAAACCCGAAATGTGGATGTTACTTAACAGCACATCATAAATAAATCCCCTTCAAATTACCTCTGTTGGTAGTTTTTTTACTGCTACAAGACAGATTTTAGCTGCAGGGGAATTACACTGCTTTTAGTGCACTGCTGAGGATGCAGGCAGTGTTACACACAGAGATTAGGAAGGAAAATCACCTGCTATCATCATGTAAATCTAGTTGCAGGAGCTAATATTAGAATTAAGGCATTTTCAGTTCCCAGATTGGAACCTATATAATTAGAGCCTTGCAGCCAACTGTACAAATGGCACCTTTTTGGGTTGGGTATCAGAGACTGAAACAGGGGAAAACAAACAGAATCATTAAGGTTGGAAGAGATCTCTAAGATCATCAAGTCTAACCATACCTATCACTAACATATCACTAAACCATGTCCTTAAGTAGAGCATCTAAATGTTTCTCAAACCCCTCCAGGGATGGTGACTCCACCACCTCCCTGGGCAGCCTGGGCCAAGACTTAACAACCCTTTCAGGGAAGAAATTTCTCCTTATATCTAATCTAAACCTCCCCTGCTGCAACTTGAAACCATTTCCTCTTGTCCTCTCACTGTTAACCCTGGAGAAGAGACCTACCTCCAGCTCATTCCAACCTCCTTGCAGGGAGTTGTAGAGAGTGAGAAGGTCTCCCCTGAGTCTCCTCTTCTCCAGACTAAACAACTTCAGTTCCCTCAGCTGCTCCACAGCACACTTGTGCTCCAGAGCCCTCACTAGCCTTGTTGCCCTTCTCTGGACATGCTCCAATCCTTCTATGACCTTCTTGTACTGAGGGGCCCAAGCCTGAACATAATAAACACAATAAACAACTAGAATCAGTTCAGAAACACTTAGCACCTCCTTGCTGGCTGCAAGTTCATGATTTTTTTATCATCCCTGATGGTGATGACTTACTCAAGACAAAAGGCAACCAGCCAGTTCATGCAGAAAAGAGGAAGCAAAGTGAGACAGATCCTGGGGACAGATGTTTTTTGCCATCTGTCACCTTTCTAACATACATTGTAAAAGAGGAGAAATCCCCTATAAGGTTTAACTGGCAGGTCAGATTGTGAGCTGGAGCAAGGTGGCTGTAACAGAATCACAGAATCATGAAGGTTGGAAGAGATCTCTAAGATCATCAAGTCCAACCATACCCATCACCATCATGCCACTAAACCATGGCCCTAAGTACCACATCTAGATGTTTCTTAAACCCCTCCAGGGATGGTGACTCTACCACCTCCCTGGGCAGCCTGGGCCAAGACTTAACAACCCTTTCAGTGAAGAAATTCCTCCTTATAGTCAATGTAAACCTCCCCTGGTGCAAAGAGCCATTCTCTCCATACACACTGCTCCCCAGGTCTGCAACCTGAATGTCAAGCATTAGGATATTCCCACACCTGAGCAGAAAACCAAGGGTAAGAATTCAGTCCTTTGGCTCCCTATTGCCATTAAAATTAATTGCCACATAAAACTGCTGATTCCTACCAAATGAAGCCCTACAATTTATCAACTCAAGGATAGAGCAAACTCACTAGTGGCTTAAATACGTTACCTGAGTTATTACTAAATTCTGCACCACTGACAGTTTTATGGATAATGTAGGTTTTGTAAATTCATTAGCATTGGGACTTAACTTTCAAGGTAAACAAAGGCATTAAACAAACATTCCAATGTCGTGCTTACAGGCAAAATAGATCTCCCTTTCCTTTCCAAAGCCACACTGGGATGCCTGGAAGGCAAAGCTGAAAGTAGCTCTCCTGTAACAATTGGTAAAGGGAAAAATGTGGCTGGTTATTAGCACCTGAGTCACAGAATCACAAAATCATTAAGGTTGGAAGAGACCTCTCAGATCATTGAGTCCAACCATACCTATCATTAACATGCCACTAAACCATGGCCCTAAGTCCCTCAAACCTGTACTGACTCCCTATGTGAGCAGGTCTATGTGAGCAGGTCACTGGTTGTGCTTCTCATTCAGCCTCCTCAGGCTCTTAAATAGTTGAAGCATTGTTTCTATACCACAGGAGGAGACTGGACCTGCTCCAGAGCTCTTCACAATCCATGGCTTCTTTCCATTGATCTCAGTGGGCTTTAACTCAACAGCATTACATCACTTAATTAAAGGGATGCTGTCATCTGGAATCTACTCCATTGCAACCAGAGTTAAAACAAGTTTGGGGACCTCCTGCTCTTGTGCCTCTTGGACTAGGTGATCTCCAGAGGTCTCTTCCAACCCCTAACATTCTATGATTCCATGCCTGGGTGAATCCTCCTGTCCTTTTCCTGCTGATGAAACCTTTTCCCTCCCAACTGATACAGGAAAGACTTGTCAAGCTGATACAAAACCTGAGCACATGGAAAAGAAAGAGAAAAACTGCATCTCTCTAACTTGTTGTCAAACCAAAGGAGACACTGAAATAAAGAGAGGAAAAATACTTTTTGTTCTCTCTTACAACTTACAACAAGAGACATTAAAAACCATTTCAGAAGGAAGGACAAATTTTAAGCTGATACTGCTTCTTCTGTGAGAAATCTTATGATGGAAGTTGATTTAACTTACACTTGCTGGAAGAAATGACTAACATTGCTATATATATATATAAAAAAGAGATTGTAGGAAAAAAAACCCCTGTTTTTCTCCACTTTTCCATTCTGTTTACTGTGTGCATTTATCACCAGCATGTGTAGAAGCAGTCTCACTCTTTCCTCTGTGCAGGCAGTGAGCTAGTCACACTTTCCCCTGTTGTGTAGCTCCTTTAGTCAGCAGCAGGAAAGTGATAAAGGTGCAAAAACTAAACAAAAACAGGAAAATGCAATTGTAAAAAAAAAAACCTGCAGCAATTAGCAGCAGGCCCTTGTAGGCAAAGAGTCAAATCCATTCTGTTTGCTTTAATTTAGGAGGTTGCAATCTCGATGCCTCTCCACATAGCCTTCCCTTCAAATGAAGTGCACACAGGGTATGGGACAGGGAGGACAAGGATAGAGGAGAGGCAGTGTAGGGATGTGGGAGTGAAGTTATAGCAACTCCTGCTGCAGAATCACAGTATTGTTTAGGTTGGAAAAGATTAAGATCACCATTAAGATCACTGAGTCCAACTGTTACCACTGCCAGGTCACCACTAAGCCATGTCCCTCAGCATCACATCATCTCCATGGCTTTTCAATCCCTCCAGGGATGGTGACTCCACCACTGCCCTGGGCAGCCTGGGCCAGGGCTTGACAACCCTTTCTGTGGAAGGAACTTTTCCTAATGTCCAATCTAAACCCCTCCTGGTGCAACTTGAGGTCATTTCCTCTTGCCCTTATCCTTCTTGCATCAATAAACTTGAGAATGACATTGTGATATGTGATGTAAAACACATAACAAGCCAAAAGAGAAACCCTGATTAGAAATGTGCATAAATCTGGGCTCTTCAGTCACCACACAAACCAACATGTCCACAAAAATAACCCAATTTTGGATAGTTTGGAAAAAAAACAATCTGTATTCTAACTGCTTTGATAATTCATACATGAATGCACAGTGAGGTCCAGGACTTGCACCCCTGCAAACAGAGCAGGCTATGAGCAATGGGGGAAAGGTTTCTGGACTCCAGCATCTCTTCACTGACATGGTGAGTCAGGGAAACTCCTCATGTCCTTCTCTTCCAGCCTCCCACTCCCCACATTCCAGCTGGGAGAAGAGTGGCAGCTAGTCATGAGTGGGGTCCCACAAGGCTCAGTCCTGGGGCCACTCCTGTTTAACATCTTCAGCAATGATTTGGCCCAGGGGATAGAGTGCAACCTCAGCAAGTTTGCAGATGACACCAAGCTGGGTGCCAGTGTCCATCTGCTTGAGGGCAGGGAGGCTTTCCAGAGGGATCTGGA